>JAAGEH010002531.1:21049640-21228364 GCA_011751065.1 Lasiurus cinereus
TTTTTTTTTTTTTTTTTTGGTGTAGTGTTCCTTGTATGAATATATCACAACTTATTATGATGTCTTAGAGGGTGGGTATATCCCAAACTCTATATTTTAACTGGAAAATTTGGGGGTTGTCTTATACACCCAGTCGTCTTATACACCAGAACATACGGTATTTTGAAACCCTATACTTTTCTTTCATTTTGAAAAAATAAATTAATCCAAATCACTCAGACTTCTCTGAGGCTTTGACTTTAATTTATTTTTCTCCTTTGGATTATTTATTTATTTATTTATTTAGTTAGTTAGTTTTACCGAATAGTCATGGGGGTGTAAACTACAGCATAGGGGATATAGTTAATAATATTTCATAAATAACTGTGTTTGGTGTCAGATGGGTACAAGGTTTATTGGGGTGATTAGTAAGTTATATAATATTTAATCACTTGGTATGTACACCTAAAATTAATATAATATTGTATATCAATTATAACTGAAAAATGCATCAAAACACAAAAACAAACAAATAAATAAAAACTTTAAAAAGGGAAATATGAACATAAATAAACCTGAAAAAGCCTAAAAATAATTTATTGCTTAAACTTATTTTTTACTCCTTAAAACTGCATAAACTGAAATATTGCTTTCATTAGACATAACTAAGTCAATATATTGAGAAAAGAAAAATACTTAATCCCTTGTGTAATGGGACTGAGTAGAAAAGTCCTTTAAAAATATTTGTTTAGCTCAACCAGCATCATTCAGTGTTTGAGCCCTGACCAGTGAATCAGGAGATTAAGGCCCCGGTGTGGGCTCAATCTCCCAGTGGCGGTGCACAGCCAATCAATGATTCTCTCCTCATCATTGATGTTTCTATCTCTTCCTCTCCCTTCCTCTCTGAAATCAATAAAAATATGTTTTAAAAAATGTTTATCTCTCTATAATGAAGACAGAACTTTTCTTGTTCTTTTTTATATCCTTAACTCAGAATTCTAGATCAGTACCATCCAATAGATATACAATACAAAATATATGCAATATGTAATTTTAAATTTTCTAGTATTCACACTTAAAAAGTACAAATAGATGAAAATAATTTTAATATATTTTATATAACCTAGTGTGCCTAAAATATTATTTCAGTATGTACTTAAGGTAACTTTTGTAATCTTTTTTCAAAGTTAAAGAACATTTAAAAAAAATATATATTTCATTGATTTTCCACAGAGAGGAAGGGAAAGGGATAGAAAGTCAGAAACATCAATGAGAGAGAGACATCGATCAGCCGCCTCCTGCACACCTCACACTGGAGATGTGCCCGCAAGCAAGGCACATGCCCCCGACCGGAATCGAACCTGGGACCCTCCAGTCCGCAGGCCGACGCTCTATCCATTGAGCCAAATCGGTCTCAGCTAAAGAACATTTTTATTGCCTCCATTAGACAGACCATCGTAGGAGTTAAACATATTTGAATGAATGAGAATATTGTTTTTTTCCCCTTACATAAACAAAGAAGGCTTGAAATCTCCAGAGTAGTTTTCTATTACATTTGTGTAGAATTTGCTAAGTATAATCTTTATTACAATAAGTTACTTATCTATATATATAAAAGCCCAGGCGACTGTTCGACCAGTAGCTATGATGCATGCTGATCACTAGGGGGCAGATTCTCAATGCACAAGTGTGGAAACATTGAACAGACTGATGAATCTCAACGGGAAGGGGGGGGCAGGAAGAGATTAACCAATGATCCTTTATACATACTAGAGGCCTGGTGCATGGATTTGTGCACCAGTGGAATCCCTTAACCTGGCCAGCGAGGACTGGGCCAAAACTGACAGGGCAGTCCAACATCCCTCAAGTAGTCCCAGGTTGCAAGAGGGCACAGGCCAGGCAAGGGACCCCCCTGATGTATGAATCCATGTACTGAGCCTCTAACTTAAAAGAAAAATGTGTGTGTGTGTGTGTGTGTGTGTGTGTGTGTGTGTGTGTATGTGTGTGTGTGTGTGTGTGTGTGAGAACAACATATATAGAGTGTGTATCACATATATAGAACCTCTCTTCTGACAAATAAGTTTGGTAAAGTCCGTTTGTCACTAATATAACTAGTAAGTACTTAAGCTCAAGATCTATAAATGCATTTCTGGCATATCCAAGTGGTAACTTTCAATATATATAAACTTTCAAATTCATATTTTATTCATTCTCTGAAATGTTTAGTGGGTAGGAGAATCCAATGAAAGTTAATCTTGCTAGTTAATTCTCATTACTTGGGATTTTGTCCTTCATTTAGCATTGTTTAATTTGAAGTGATGTTTAAATATAATTCTAAAAGGCAAACTTATGTTTCTTCTTTCAGACAGTCTTTATCTCTTACAAAGTTCTGTAGTGGCAGATCATGACTACATTGGACTGCCTGAAATATCAGTTGGAGCATACCAAGCCAGTGTTCTGGTAGAAGACGCAACTATTGGTGTAGCCGATAATGAACTATTGACATCAAGCAAGGATGGTGAACTATTAGAATATAGAAATACTAAAATCTCTCCGTTAATAGAAGATAATAGTAATCTTGAAAAGCAGACATTCAGTTTGTTGGACTCCTCAAACCAAGTCCTTGAGTACTTAAGTTAGTAAATACCAAAATTTATTTATAGTGCTTATTGAGAATATATAATTCCTTGAAACTTGATATTTTTTCCATTGAAAAAGGTTGTATAGAAGTGTCTGGACACACTAACTAAATTCTGAACATTTATTTTATAACTATTTATTGATCTAAAGTTGTACCTTTTGAATGTCAGTGCATATATATAAGGGCAAAGAAAGCAAATAATATATAGAATTCACTTTTCTTTAAAAAAAACAGGCAATGCTTATTTCTTAGAAAGTGAAGTGAATTTCAGCTCAAAACTTTCAGAACTTTTGATATGGTACTATGTTTCCACTTTTAATTTTTAAAAAATATTTCTTTAAAAAGTAAATTTGAACTACCTTGAATGGGATTAATAAATAGTTATTCAATCATAACAATGAATTAAGTGAAATTTCTCTCTGTGTCACTGGGACGTCTAAAAACAATATTGTAGGGCCCTAGCCAGCACAGCTCAGTGGAAAGAGTGTTGGCCTATGGATTGGAGGGTCGATTTAATTTCAGTCAAGGGAATGTACCTCTGTTGCAGTCTCGATTCCCGGCTCCGATCACCAGCTCTGGTTGAGGCATGTTCGGAGGCAGCCAGACAATGTGTCTTTCTCACGTACATGCTTCTCTCTCTGTCTCTCTCTCTCCCCGTTCCACTCTTTCTAAAAATCAATGGGAAAAATATTCTTGAGTGAAGATTAGCCAAAATAAAAATTTTAGAAACAATATTGTAGGAAAATATTCAATTATTTAATGGGTTGTTACAGGAAGGATATTGACAATTTTACCTTGTTAGTCTCAGGATTAGGATCTGAAACTATATATTGATTTGAAAACATTTGTGCATTTTCATAATATATTTTAAAGTCAAAATCATGCATTAATATTTTTCTACCATCTTAAGTAAATATTAAAAATAAATATTAATGATAAAATAACTGATATCAAAGATTTTAAACTATCATTTCTATGATGTTTATAATTTTACTCAGCAAATATTTGTTATAAAGCACTTTGAAAAATACGATGGAAAAGTTAAAAGATGAGTCAGGCCTGTATCCGATCCTCATAAGGGACTTACAGTCTGGAAAGGAATATGGACCAAATACGCTACATACAACACAAGCACTGATTGCAAAGATTTGAGTGAAGTTATGTACATCCTTCCTTCTCACATTACAGTGGTCAAATTTACATTGCAATTGGGTATAGGTATCTTTTTGTGGTGATGATAGTGTTCTGAAATTAGTGGTGATGGCTGCATAACTCTGAAAATAATAAAACTCACTGAATTGTACACTTTGTTTGCAAATTCTGTTAGAGGCCATATATGATGAAAGTTACTTTCCTGATAATCAGTACAAGCTACTCAAATAAAAAGCTAATTTTATTACTGAAATCCCAGTATTCTAATGTAGAAATTCCAAATACAGATTTTCAGTAAGCAGACGCACACAAATTATATATACACACATAGTCTTGTCTATAATGTTTGCAGGGCTCTGTCAAGAGTGAAAATAGAGGTCCACATACCATATAGTACCTGACTTTTTGGAAGTGATAAATCTAGCTAATAAACTATTCCTATGCTTGGCAAATATGCCTTCCTAAGATTTCCAGAATTATTGGGCTCTCCAAGCCCTGTATTAATGAGTGGCAAAGCAGGGAGAGCTGGTTTCGGAGAGCCTTTTTGTCCCAACTCCATCCTCTCCAAGGAAAACCCATCCCAGCTTCTAAATACCCCTTGACCAGCCCAGCTTAGGAATGTGCTCTCCAGCTGTCTGTCTAGAACAGACCAGAAAAGCTGTCCAGGGGAGAAGAGCCAAGACTAGGCCCTGTGGTCTCACCCTACAGGGAAGGGCATAGACTCTATGCCAGACAGAACCTAGCCCTCAAGCAAAGGGTCTAGAGTGGGGTCTCTTGCCTGGATTTAAAGAGATTTTTTATAGGATGAATATATAGTAAAATTTTAACACCCCCCAAAAAAAGCCAGAAATGTTTTTATGACATTTTGTGTGCCACCTTGTAATATTACTATGAACACTTAAAATTTAACATGATACAATAGGAAATGGAAATGCTGAGCTAAAATGAAGGAAAAGTGTATTCTGAATGAGAATAATTGCCTGGTTTGAAAAGTTTTTAGATATCATGGTTAACATTTCTTGTGTGAAATGTTCTAATAGTGCTATCTAAAAAAATTTAACTTCACTAAGATTGATAAAAGTAAACTTACTACATATTTACCTGTCAGATTCATTTAATAAACTAAAAAAAATATATGTATTAAATGCCTCCCGTGTTTCCAATATTGTTCTGGCACTGAGGGTATATCAGTGAGAAACAAAAATCCCTTCTCCTCTAGAGTTTACATCCCAGTTGCATAGTGAAATAGTGATCAGCAGTTTTAAATATATTTCTTTACTTACATCCAATCTTAAAATGTCATTTTTAGCCTTTGCACAAGCATCTTGTTGTAATCCCTACCTGAAGCCTTAAAAGCATGTGTTCAGTTCCTCTTATTTTTGGACTGTGTAGAAAGTCATAACTATTATAAGAGGTTTAAAAAGGACTGGGCCTTATGTTGGAAAACAAAGTTAAAAAGTAATAATCTAAGCATCCAATTTAATGTGTAAAAAGAACAAGTGAATAAACATAAAGAAAATAGAAGGTTTAAAATAAAAAATGATAGAAATTAATGAAATAGGAAAAAATACATAATATGAAGAATAACTAAGCCAAACATTGCTTCTTTGGAAATACTAATGGAGACAAATCTTGTAAGCCTAATAAAAAAAATAAACCTAGAGAATTCATAAATAAACAATATTGTGATGTAAAAGAGAGAACCATGTATAAATGAGGATGTTTAAAATAGATATTACAGCTTTTCCCAGTAAGTTTGAAACTAACAAAATGGATACATTTTGGAGAAATTTAACTTTCAAAAGTGGTTCAAGAGTTCAAGAAGAAATAGTAAAAATAAAAGAAGAAATAATAAGCCAAAGATTTTACCAAACATAATAACATTTAAGGAATATGTACTTTTAATCTTATATAAATTTACTTAGAGTGTAGAAACCGAAGGAAGACTGAAATCTTGGCATGAGGATGGCATCATCTTGATTCAAAAATTTGAAAAGGACAAATGAGGAAGGAAAATAACAGGTCATTCTCTCATGAACATAAATACAAAGGCCTGAAAAGAAATTAGCAAACTGAATCTAACAACCTATAACAATATACATTTTAACCAAATTCAGTGGATCTCAAAAATGCGAGGTTGGTTTCATGTAAAAAAAAAAAAAGAAGCAATTAATGTAATTAAGTGGCTGCATTTCTAAGGGTCCTCGTAAAAAGGAGATGAAACACCTAAAATGATTTCAACTGAAGATAAAGAACTGTTTAAAAGGAGGATTAATGGAGCTCACAAAGGATGGTGGAACATTTGGTAACCAGCAGTAACCAGAAATATGTAGGCGTAAAGGATCAAGAAGAGGAAATGCCCAGTGAGAGATGGGTTATGGAAGAGGATTTAACAGAATTTATATCCATAGAGGAATGCAACCCCTGCCAGAACCATAACAAATCAGAACTGTGACAACCATTGTGAAAATTATATAATCCCTCGAAGCTTGGAATGAGAATGAATTGAAAAAGCAGTGGAGGACTAGTTAGGAGGCTGTTGCAATAATTCAGGTGCTAGATGATGATGGCATTGGTAGCAATGGAGGTGGTGAGACATGCTTAGTATCTAATATTTTTAAGCTAGATTAAAGAATTTGCTGACATTAGATGCAGGAATTTTTTAAAAAAGAGAAAAGTATATGATGACTAAGCTTTCCAGGCTAATCTATGATGACTAAACTTTTTTTTTAATTTAAATTCTTTATTAAGGTATTACATAAGTCTCCTTTTCCCCCCATTGATCTCTTCTCGGCTGCTCCCATCCCTGAGCAGATGCCCTCACCTCCCTACTGTCTGTGTCCATTGATTATGCTCATATGCATGCATACAAGTCCTTTGGTTGATCTCTTACTCCTCCTCTGACCCTTGCCTTCCCTCTTAGGTTGGACAGTCTGTTTGATACTTCTATGTCTCTAGCTCTATTTCTGTTCATCAGTTCATGTTGTTTCCTTATACATATTCCACAAATGAGTGACATCATGTGATATTTGTCAATATAAGCCTACTGGCTTATTTTGCTTAGCATGATGCTCTTCAGGTCCATCCATGCTGTTGCAAATGGTAAGAGTTCCTTCTTTTTTACAGCAGCGTAGTGTTCCATTGTGTAGATGTACCACAGTTTTTTAATCCTCTCATCTACTAATGGGCACTTAGGCTGTTTCTAAATCTTAGCTATTATAAATTGTGCTGCTATGAACATAGAGGTGCCTATATCTTTTTTGATTGGTGTTTCTAATTTCTGGGGATATATTCCTAGAAGTGGGATTACTGGGTCAAATGCGAGTTACACTTTGAATTTTTTGAGGAAACTCCATACTCCATGGTTTCCACAATGGCTGTACCAGTCTGCATTCCCACCAGCAGTGCACAAGGGTTCCTTTTCTCCACATCCTTGCAAGCACTTGTTATTTGTTGATTTGTGGATGATAGCCATTCTGACAGGTGTGAGATGTTACCTCATTGTCATTTTGATTTTCAGCTCGCAGATGATTAGTGACTTTGAGCATGTTTTCATTTTAATCTATTTATTATTTTTATATTGTTTAAAGTATTATAAATAGTAGTACATATGTATCCTTTCACCCGCCCCTCATTGACCTCCCCTGGCCTTCCCACCCCCCCCGCCCCAGTACATACCCTCACTTGCCCCCCACAGTGTCTTGTATCCAGTGATTATGCCCATATACATGCATACAAATCCTTCAGTTGATCCCTTACAGCCCCTCCCCCCACTTCCCCTGCCTTCCCGGTGTAGCCTCACAGTCTGTTCAGTGCTCCTTTGCCTCTGTAACTATTCCCCCCCCCCCGATTCTTTCTTTAAAAAATCTTGCCTCTGCAGACTAGAAATAAACCTATAAGAACAAAAAATGCTTGAGTCCCAATTTCAATGTCCAACAATTCTGAGTCCTAGTTTCAATGTCAAACAGTTTCTTTTGTGTACATGTCAACAATGATATCTGGATGGTGGACAAATGGTGGCAATGCAGGTCGAACTCTCTGTTAGCATGTCAAGGTATCATCAGTGTCTTCCATCTCTGGACTTTTTCTCCTGTTGTCTTCCTGGTTGGAGCAGACCTGTCAATTCCTCTCTGTTGCAGGAGTCCACATGGTCTTGGAGTTGTTTTTTGAAAGTACATAAACATATTCTCAACCAAAAGTTAATAAAAGAAATAGTTTCTATAAAATTAATTTGGATCCTTTTTATTTTTCCCCAAACGATTTTCCTTTGGCTTATTTTGACACCATGTGTATTTTTCATGGGTGTCTTGCTGTTAGCATTACAAATGAAAATTAATTTTCTAAAGTAAAAATTTTCTAGATGTAATTTACTTACAGGATATTTTTCCTTACATGATATTACCCTACTATCCCCCCCCTTTTTTTTTTGACTAATGGAGGCTTTTGTAAACTTTTTAATGCAGTTTTGATAACTTTAAATTTTAATTTTTTTGCACAAAAACTGCTTTAGGTTCATTGCATGTTAAATAATTTTACCAGGAGATGAACTACCAATAGAAATTTTAGTTAATACTTTAGGAACAGCTTTTTGTCCAGTACAATTAAGTGTTCTTGAATATACACTTATTTCAGTTAGCCAATTTAAACTAATCTGAAAAATTGATTACTATTTTACTGTCAAACTTAATACTCCACCAACAATCTTAGTTTACCCTGTAGATATTAGTGGAAAGGATTATTTGCATTCTTGAGTAGGCACGGAGCATTCCTGGTGCTAGGCTGGATTTAGATATAGGGCAGCTGCTGTCAGCCAAGTCTCTGTTACCTGGCTCTTGATCTGAGCTGGGCCACATCTCTGTTACCCGGGTCCCTATCTGGGCTGGGCGTGGGAAGCAAAGCAGCCATGGGGGCAGGGTGAGGGTTCAGGCCCCTGCAAGGTTGGGGGGTGAGGGACAATGCTCCACCTCTGTTGACCCCCCAAGTTCTCTCCTGATGGCCCCTCTGCGACTGTGTCTGTTTTAGGTTGTTCCTTCCCTGAGGAATCTTACCTGTCTCTGGCAACCAGCCACCCTCTGGGGCCAAGCAGGATGATGCGAGGTTCAGTTTTGTCTCCTTGGTAGCCTATGCCCCCATGGCCTCCATACCTAGCAACCTGCCTTGGGATCCCCTCACCTGCTGACAGGGCCCCGGCACTGATCACAGATCTGGGGGAATCCAGATTTCTTCCCTAAGGAGGGCCCAGATCACACCATTGGGCAAGAGACAGATCCATGGTACCAGCCACCACGAGGCTTCTACCTCAGCATGAATAGAAATTGAGCATGTTTTTATATGTCTCTTGGCCTTCTGTATGTCCTCCTTCAAAAAGTGTCTATTTAGGACGTTGGCCCATTTTATGATTGGACTAGAGGCCCAGTGCACAAAATTTGTGCCTGGGTGGGGGGGGTGTCCTTCAGCCCAGCTTGCTCCCTCTCTAATCTGGGACCCCTTGTGGGATATCCTACTGCCCATTTAGGCCCGATCCTACCTAGATCGGGCCTAAATGGGTAGTCGGATATCCCTCTCACAATCCAGGACTACTGGCTCCCAACTGCTCTCCTGCCTGCCTTCCTGATAGCCCATAACTGCTTCTGCCTACCAGCCTGATCATCCCCTAACCACTCCCCTGCCAGCCTGATTGATGCCTAACTGCTCCCCTGCCAGCCTGTTTGCCCCTAACTTACCTACCCTATGGGCCTGGGTCCCCCCCAACTGCCCTTCCCTGTAGGCCTGGTCACCCCCACTTTCCTCCTCTGCTGGCCTGGTCAACCCTAACTGCCTTCCCCTGCAGGCTTGATCACCCCCCACTGCCCTCTCTTGCAGGCCTGGTCCCTCCCCTGCTGGCCATCTTGTGGTGGCCATCTTGTGTCCACATGGGGGCAGGATCTTTTGACCACATGGGGGTGGTCATCTTGTGTGTTGCAGTGATGGTCAATCTGCATATTTCTCTTTTATTAGATAGGATAGAGGCCTGGTGCATGGGTAGGGGGCAGCTGGTTTTCCCTGAAGAGTGTCCTGGATCACGGTGGGTGTTCCCTTGGGGCGTGGGGTAGCCTGGGTGAGGGGCCTGTGGTGGTTTGCAGGCCGAGCATGCCCCCTGGTGTCTGGGATTTATTTATCTTCTACAATTGAAACTTTGTAGCCTGGAGCAGCGCCAAGCTTCTCTGCTCACTCTATAGCAGCAGCCATTGAAACTTTGTTGCCTTAAGCGGAGGCCTCCACTGGCCAGGGTGTGTGGAAAGCTAGGTTGGTTTCCTGCATCACCAGGGTCAATCCAAGGCTCCCTGCTGCTTGGGTTAATTTGCATACTTGCTCTGATTAGCTGGTGGGGATGGCTGGTAGGTGTAGCTTGTGGGTGTAGCCAAGGTATGGTCAATTTGCATATTACTCTTTTATTAGATAGGATTGTTTATCTTCCTTTTGTTAAATTGTATGAGTTACAATCTCCTGTTAATTTTGGAGATTAATCCCTTATCAGAGATAACAATGACAAATATGTTTTCCCATGCAGTGGGCTTTCTTGTTTTGTTGATGGAGAAGCTTTTTATTTTAATGTGCAGAAGCTTTTTATTTTTGCTGTGCAGAAGCTTTTTATTTTAATGTAGTCCCATTTGTTTCATTGTCCTAGGAGCTGTATTGGTAAAGATATTGGTATGGCATATGTCTGATATTTTGCTGTTTATGGGTTCTTCTAAGATTTTATGGTTTCCCATCTTACTTTTAAGTCCTTTATCCATTTTAAGTTTATTTTTAAGTATGGTGTAAGTTGGTGTTCTAGTTTCATTTTTTAAATGTATCTGTCCATTTTTCCCAACAGCATTTATTGAGGAGACTATCTTGACTCCATTGTATGCTCTTGTCTCTTTTGTCAAATATTAATTGAGCATAATGGTTTGGGTCAATTTCTGGGTTCTCTGTTCTGTTCCATTGGTTTATATGTCTATTCTTGTTCCAGTGCCAGGAAGTTTTGAGAACAGAGGCTTTGTAATACAGCAGCTTTGTAATACAGCTTAATATCTAGTATTGTGATCCCTCCAACTTTGTTCTTTCTCAGGATTGCGCAGCTATTTGGGGTCTTTTTTTATTCCAGATGAATTTTTGAAAAGTTTGTTCTAGGACTGTGAAATATGCCATTGGTATTTTAATGGAGATTGCATTGAATGTATAGAGTGTTTTGTGTAGTATGGGCATTTTAATGATGTTGATTCTACCAATCCATGAACATGTATATTCTTGCATTTGCTTATGTCTTCCTCTATCTCTTTTTTCAATGTCCCGTAGGTTTTTGAATACAGGTCTTTTACCATGACTTATCTTTTAGGCTTACATAACTGGAAGGATGGAATTGATGGTAACTGAGATGAGAAAGACTAGGAGGAGCAGGTTTGAAGAAAAGAGTTCAGTTTTGAACGTGTTGACTTTTGAGATGCTTTTTATACATTCAATTGGATCCGTGGAGTAGACATTTGGATAAAAGAGTCTAGAGTTTGGGAGATAAGAAATCAGCATTCATTTATGCATAATTCAGACTTCCCAAAATAAAACTTGAATTAATCTGTGTCTCTTTGGGGCAGCCAAGGCATTCTCTGCTGCAGAGATCTGCACTTGCCATTGACCTGCCACACTTCTTGTTCCTCATTGCTGAGGTAGCGATCCAGAGCATCCAGTGATTGATTAAACATAATCTAGGGCATTATTTATATTACCTGGCAGAGCAAACAGATGCTGAAGCAGGTTTCCCAGCTTTGTGAATGATGGCAGCAGAGCATTCCTCCCCTCTCCCCGGTTTGATGGATATAAGTGATGCTAACACCACATTTAAGGGACTACAAATAATGTAGGCAAGTTTTCAAGAATCTCGTTCTCATTAGTCAGTGGAAACTGAAAGAGGCAAAACATTAGTAACTTATTATTTTGCAATCACGTAGTACGTTGGCTTTGCTAAGGAATTCACAATCCAATGTAATTTATATAGAATTTCTGAGATTGTTCCAATATCACTTTTCTATTTTAACCTCAATTTGCAATTTGAAAACTGCAGAGAGGAGAATTTCTTTTTTTCCAGAATAAGAATCAGGATTTCTTTGGAACATCTTTCTTTTATTCCACCTCACAAAGTTGAAGTTATTAACCTTTAGTTATGAACTTTCCTTTGAATTCCTGTCAATGCACCTAAAAGTCTTAGCACTGTACATAATTTTACTAAGATACCTAAATTTTCTAGGTCATTGGGATACAGGGCTTTACTGAAGCAATATGCTATTTCAGTTCTCTCTGAGGAGGAAGCTGTGTTTGGCTCTAGTGGTACAGTTTTATTCCCACTATGATAAATGACTGGAAGGTCATGTGTAATTGGAGAAGACAGTAGTCATTGGGGGCAGTAAAGAACCAGAAAGACCAATGTTTTCTGTTCTTCCCTCACAGGAATTCAACTTTTCCCATAGCTACCTTCCCATTTCTCCCCTTTGGCATTTGATCATCTGGCTGATTTCCATATGCAAGACCATACAATTCCCAGCAGGCATGATAGTCAGGATACCCACCTGCCCCACATGGACAGAGATTCACATGGTGGTTGCTGCTGGGCTGCTCACTGAGCTCCCACCTCCTTTCTGTCCAACAATACTTACCCAACTTTTCTTTTTTTAAAAAGCTGAACTTAATTTTAGTATACCCTTATTTCTTAAAATGGCACTAGATTAACAAAATATGCAAATGATTTTGAATGACATCATGTATGTTATTTTTGCCTCTTGAAGTGCTCGTGTAAAAAACAGCTGAACAATTTCATGATATTTTGGTCTCTGGTTAGAGAATTGTGACTCCTAGCAAAGAGGACATAGATATTGTCAGTATCTGTGTGAGACCTGACATTCCAGATATTTTCAAGTATCTGGATGTTTGGCATGATGTAGACATAAAAATTTCATGACTAGAAGCATTTTAAATTACTCTTCTTGAAAACAGAGCCACAATTCACCAAATAGCACCTCTTTAATGAGGAGGGTACAAATCCACACACATTTTTTACTGAGTTTTACCACCAGATGTCAGCCATACACTGCACTGGTAATAACTACCCTGAAGAAAATTTTATGAGGAATCCATGTATGTGGATGGCTCTTTCATCTCTCTTTCCCCACATCTCTTTTCCACTCTTTCCTGCTATGACCATCAATCTGTCTAACCAATCTGTCATCTACTGATTTTTCATCTACTTAGTTACTTATACTGCACATAGGTATTCTATCTAAATAATGAAGCAGTGTTTTACAGAAAAGAAAGTTTAAATAGTTATATATACAAATGTGAAAGTAACACTAAAATGCTTTCTAAACTTGGGTCTGGAATTCAGGCTTTTGTTAGCACAGACACTTAAGTACCAATGAGATATAGTCAGCCTTTGTTTCAGAGTATACTTTCCACTGTCACACAGAACCTTTGCCTTTTAGAACTTTTATTAGATTTATATTCTGATTGGAAGAGTATCAACCATGTATTGAGAAAAAACTATGCAATGCTTGGTTTTCAGAAAGGCTTTGGATTATTAAAAAAGCTAATAGAGAACTATGCAAAGAGAAGTTTCCTGTTCCAACAACTTCTATTTAATTTTTTTTCCCTATCTAATGCCTTCTTGAACTTTAACATTTATCTTCAATGATCCTTCACTTAAACTTTGTAGGTGCCTGGCTCTGCTTCCATCGCTGAACTTAACACAATAAATTTTTGCTTTCTTTCTCCTCTAGATGGTGAGCTATTTGAGGTTTGGGACTTAGCAGGCATCTATTGATAAATGAATTTTATTCACTAAACAGGGAGTGCAGCCAGCCTGTAGTCAACAGCTGATTGTCTACTCAAGTAGCAAACATTTTCTCCTATCTTTCCTTCCTATCCAAATTTTATTTACAAGTCAAGCACATCTCTTTTCGAGCCATGAAATCGAGGAAAAGTTAATCCCACCCAAACTCCATGCATGGATTTGAGTGATCTAAAATAATCCCATTCTGTCACTAAGGATTAGCTCAGAAATGACCATGTGATGCATGTGATGGAAATTTTTCTTAGAGGGTCCAAGGAAGACTTTCCTCACCACTGAAAGAGTAAACTGCAAGATGGGCTAGTGGTTAAATCTTTGCAATTCCATTGTCATTTCTGAAAAAGAAAATAGTTGTTCCTGTATGTCTGAATCCTTTGGGGGGCGGGGAGGCGGGACGGCAGAGGGGTTGATACAGATATGTATAGAAGTAGAGGAGTCTCAAATTTGCAGACACCTACCAAAGCCATTTTTTCATATCACATAGAACATTTTAGAGAATGAAATCAACATGGAGGAAAACGGCTTTGGGAGAGGAAGAGGGCTGACATTATCCTTTGTGTCCCTTGCTCCTCTTACTCTAGAATTTTTATGAATCAGTGAGCCAATAAATCTCTCTCTCTCTCTCTCTCTCTCTCTCTCTCTCTCTCTCTCTCTCTCTGTGTGTGTATGTGTGTGTGTGTGTATGTTTGTGTGTGTCTCATTTTACACAAATACAACTCAATGAGATTAGTGTTTTAATTGGGGAAGTCTGTCTATGCATCTGGAAATGTGTAGAAGCTGGGAGGGCAGTAAGGGCTAGGCCATTTCAGAAGGACATTTAGTATGTGTTCTTCTTGGAGTGTGGATGGTCGGGAGAGTTCGGTAGTGGTGAGATGACCCTGAAGAAGTAAGCAGGCTTCTGGGTAATGAAGTTGCCTTGGTGTTCACCTCTTTTCTAAATTGAAACAGAAAGTTCAGGGCCTTACTGAAATTCTTAAAGATTTCTGTGAATCTTAGGACTGTTGGTAAGTAAAATAAATTCACTTCATCAAAAGTTAAAAACTTTCCTTTGAAAAACAAGGTTGAGAGAATCAAAAGATAACCCACATGCTGGAGTAAAATATCTGATAAAGGTCTTTAATTCAATATATCTAAAGAATAATACCCCATTTCCTAACAATTTGAACTACTTTGAATTACTCCATATATTAAAAGTACAATTTATTTTCTTTGTCTTGTTCAATAAAGGACTTTTTAAAACTTTTATTAGGCAAAGCAGATTTATAGTTGTGAATACATGAAAGTTTATTCTTCTATTATTAATTACTGTATTATTTTATTTGTATTACAACTGTAACCCTACTCTTGCCAACCCCTATATATCTATATATCTATATGTATATACAAATGAGTAGATATAGATATCCTATTCTATATAATAAAAGCTTAATATGCTAACTGTCCAGTCCTTTGGTTGACCATTGAACCAATCGAAGTGTAATAAGCTAATGATATGCTAAAGCCACTCAACTGCTCGCTATGATATCCGCTGACCAGCAGGGGGTAGACAGTTGACTGATCAACCTGTTGTTATGACATACACTGACCACTAGGGGAAGATGCTCCAACCGGTAAATGAGCTTGCTGTTTGCTGCTGGGGTCAGGACTGAGCTAGATGGGCTAGACATGCCCTGCAGCCTTCTCATGGTCCCTCCCTGGGAGGCCAACCTTCTGCGACCTTCCCTGGCTCTGACTGTGCACCAGTGGGGTCCCTCAGCCTGGACTGCACCCTCTTGCAATCCAGGATCCCTCGGGGGATGTCAGAGAGCCTATTTTGTCCCAGTCCCACAGGCCAGGTTGAGGGACCTCTCTGGTGCACAAATTTGTGCAGCAGGCTAGGGGGTTCAATATAACACTCACCAAGCAGCTTATTTCAAATATCAGAACCAAACCCTACCAGACAATTACTATCTATCTATATATATAACCATAATATGAAAATAGACCAAATGGCGGAACAACCAAACAACCGGTCACTATGACATGTGGTGACCATCAGGGGGCATGCATGGAACATGGTGGGCAGTGGCCATGGCAGGATGGTGGAGCAGGTGAGCAGGGGCACCAGACCAAGCCTGGGCATTGGTCACTGTCATTGGGGCGAGCCTGTGGTGGTTACTGAAAATTCTTTGCTCCCATGCGCATAGTCCTGCTGGGTGCTTGCACCTGCTGCCAGCACTGGAGCCGCCACTTGCACCCTCTGCTAGCGCCTGGTGTTGGCCCCAATTGCTCGGTGCAGTCAGTGGGTGTGAACAGCGGCTGACGGCCCTGATTACCTCTCAGAGCTTCTCCACCTCCCCCTGCTCCTGAGGGGTAAATTGGGGCCAGCAGCTGCAGCTCGCACCCACTACTGGTAATGGCCCCAAACACTCCATGCCGTCAGTGGATGCAAGCCAAGGTGGGAGGTGTCAGACAGGTGTGCGGAGGATGGGCTGAGACCCACCCCTGTGCCCATTGCAGCTTTGTAGCCCACAATTCCTTTCAAGGTGCACAAATTCATGCACTGGGCCTCCAGTAGATATATAGATATAGAAACATTTTAACATCTGATAGCTTAATTGACGTTTCTTTTGAGATTTAACCCATTGGAATTAATCCAAAGTATGTGTACATTTTTGGGGGGACACCCTGTAAATAGCAAATATATCAGATGCAGTTAAATCCAAATTTCTCCTCATGGTTTAGAAATATTTTTGCTGCACCAACCTGGCTATCCTACCTCTTTGCCATTGCTTCTCTAACTACCCTGAGTTCAAGCCCTGTTGCTAATTTCCTAATATGACCAGCATTGTCCCTTGGCTTTCTCCTTTATTCAGATATTACCTTCTCCATGAAAACTCAGTGCTTGTCAATTAGAGGTTTGATAGCATTTTCCATGTGCTCCTCTTATGCCTTATACTGCTATCATTTACAGACTTATTTGAGCTCTCACTATATTACAAACCTTGGAGGTCAAGACTATGCCTTTTTAAAATCTTTTTTTTTCTTAAATTTAATAAATCTTTATTGTTCAGATTATTACAATTGTTCCTCTTTTTTCTCTCAATAGCTCCTTCCACCTAGCTCCCAATCCACCCTCTGCCCTTACCTCCACCCCCACCCCGCATTGTCCTTATCCATAGGTGTACAATTTTTGTCCAGTCTCTCCCTGCACCCTTCTCACCACTTTCCCCTGAGAATTATCAGTCCACTTCCTTTCTATGCCCCTGATTCTATTATATTCGCCAGTTTTTTCTATTCATCAGATTTTTTAATTCACTTGATTTTTAGATTTACTTGTTGATAGATATGTATTTGTTGTTCATAATATTAATCTTTACCTTTTTCTTCTTCCTCCTCTCCCCAAAGAGTACCTTTCAGCATTTCATATAATACTGGTTTGGTGTTGATGAACTCCTTTAGTTTTTTCTTATCTGTGAAGCTCTTTATCTGCCCTTCAATTCTGAATGATAGCTTTGCTGGGTAGAGTAATCTTGGTTGTAGATGCATGCTATTCATCACTTTGGATATTTCTTGCCACTCCCTTCCGGCCTGCATAGTTTCTCTTGAGATATCAGCTGACAGTCATATGGGTGCTCCCTTGTAGGTAATTAACTTTTTCTCTTGCTGCTTTTAATAGTCTCTCTTTGTCTTTTGCTCTTGGTATTTTAATTCTGATGTGTCTTCCTGTGGTCCTCTTTGGGTTCCTTTTGTTTGAGGTTCTGTGAACTTCCTGAACTTGTATGTTTATTTCTTTCACCAGGTGGGGGAAGTTTTTATTCATTATTTCTTCAAATAGGTTTTCAATATCTTGCTCTCTCTTTTGGCACCCCCATAATTCTGATGTTGGTATGCTTGAAGTTGTCCTAGAGGTTCCTTACATTATCTTCACATTTTTGGATTCTTTTTTCTTTTTGCTTTTCCAGTTGAGTGTTTACTGCTTCTTTGTATTTCAAATATTTGACTTTATGCTTGCATTTCTCTAGTCTGCTGTTAGGTCTCTGTATAATATTTTTTATTTCCGTCAGTGTGTGTTTAATTTCTAGTTGTTCCTTTTTCATTTCCTCTTCGGTCTTGCTAAATTTATCCATTTTTTCTAGGAAATTGTTGAAAAACCTTATAGCTGTGGGTTTGAACTCTATATCTAGTTGTTTGTTTACCTCCATTTCTTTCATTTGTCATCTGTTCCTTTGTCTCCACATTTTCACTGCTTCCCTGAGTTGGTAGAGTAGCTTTGTGTGCTAGGTATCCTATATGGCCCAGTAGCTCTGCCTCCTCAGTTACCTGAGGTGGACTCCCTTGGTGTACCCCTTTGTGGACTGTGTGTACAGCCTTGTTGTAGTTAAGTCTTGATTGTTCTTGGTATCACTGGGGGGAATTGACCTTCATGCCAATTGGTTGTGAGGATCAGTTGTGTCTATGCCTGGAGAACTTCTGTGCTGGAGTCAGCCTTATGATATAAGACTTGCAAAACTGCAAAGCCTCTGTGTTCAGCTTGGATGGGGTGGAGTCTCAGTGCTGAGCAGATAGCCTTGGCTTCCCATCAGCCTTTCCCTATGCCGCCCCTGTGTCTCAGTGTACCTCAGTAATCACTACAGCCCTCTCTGTATGCACTTCGAGGTGCACACCTCCATACCTCTGCCTTTTAGACTCCCCTGAGTTTCCAATGCTCTGGGGACCTGTATGATTCTGGGTCCCCAAGGTCTTGCCCGAAATTGGGGTTTAGTGCAATTGGAACTAGATTTCAGTGCAGTTGGGAGGTTCTGTCTTCCTCCCGCTAGAGAAAGCCAATGGCACAATCAGCAATCAGTCCTCTCTGCACGCATTTGCATGCACGCCTCCCAACCTCTGCTTTTCTCAGCTCCCCTAAGTTTCTATGCACTCCTGCTTTTTCATGACAGTCCAGACTCTCTCTCTCTGAGTCTCGCCCAGAACTGGTGTTCATTTCAGTTGGGAGTTTCCAGCTCCCTCCTGCTAAAGGAAGCCAGCCAGGTACCCCGCTGCCCATCCTCTACACTAATGTGTCTCCATACCTCAGCTTTTTGCAGCTCCTCTAAGTCTGTGTGAGCCACTCTCTTTCCTTCTAGTTGTAGAATTTTCACTCAGCCAGCTTTCCTGTGGTTCTGGATGATGACCGTTTTGTCTTTTAGCTGTAGTTTTAAAATTGTTGTACGAGACAGCAGTTTAGGTGTTCACCTATGCTGCAATCTTTGTTTCTCTGCCTTTTTAAAATCTTAGTATTTGTACACCATGAAGCTCAATCAATGTTTGTTGAATGAATCCTTTGCCTTTTAATTTTTATTGGATTACTTGGAGAAATATTTGATTACAGATGTGAGAACTATATTATTTTTTTTTAAAAGAAAGGACCACTTTTCTTTTAGAAGGCCACACTAGACTCTGAACAAGGCTCCAAAAATGTAGAATTCTTAAATTTTCTGTGAATTGTATGACATCTGCTAAATATAAAAATACAAGAGTAAATTAAAAAATCCAAGTGTCAGAAACTAAATCAAGGTAAAGAGGCATTGGGATTAGTATAACTAAACTAGTCAATTCCTTTCTTGGGACATCATTTTAAAAAGTCCATTAGTATCTATGCATGTAAGCATAACCAATGAACATAGACACTGGGGGGTTGGGGTATGCCTGGGAGGGAGGGGGGGCACTGGGGATATATGAATACATGTAACACAATAAAATAAAAATAAATAAATGAAAAGTCCATTAATGGCCCAGCTAGTGTGGCTCAGTTGTTGAGCATCAACCTATGAACAGGCAGTCACTGTTTGATTCCTGGTCAGAGCACATGCCTGGGTTTCAGGATCAATTCCCAGTGGGGCATGAAGGAGGAAGCCTATCAATGATTCTCTCTCATCATTGATGTTTTTCTCTCTCCCTTTCTTTCTAAAATCAATAAAAAATGTTTTTTTTTTAAAGTTCATTAATGTATGTTATAGGGTACCTACTCATGGATGGCATTTGTTTTTCTCTAAGACAAAAAAAAAAAAAAGGAAAAATGTACACACCACTAGAATATAAATTCCAGTAATGCTGGGATATTGCCTTTCAGCACTGCATCCGCAGGACTTTGAATTTTTTGCTTGTTGCTTACTAATGACAAATAGGTCAGAAATCACCTTTAAATCATGCAAGGAAACTTCCCTGGCTAGGACTATTTGGAACACTTAAGACTCAATAGAGATTCTCTTAGAAAGGGATGGAGGGCCAATAGCCAGCCCCAGTCTCTGTTCAGGAAGGGCTGGTGAACTATGCATTAAAGCAAAGAAGTGGAAACAAACAAATGTTCCTTGACTGATAAAAGGATAAAGAAAATGTGGTATCTAAATATATAAAAAGCTAGCAACTGGAACTCTGGAACAACCGGTCACTATGATGCCCTCTGTGGCGAACAAACCAGCCCAATGGGGGATGGGGCCAGCTAGTCAACAGCCCCCGTGGCCCTTCCCCCAATCAGCCCCCTCACTCCAGTTGGGGGCAGGGCCTACTGGCCAATCGCCCTCAGTCCCTCCTTCCAACAGGCCCTGGCCCTAATCAGGCCCTGATGGGGGTGGGCCAGCCAATCTCCTGCTGTCTCCTCCTGACAGGCTCCACCCTGATCTGCCCCAATTGGGGCTGGGCCGGCTGGACCCTACCCATGCACGATTTTGTGCACTGGTCCTCTAGTAAACATATAATGGAATACTATCCAGCCTTTAAAAAAGATTAAGATCCTGCCATATAAGACAACATAAATGAACCTGTAGTACATTATGCCAAGTGAAATAAGCCATTCACAGGACAAATTCCACATGATTTTACTTGCAAAAGGGGGAGGAAAAATGGGGGAGGTATAATGTTTGTTATGGAAGATGAGTAAGTTCTAGAAATCTGCCATACAATGGTGTGCCTAAAGTAACAATACTGTATGGTCTACTTAAAAATTTTGTCCAGGGTAGATCTGATGTTGTAGTCTTACCACAATTAGAAAAAGAAGAGGGGCTAATGAAACTGTAAGATTTCAGGGTTTAAAAGGAAAATCTCCTGATCTCCAGGGTGGATTATAGGGAGGGAAGGCAGGTGATGATTCTGTGTCTTTGAGGCACAGGTATGGGTGTCAGTCCTCAAGAAGGTAGCTGTGTGTGATCTAAGAGCCCAGCATTAAAAACATTGGCCCTCAGAGGCCAAGGATAGGTCTGTGGGAGGCCATCTGGATTGAGGCACTCTCTGGGCAGCACGGGATAGCCTTCTTAGGAGTAGTTTCCAGAACAATCTTCAGCAATCAAGTGATATAGAGAGGCAGCAAGTGCAATTGCAGTGTAGACAAACTGAACTAGAATATGTACTTGATTACAGATGTGAGAACTATTTTTATAAATATAAAAATATTTATAAAATATTTTTCCATGCCCCACATTCTTCTTCTGTGATCTGGAATTTTTTTGGCAACTCCAAGAAAAGGAAAGATGGGGAAGCTTACCATCGAAAGACTAGTAATCGACTTTCTGCCACTAAGAAAGGTAAAGACTTAAGCAATTAGCTGGGAAAATAAATAAAAGATATTTGACCATATTTGGTTCATGAATTTGGGGAGCATGCTACATTGGTTACAAATAAAATGAGGGTAACATTTTATGCTGTTGAGTAGATGCTGCTTGGGCTGAGAGTCAGCAAGACTCTCAGGCTTTCACAGAAGAATGCCTGCTAATGAAAGCAAAAGGACAGAATTAGAAATTCATCACTATAATTACCACTGATGTAGTAAAGGGCATAAAGGAGCCGGTGAGGACAAATGTGTGCTTCTTTTGAGAAGGAAGATCACAGGAATTAAAAAAAAGGAAGTTTCTACTTGGGGAAGGCACCCAAGTTACATACATTTTAATAAGGGGAAGTAAACATATGGTAAGTGATAATTTCAATCAGATCCTCCTTGGTGTCAATTATGAAGGAAAATAAATCTATGTTAAATTAGATTTTCTATAGAAGATAGGTGAAAGTTATATATTTTACAAAGCAGCATAAATTGTCTTCATGATTAGTCCAGTCCAGCAATTTTCAACCAGTGTGCCGTGGGTGTGCTGCAAGCATTTTTAAAACATGCAATAACTGACTCTTGACTCAGGGCCATGGACCTCTTTTCCCTCAGATTATCAAATAAAAAAAACTGATACTAGCCAACACAATAGCTGTCTAGTGTGAATGAATAAAAATTAAACCTACCTTTTTGTCAGATGGGCAAACCATATATTTTTTGGTATGCTGCTTAATTTTAGTAATTAGCTTATGTGTGCCATGAGATGAAAAGGTTGAAAATCACTGGGCTAGTCAATTAAATCAATAAATCCTAACTACTATAATGCCTGGATTAATAAGTTCTGGAGTCTGATTATTCTGAAAAGGACCATCATCAGCTTCTTACTAAATTGCATTGTTGGAACATTAAAAACATGTTTTCAAAATTAATTTGCAGTTATTTTAACAAAGGAATATTACTACAAATACATGGGAATTTGAGTAAATTTATTTTTTAAAGAAAACTATTAGTAACCTACACTAGGATTCATGTGCCTGTGTAACTTGAGGTGCAGTTTTCCTCTTAGCTCTGATCCCCTTACATTAAAGTATTTACTTTCTGATTGATAGACAGGCAAAAGCTTTCTTTGAATTTTAAAAGAGCCTGGTTTTACACATGTATGTAAACTGTTAGGCTGGTTTTAGTTTACATTTGCTACATAACAAAATAACCTTTTTAATTTTAATACAACATTTCTTTGGCCTGAAGACATTGAGAAGATTTCACGATATCTGTGGTTTGTGTAATTTACACAAAAGTTGTTTATAAAACTCTGAAATATGCAAACATTGCAAAATACACTTTGACAGCTGATGCTCTGAAAACACTTTATTACACAAGTTACATTCAGATTCTGAAAATAGTGTTCTAACAGTGGAACCATCTAAAAATAAGACATCCCCAAAACACACTGACTGAAGAAGAAAATTTAAAAAAAGAATTTAAATAGAGACTTTTTTCTTTCCCTTGTTGCAATATAATGCTAGTGATTCTAAAAAAATAGGAGATTTAGCAGCTTTGTCATCAGGCTGAGAATGCTGAACAGGAAAGGCACCAAAGAAAGACATTGGCAATGGAAGCGCTATTGGGAAAATACTGTGTTCAAGCAGAGTGGGCTTATTTACATCTACAGAAAAGTCTCAAAAATGTAAATGAGCATTCCATCATAAATTAGTAGTGTGATGGAAGAAGAGGACTGTTTCTCTATTCTATGTCCATATATAAAGACCATGGCACTGTTATGTACTTTTAGGAAACTCCTCAACTAGAAACAGAGGCCAACTAAACCCAAATGAAGTAAATAAAATGTGTACAGTCCCGCACAGACTTGTACAGTTTACAATTAAACACACAAAACTTTAACGTGCTAAAGAGAAAAGAATCTGGCATTCTTGGTACATCTCTTCAACCGAACCAAAGCCGGGGGTTCAGGAGGAGGGTGCGGGCGGGGGCAGCGGTGCCGAATACTCCTCTTCCGATTCACTCCCGTCATCTTCATCTTTCTCTTGGTCACTGCCCTCGGTGCTCAGGCGGTCAAACCCTTTTCGACTGTAGCCTTTACGGCTCGCAAAGAAATTTCCAAGGTTTAAGCCTCCACTTCCCTTCCCTGAAGAAAGCAAATAACATAGAATTGAGATGAAGGACACACAAAAGATTCACAGTTTCTCTGTATAGTCTTATATGGTACAGTTGGAAGTTGGGGATGGGAAAGGGTAGATATTAGCAAAAGAGAAACAAAAAAAGATTGATATACAGAGACACTTATCCCACAAAGTCAGATGGATGCTGCACACAATTATTGAAATACAGAGGCAAAAACAAAGCTCCCGGGGACTATGTGTTTCTGCAGGATTGTTTCAGATTCACTTTTTACCTTCTGCACTTTCTAGGCTCTGGGGAACTGGCATCCCACAAGCAGCTCTCCATTTCAGTGTGTTTATGAAAAGGTCATCCTCAGATGACAGGCACTGATGTGCCCATAGGAGTGACAGAAAATTTACTGAAGACGAAGTCAGATAAAAGGCAAGGAGGAAGAATTAGATAATACAGAATGGCAAGGTGGGAAAAGAGACAGGAAATTCACCGCCACAGCCACACACTTCGGTTTATAGTTTGCATTCAGTGTTCAATGCTGGGGGATGCTATTTGGCACACAGGGGTTTCATTTCCAGAGAGGAAATACAAATTATCTCCTTGCTCTTTAAGAGACATCAGCTTGCTGACTTTGAACCAAATGTAGGGATTTTAAAAGGTCACGGGCATACCTCTAAGTTTTCCCAGCACTCTTCCTGAACTTGACTCGAGTTTATGTTCAGAATCTGCCAGAAAAAGATGGCACATTTCAAAAGGAGCCCCAATCACCCTCCTCAATCCGTGGGCTCAACTTTCAGTATAAATGCAGGAATTCATAAATCATTAACAAGGTCTGGTTCTGGCCTGTATGCAATTCCAAAGGGGAAAAGGTAATATAGTATTGTGATGGACACTGGGCCACAGCTGGGTTTCATGCCTGCCTGCTCCCTCACAGGCTGTGCAACTTCCATAAATTACTTCTCTGAGCTTCGGTTTTCTCCTCTGAGGAAAGAGGGGTCAATGACACTCTCTACCTACCTGTAAAGATTAGAGGCACACTGCATGTAATGTACTTAGAACAGTGCCTGGTAAGCATACAACAAGTGCTCAATAAATATTACTTTCCATGGGGACAAAATTAAATTACCAGTAGTTTGTAAAAAATTGGGAAGTTTTCATTATTACAATTTAGAAATATTTATCTTAGGCTTTAGTCTCTTTTTGAAGAACAGTACATGCCCTGCTTGAGAAAGCTTGGGGCCCATGTACATCATTTCCTCTTTATATGAACGAAGTGAAAGCAAAGGACCGGGAACCCTGAGCATTTTCAGTCAGAGGAGGTGACCCAAGTGTTCCCCATGGGGCTGCCCATCTCCGTGAAAGATCAACTTCCTTTCTTTCTGGGGAGGCAGAACGCCAGCTGGACTTCATTTTTCTGTTTCTGTATCCCTCCCTGCACTCTCTACCTTGGCTTTCCCTCCATAAGAGCTGTGCCAGGGAATTGAGGCTTACGGCTCTCCTATGAAATTTCTAGCCAGGGATGGAGGCAGCATTATGAAGAAAGCTAGCATGCAGATAACAGAAGAGAGGTAGCATAGTGGGTAGAGAGGGGAATGGGGAAGAATGGAAGAAGAATCTAGTAAGACCATTAGAAAGCCAACACATTGGACTATAAGTTCTACCAGGGTGCAGGACAGTCCTTAGCTGATTTTCCACCCGGAGCCTACTACAGTGTCTGATATGGAGCCAATATGCAATAAGGGTATGCTGAATAAACAGGGGGTACGGGAATCCTTTATGAGGGTTTTTATCAACAGCAAATGTTGAGAAAATGTGAAGTTGGTTTCCTTTTAGAATTAAATGTGCAATTAAAACTGCAATTTTTACTAAAGAAAATGTGATTGCACAATAGTAATTTCCTATGGTTCAACCTGGCTCTTTGCCTTCCCAACATGCATGTGTGGACTCAGCATTTGGTCACAGTGCCATGGTAGGGGAGGCCAGACTTTCTTGACTCTCTGGTATTCCTTCATCCAGTAGAGTTTGCTTCCCGATAGTACTGCTACCTGCCTAGTGCCCACAGGCACCCGATACTCCTGATAATTGTCTCTGCACTTAACACCCTTGCTAATCAATTTCATGTATCATCTTTTTTTTTAAATGTCATGTCTCTTTTGTGTGTCATCTATTCTAGAAGCTCCATTTATTTCTCCAACAATTATTTGTTGAAGCCCTAGAGCCAGGAACTGTTATTTGTCCTGGGGATACACCCATAAACAAGACAACTTAGCCAGATTCTTGTTCATTTGAAGCTACCACCTAACTCCATGAAGGCAATGACTAAGTTTCTTTATCTTTGTCCCTGCTGACCGAGTTCCCTACCCATAAGAGGGCTCAGCAGAAGTGTGTTTTTTGGGGGTGGGGGAAGAGTTAACTGTTGTTGTGCAGGGCTTTACTGATTGCCTGTGAAGAGTAAAAGAAAGTTCTACTCCCTTTTGCCACCTATTAAATTGAATCCTCTGGCTTTTGTTTCTGTGTCAGGGCTTTGCTGTGGGCACTGAATTCCTGCCATGGCCGCTCTGGCCTGAAATAGAGTCAGATGCCGTCTCTTGATCAAATGCTGCCTCCCACCCCAATCCATGGACTATAGATCCATGGATTTCCAGATGGAGCTGTAGATTCTTGCTTAGACCTGGGGACTACTTCTGAGATGTAAGAATCACAAGCCGAATTGTTTGTTTGTCTGGATGTCCTAAAAGGAACTCAGCTCCTGGGTTCTGTACTATGAAAATAATTTGATAAAATGCTGATTCATTTTGGAACCTGCACTGTATGGTTAGGAAAGGTGGACTGATAGCCTATTTTATGATGATTTAAAAACTACCAGATGGCTTATTATAGAAATAGTTGGTTTCCTGAAATAGCTAAGGATTAAGACAAGTACCTTTTTTGACTTCCTATGACTTTTTTTTACTTTGTTATTCCTTAATAAAAAGTACTTACTAAGTACTGGGTACTGAGATAAATGCTTTCTGTACATTATTTCATTTATGCCTCATACAACCTGATTGAGTCTTTTATTCCAACTTTGCAAAAGAGGAAACTGTGGCTGAGAGATATTAAGTAACTTGCCCAAGGTCAAGGAGCTAAGAGCAAGAGCCAGGACCAGCAGGTGGGGAGAAATACAACTCCCAAATAACTGGCCCTGCTATTTTGAGAACTGAGCCTATTTCTAACAGCAGGGGTCTCCTCTGTCTGGACCCTGCAGCTAATTTACCCTGACTGCACTTGCTATACAGTATACATCAATTGGGCTTAAGCAGTTACTAAAAAGCAGTATTAACGGTTATATTTTAATCTAACCATCCAAATATCCAAATTTCTGAGGCTCCAGATACATTTCCTACTGTGATACTAACTGTAGACAATATTTGGAACATAGATAGTAATGTCAAAAAAGGCAAAGAACACTTAAAAAAAAACACTGAAAAAAATCACAATGGAACTTTAAGAATAATAAGCCAAACATTCTTTCAAAAGTAGGCTCCAAGTTCAAGGGGCTCATTTTACTTGCCTCCAAAGGCCCTTGACTTTTTCCACCGAATAAACATGGCAATGGCCAGCAGGACAACCACCGGAATAACCAGAAGGGTTGTAATGAGAACAACAGGCACTCCGGAGTCTGGCTCTTTGAACAGTTTCTGTTTCTCTTGCAGCTTCTGCAATTCTGAGGAGGTGGGTTTGTTCTCCATTTTGGTGTCAACAACTGCCTCGGATTCTTCAGGGAGAGAAGAGTTCACAATATTCAACTGACCCAAAGATTCCAAAACCCTCCCACCACCCCTCCCCAGGCAAATCAACAACTTCTCACAAAGAACTTGCTGAGTCCAGTGCACGTGGGGTTCATGCTTCATTGTCTGAATCTATGAAGCTGGCAGCACGTATTGTGATTGGTAATACCCACTGAATGTTTTTCACCTTTAAAGTGTTTTTTTGTTGTTCTATATTTTATTTCCTTAGCTGTAATTCCACAAAAATAATAACCCCCTTTTGCATCTTTTCTAAGATAAAATGAACAGGCAGCTTGGTGTAAGGGATGGAATTGGTATGCAGGCTGTAGTCAAGAGGATCCGGCCTCTGATCCCTGGTGTCTGTGCAACTGGCTGCGAAACTTTGGGCAAGTTACTTAAATGATCTGGGCCTTAGCAACCTCATCTGAAACTGTGATGTAATGTACCTTCTTTATAAAGCCGCTGGGTACAAATGTTATCATAAAGAAGTTGTTTAATAAGATTTTGTGTCCTTCTATCTTTATGAACCTTTGTCATGTTCAATGAATTATTTGTACATTGTATGCACACATTTATTCCTGGATTAAAACCTGGGAAGAGGAAATGTGTCCTTTTTGGGGCCTTTTTTACAGTTCCCAGCAAACTGTAAGTGCATGCACACATATACCTTGTATAACCTTTTGAGGTTGATGAAAAGAACATACAATTATTTTGTGATATTGGCAGGTTTTAGGCAGATATCAGACCTAAATTACTATTTGGGAAATTGATACAATGACACTATGTAAGCTGATGCAGGGATCTTAATAACTAGTGATTTAAAAGTGACTTGAGCCTTGAGACACTCTTGCCCTCAAAAGGCACATATGTGTGTTGGTATAAAAACTCTACTGTACCAAGTATAGAAGATACAACCATGTTTGCCAAAACGCCCACAGTTTCTGAAACTTTAATTTCTTGTGATGCCCTTTGAACCTGTGATACAGAATAAATCATATGGCCTTTTGATAAAATGGCAGGGATAGGTGGTTTAACATTATCAGGAAAACCTTTTTTTTTAATGTTTAATATATATAGACACAGCTTAGTAGATAACTGGACTCTTTTCCAAGAAAGCATTTCTCAAATTACTTAAGACACTATAAACATAGCCTTTTGCTTAAGTGTTCTGAACCAGCCTCCTTCATGTCTCATTGATACCTATTGAGCACTTAAAGAGGTATCAGGCAATGTTCTCATTTAATCATCACACCAAGCCTATGAGTAGGCACTCTTATTATCATTGTCTTACAGATGGCCTGTCATAGTCCTTATTTCCTTCCCTGCACTATGGTTAAGAGGAGACCATTATTTCTCTTCTTTTGTCAAATGAAGTGGCTCTTGAAACTTCAGTGGAGACAAGGAAAGGGATTGGTTCATAAATCTAGATGGTTCAAATTTAACCTAAGTCTCAGTTTCCATGAGGAATATAAATGTGACTTGTACTCTTCCTAACCACTGTTTTGTCTTCGTATTACTGTAGAAGAGGTATACAAATTGTTCAATATTCAAGCTTATTCTATATTGAAGCAGGAAAATACATAAAACACAACAGGATTTTAAATATATATATATATAAAGGCTAAAGTTACAGGTTGGCAATTAAGAATTTGTTGCCTTGGAAGAAAGGTTTATTTCTTTTTGAAGGTGACTGTAAACAGAGACATTACTTAGCAATTTCTACCTGTCATTAAGTATGGTGAGGCTAAATCAACTATATCTAGGTTCTTTCATAAGGCAGGGCTACATTATGGATAAAGGAAGTGACAGCCTAAAATAATCAGTTTAGCATTCATAGAATGTGTGCTGAGAATGAGGTAATAAACTTGCTAAAATATAAGATACATTCATTGTGCTTCTGAAATTCCTCACCCCTGCTGGGGCAGTGTCATCATCTTCTCTTGTGCAGTGGAGGAGGGACAGAGGCTATGGTTTTGGTGGGATACTGGCATATCTCTTTTATCCCTGGTAACTTTATTTGAAAATTTAAATTCCTTTCCAAGTTTCTTATCATCACAATTTTTTTTATCCTCACAACTCCCTGAGAACACAACACTGGTTCTGAAACTCTGCCCTGTGAACATTCACCACTGGGATGAGTGTCATCCAAGGTGACTCGAATTTGGAAATTTACAATTAACATGTATGAACAAGTCTATTAAGTTTGGGATGGTGTTTCTACCTCTTTCATGTAAGGAGTGGTTTAAGGTTAGCTTCCGGATTTTAGTAAAAGACAATCTCTGGAGATCCAGCATGATTTATATGCCTTTTTTGAAATAAAAAAAGTGATCTTAAAAAAAAAAAGGTTTAATGAGTGTCATATGGGTTCCAAAAAGAAAAGGACTTCATTTGCGTTTGGACATTCCTAACTATTAAAATGGGACTGTCATGACACGAAACTTCAATAAAATTTACTATTGGAACTGCTGCATTCTGCCACAGACCAGGAGGTTTTCCAACCAGCTGACTTAATGGGCACACTGAGAGGCAAAATGAACCACAGGGTTGTGGTTGGGCTGTTCTCAACAGGCCAACCAGTACAAACTAGTGTGTGTGTGTATGTGTGTGTGTGTGTGTGTGATTTATTTAAACAAAGATGGTTTGAGGCCACTCTGAAATACCAGAGGATTCATAGTAGTCCACAGCCCTCTCTCTCCAACCTATAGCTCTTGGAAGAATTTATGGTGAGTCAATTGGTAGTATTCATCTCTCCTCAGTGGTACAGTACTAGTGGGTAAGAGCCCAGGCGTTGGTGCTAAAAAGACTTTGGTCAAAACCTAGCCTTGCCACTTACTATCATAGTCGTAATTCTTATCTTCACGTCCTTATATATAAAATGGAGATATTTCAATGATTACATTGTTGGTGTAAGGATTAAACTTGATAATTCTGTATAGCCCATTGTTTGTGCTCCATAAATGATAGCTATTAGTAATAATATCATTCCCAAAATATCTTTATTTCAGAGCAAACAGAACTTATCAATAATGCTATATAGAATGATAAAAACATAGGGTCCTGGGAACTTTGTCATTATATGAGTATGGTATGAATACCACCCAGTAGTGTCACATAGGTAGAATCACTACAAATGCCAAACCATTGCTACTTATTTATTTTATAATATTATCTTACCCCTTTCAACCTTGAGCCGGCTATATTTTCTTATCTGACTACATAAACTCCCTAAACTCTCTCTTGGTTCTTGCTTCTTTTCATCTCTTTCCACCTGCTTTCATGAGAAAGGAAAACAAGTAAACCTAGGGTTAAGTCTGAATATCTAGGTGAGTCATTTGTAAAGCAACTAATAATGGAATCACTTTGCTACTTAAACATGAGGAGCATTTCTAGTGAGTTCTTAACTATACACAAAGATGCCCAAACCCTGTAGATAGCAGACAATGTACAAATATAAACTGATTCTAGGGAAGAGAGAAAATAACTTGACAGAGATTCCATATGACCCAAGTGGTTGCTTACCAGCAGCTTAATCTTATCTACACATTCTTGATAATATATACCAATGTTTTGCTTATTTGTTTATACACACACACACACACACACACACACACATACACACACACTCCATATAGGGTGTAAGTCTCTTAAAGTCAGGCACAGTTTCATTTTCCTAAAACCTATTACAGTGACTTACATATAGATGGCCTCCAGTAAATGCTGGGGGGCTAAATTTTACTAAGATAGAAACTTGGGGAGCAGCTAATCTTCTCAGGCTCTGACAGTGTTAACTCACCAAAGGTATTTTTTTCCACTCCTTAAGATTAGAGACTCTTAGGAAAAGGCCTTTTCTAGTACATTGAAAAATATTTTTCTGCCTGTCTCAGATTAACATACTTATTTTTTTCCTCCCTGAATGTTTCTGGCCCACTTTAAAAAATAGATTTCCTAATCACTTTTCATCACTTGAAATGAGTGAATTTGAACTTATTATTACTACTCCATTTATTAGAAAAAGTGATGCCAATGTGTAGATTTAAAGGTTTAGGACACAGCAGAAGTTATTGATAATTTAATAGATTCTATTTTTAGCTTGATGCTATTTTAAGTGTAATCAAGAGCCATAAAATACTTCAACACAAATAGCCTTGGGATTCACAGTCAAAGAACCTGACCAACCTTTAGCTTCCTGGACCTCAATGCCAGCCTTCTTAACTGACCGATGTTCCATTTCTGTAACACAGCAAAGAGACAGAGCATCATAATCCCAAAAAGGACAATGAAAAACTTAATTTCAATATTAATTTTACTCAGTAGAAAACATTTCTTTAATTCATCACATTCATTCTCATATGAGAAGAGTTTAATACCAATCACTAACTGGTGTCAAGTCCAAGAATCCTCAGGTCTTCACTTTTAAAATGAGATTTTCCTTTTTGATTTCTGAAATAGCAAGTCATTCTGTTTTCATGTGATACCTCGGAGATAGTCAGTCTTGCCATGTCCATCAGGCTTCTAGCTGACATACATGGATATGACTAAACCCTAGCATGCAGATACAAAGACACTTGTTGGGCCCAGATGACAGTCTCATTATCCCAAAGGTACTGCTTTCCTGGTTTGTTATTTGGTTACATTCTGGACTATGCAGAGAACTTTTCTGTTTTGAAGCTGAAAGCTATACTGCAGTGCTTCTCAATCAGGAATACATGAAAACCACCAGGGAAGCCTTTCTAAAATGCATGCATTATCATTCCTCTTCTTTCTATTGATCTCAAGTGGGGTGCGACCATGGGTATTTTGAAAAACCCTCCCCCAGTGACTCAGATATACATCTCTGTTGAGTACTAACCATGAGGATGGTATGAAGAGCCTAAACCGTAATCTTAATGAGTAGAAGTAGCATATTCCTACCTGCCAAATGGAGATATTGGCTAGGTTTCTGAAAGTCTGTTCCACTTTGAAAGATATTCATTTATTTCTTTATTCTGAAAAAACCTGGGCTCAGACATGCGATTGGGAATTATCCACCTCTCTTTGCTCTCCTGTCTGCCCACACCTTCTGGTTCCTCTTGAGAAGGCAGGTGGTGGGAGCTGCACTTGCCAGGCGAATGGGAAGCTATTGCTAGAGGGCACCTCGGTGCACTCAGCCCTAACTGGGGCTTTACTACAAAACTAGCAAACGTTACTCAAAGGATAATTCTGAAGACAGCAGTTATCAAGTCTACTTGGGGTCCAAGACCTGTATGGTACCTAACTTCTTTGTTATCACTTGTCTTCCCCCTTGTTATAATTTGCATTTCCCCCTGTTTTAGTTAGCATTTCCTATCTCCATCAAGCCCATGTTTCCTTGTTATTTCTCTGTCTAAAGCTGCCCGTTGCAGTTCTGATACCACAAATTTATCATTCTCAGTTCTTCTCCCTAATTCTATCTTCTCCTACTGTTTAGACCCTACCATATTTTAAAAGGATTTCTGGACACTGAGGCTCGTGGCTTACTACATCTCGTGCTCTTTAATTTAGAAAGCTTATGTTTTTTTAGTCTGATATCAGAGGCTAGGTTAGTATACTTTCAAAGAGTTAGAAATAACGTCCAAATTGCAATCAGAAACCCCTTCCCTATACTACCTTGCTTGATCCTAATAGAGAAACTCTTCTGTCTCACACATACTTTTGAGCTACATGAAAACGTAGCAGTGCAGAATTCTGAGTAAGCTGAAGCCTTACTCAGTCCAGGGAAAAACGCAGAGCACCTCTTATTTGGAATGATGTGTGTCTGACACTGCTGCTGGCGTTCCTAGATGCTCGGCAGCCACAGAGAGCTGAAGAGTCACTTGGGGAGTGATGCCTGTGTGGAAACTAGTCAGCCCATCTGCCTTGCCAAAGCCATCTCCCTCCCTCTGGAGAGGAGTTGGAATTAACACTGGCTTTCAGTGTAGCAGACATTACTTCAGGCATCAAGAATTTCCTGTGGAATATCTGTGGAAACAGGGGGATAACTGCCAGCAACGAAAAGTCTCTTTCCGCTTAAAAATTTTAATTCCTGAGATGAATACCAAATAGATATTTTAACAACTACCACTTATACCTTGATTTCCCGCTCATCAATAAAAAGAGAAAGAAATGCTTTTTTCCCCCACATGTTTTTTAAGCAATAAAACTGAGGGGAAAATATGCACCATAATATTGCTAAAACCATACTTTCAGTTGTGATGAACTTCCACACGGTGTTGGTGTGAGCGTCGCCAACATACACAGTCCCGTCTTCAGAGGCCGCAATATCATGAGGCATGTCAAAGTGCTGCCCAAACAAGAAGCACACGTTAGGGTGGCAAGCCCATGCTTGAATTCCCCATAAACAGGCAAAATCCCACAAAACCACTCAACAAAACAATGAACATATTACTCAGACCAAAAACCAAAACAAACCAAAACAAAAAACCACAAGCAAAAACAAACCAATAATTCCCATCAAAGCAACTCGAGGCCAAAGAGAGTCACTCATTCATTCTCTGGGCCCTGACTCTGCCAGGCACAACTCTATACATTAGGAAACACTAGAAGACCCTTACCACTGACTTTCAAGTCTTTAACAGAGTTAACATTTACAGAAATTTAGAATTTCTTTTTTACAGTGTTGGTATTGCAATATCCACCCATTTATTTGTATTTATTTTAATAACAATCAAATTTGTCTGTTTAAATCTATACACATCAAAAAGACCAGGTATTAAATTTGGCTATTATCCTGATCAAATTATCATGAACTACTTAGACATCCTTGTTTAGAGAAGTCATTTCAAAGATTCAGTACATTCCAATTCTTTCTTTTTAAATATGTTCTTACTGATTTTTTTTTTTTGAGAGAGAGAGAGAGAGAGAGAGAGAGAGAGAGAGAGATCAGTTGCCTCCTGTAAGCCTCCTATGGGGGATTGCCCCAAAGCCCGGGCATTTGCCCAGACCAGGAATCGAATCAGTGACCTTTTGGTGCACGGAATGATGCTCAACCAAATGAGCCACACCAGCCAGGATGAATCAAAAATGTGTACCAGCAGAGAGGCAACAGTGTAGGGTTTTATTCTATGAAGCCCAGTGTTTACAATATCTTCAGTCAACAAAGGAGTGTTGAGTGATACCTCCAGTACTTTTTCACCTTTAGTATCTACTTAGCTACCCGGTGTTTCATTATATCTTTCTTCATGACATATTTCCATTTCAACCATCATGATCTCAGTCCAAGGACACAGGAGACAGGGGAGCACTTTTTAGAAACCACACTTTCAGTTGGACCTGGCGTCACCACCCAGTTCCTAGAAGAGCAGCCTTAAACCATGTGTGGTGGCCATTTCCTGATGCCTGCAAAGGTGTCATGTGGCTGCCAGTTGGCAGGATGTGGAGGATGCTTTTGCCTTTGAGGCCAGCCAGGCCTGCCTGAAGGCCCAGCTCTCAAATATAGGACCCGTGAGTATGAACAGGAGCATTATCCCGCCGGTGGGCTTATCAATCAGCATCTGTCCACTTTAGTTTGCTGAGTACAAAGGCACTAATGAGGCAAATTGCAGTGCTCAGTTCACTTTAGGGCAGAATACACGCTTTGGAGATACTATTGTGCTTTAAAATTCAGCAACAATTTGTCACAATGAAAAGAAAAATGAGGCAGCAGTGCCAAGAGGCTCAATCCTTCATACTACCAAATGAGCTGTGACAAATGTTCATGAGAAGGACAGAGAGTCAGAAATCAAAATGCTGCCTTGCTGAAATCTCGCAAGCCTGTCATTAAATGTTCATCTTTATTTTGGGTTCAGCTAATGGGTGGCAACCGACTTGCAAATTATAGGCAGTTCCTCTTTTATACCAAAATATGTTCTTAAAAAAAATGGCTTTGCAAAACATATGGTTGTAAAGTGCTCCATATTTTCTGGTAGAAACTATTATAATGGGGGGGGGTGCACGATAAGTGTGAGAGGGGACGTGTGAGCTGTTCATCACTAACTCACACAATCAGTTCAAGGCAACAATAACAGTAAGCCTCTACCTGGTTCTCACACTGACACAGGGAGCCAAGAGTTCTGTTAGAAATACTTTGGGGCCCTAGTGGGGAGTTCAGGGGAGGAGTAGGAGGTAGGGCCCTGGGATCTATAATACTACTGCAATCAGAAGCACTGAGGTGCTTTTTAATGAACTAGTCTATTCATAGAACCAAATAATATTCTGCATTATTTGAAAGAGAAAATTATGTGATGAGCTTTCAGACTTCAGAGTTTAAGAGATTCAAAGATCTTCTGACATAGGCTTTGTAAGCCCTTCTTTTGAGGTTCTCCTTCCCAGCGAAATAAAATAAGAGAATGAAAGCATCCTCCTGAGCTAGCTGGTGACAAAGCCCAGGACAACCTGCACCCTCAACATCTGTTATTCTGCCTTAAATACTCATAAGGATTTCGTGTTCTCTATAACATAACTTGTTTGCTATAACACAGGTAATATTGACACTTACGTAACGTTAAGTAAAACAATTCTCTAAGAAGTTGCACCAAGTTCATGTTGAGGTTGAAAACATCCCTTGGCAGACCAATGTGTGCCTCAGAGAAGTATGAGGCAAGTCACAGTCTCAAAGACCTGGGTTTAAGGTTCAGGTGTGCTTCTTACTATGTAGCTTTGGATAAATAATTTAACCTATGCGATCCTTTTAGCTCAAATATTAATAAATATTAAAATTGTAATCTCTATCATTTAGCTCAGAGAAATAACACAAATCTGGGTCTACTGGAGTTTTTTTGGTCATTTTTTTTGGTGTTTTGCATGGAGGGGTGGGGAACATTTCCCTTTTTCCACATGGGTTGCCTTGCAGAAGAGAGAAGGAAAAGAAAGAAAGACTGCCTGAAGGGTGTGTGTGAAAGCAGACAATAAGGACCAAAAGTCTTCCTCTGATTATTGTGTGTATGTGTGTATAGAATTGGGGGATAACTATGTGCCTTGCCTTTATAGCTTTTTTACACCATTTGACAGAACCATCTTATATATTGTCCTCTGTCTCAGTTTCCCTGCATAGATATAAAGATCAAATGCTGGAGACAAAAACTTCTCTGAAGAATGTAATAGTAGAAAAGGAAGAATCGAAACACATGAGGAGACAAGTAATGGATGAGCACAAACAGAGGTGCACACACATTACGTAAAACTTGACTTCTGACTTGAAGGAAGAACATCTTCTCATATAGGAATCAATACACCTCATTATTTCCTTCACCCACACTTAATCTTTGTGATGATAACTTAATTAGGTGACAATTCAGAGTGGTTCATGAACTGGTTTTCCAGCTTACTGAATCAACATAGAACCAATTCTATATTCTGGTGTAATATCAAGCCTTGTCTATTGAAAGAAAAAGTGAATTTCACTTTGGAGTTATTCTCTCTTTTCAAGTTTGCTGTGCTGATCCATATACAGTGATTCATTTATCACTGAATGTCTGATGAATGCTGGTGTTTGTGCACAATGCTTTCTGAAATTTTAATTCAGGGCTGTTCACATTTTTGTGAGAATAAGGTTCATTGAGAATCTAACCTCTTGCTTAGCATTTAGTTTTGATTTCAGAATGCATATTTGAATTAAAAGTTAATAGCTGGTTGATACAGAAAAATCAAGGCAAAATATTGGAAAATGAAGACCTGAAAGAAAGTTAATTTCACTTTATTAGTAGATAAGAGGAATTTAGCTCAAAGTGGCAAAACAATGAAGATGGGATAACCAATAAGGATCTGAAATACCAATGAAATAAAATATGCTATCAATGGAATTATTTTCCTTCTGAAAAGCTACTATATGATTTGATATTTGATTACTTATTGCTTTTCAAGTGAAATACGCCTATGAAAATTTTATTTATTATATATAAACTAGAGGCCCAGTGCCTGAAATTTGTGCATGGGTAGGGTCCATAGGCCTGACCAGCAATCAGGGCTGATTTGTTGGGCAACTGGCAGAGTGTTCAGGGGGCCTCCGTTGGCACTGCCTTGGCTGTTCTGGGGCCTGTGGGCTGGGGCAGCTCCTACATTGAGTAAGGCAGTCGGACATCGCTCTCACAATCCAGGACTGCTGTCTCCCAAATGCTCACCTGCCTGCCTTCCTGATTGCCCCTAAATGCTTCTGCTTACCAGCCTGATCACCTCCTAACCACTGCCCTGCCAGCCTGATTGATGTCTAACTGCTCCCCTGCCAGCCTGTTTTCTCCTAACTGCCCTCCCCTGCAGGCCTGGTCACCCCTAATTTTTCTCCCCTGCAGGCCTGGTCACCCCTAACTACCTTCCCCTGCAGACCTGGGTACCCCCCCAACTTCCCTTCCCTGCAGGCCAGGTCACCCCCAACTTTCCTCCTCTGCCGGCCAGATCACCCCTAACTGCCCTCTCCTGCAGGCTTGATCACCCACAACTGCCCTCCCTTGCAGGCCTGATCCCTGCCAACTGCCCTCCCCTCCTGGCCATCTTGTGGTGGCCATCTTGCGTCCACATGGGAGCAGGATCTTTTGAACACATGGGGGTAGTCATCTTGTGTGTGGGAGTGATGGTCAATCTGCATATTACTCTTTTATTAGATAGGATAGAGGCCTGGTGCATGGGTTGGGGCCAGCTGGTTTGCCCTGAAGGGTACCCTGGATCAGGGTGAGTGTTCCCTTGGGGTGTGGAGTGGCCTGGGTGAGGGACCTATGGTGGCTCACAGGCTGGCCATGCCCTCCCAGCGACCCAAGAAGAGGCCCTGGTATCTGGGATTTATTTATCTTCTACAATTGAAACTTCATAGCCTGGAGTGGAGCCAAGCCTTCTGCTCACACAGCCATTGAAACTTTGTTGCCTTAAGCGGAGTCCTGGGTCAGCCCAGGTTTGCTGAAAGCTTGGCTTCCTCCATTGCCAGGGACAATCAAAGCCTCCCTCCTGCTCTCTCTGTGGTTGTAGCCATCTTGGTTGGGTTAATTTGCATACTCTCTCTGATTGGCTGGTGGTGTGGCTTGTGGGTATAGCGGAGGTATGGTCAATTTGCATATTACTCTTTTATTAGATAGGATAGAAACCCACACAAGGAACTTGTACTGGAATCTTTAGTTCAGATTCAGTTTGCTTCCAATCAGATTCTATAGCTCTTGTTAAAACTCCATTTGAGTGAGAGGGCATGTCCTGTTTTGTTCATCATCATGTCCTTAGTGTATAGGATAATGCCTAACACAGATCAGGCAATGAATAAATATCTCGAAAATGAATCCTGATAAACCCCAGTCTGGCTGTCAGTATTCTAACAGGCACATTTCTAAAATATCGAGGCATTTTAAAGTATTTTTTTTTAATCTAGCAAAGTTAATATCTTAAAGAATACTATAAGCATTATGAGTATGGAGATGCAATTTTTCTGGTGGCTTATGATACCTGTATTTTGATCCAAATAAGCCCAATAAATCTTTACATATTTTAAAAAATAAAATCTATGTATGTTTTAAAAAGTCAGCCTGCAGCATTTTAAAAGGCTTAATTTTCTAAAACTGAGGTACCACAAGTATATTTGGGCAGTGTGTATGAACATTCTTATCATTCTGGTCATATGCAGAGAAAGTAAATTGAGAAGATAGTGGGCACACTGGGCCACAGTTCCCATGTTTGTAAAAGGCACTGTTAGAGTAAATAGTGGTAAGCCATTTATGAAGCCAAAACTAGCCTTTCGTCTCTTACATAGGCCAAGTCTTTAAGACTTGAATAAATTCCAGAAACTGCTATTTTCAAGTCTTGTTGCTCAGTGTAGTCATAATATTAAAAAAGCAAACAAGATTTCTGTTGAATCTAAGAGACTATAAAAGTGATATCTTCTCTACTAGGATAAAACCAGAAAAGCCCAATTGTTTTGGCATTCTAACTACAGTAAATTTAAACCTGCCACTGTATGTAGAGTCTATTAATAGCCTTAATACTGCATTTAATGTTAATTTGCAGCTGAAAAAATTGATCAGAACATAGGACATTTATTCTAAATAAAACATTGTATTGGAACATGTCCAACCTAAAAAAGTGACTACATCTCCTTAAAGTTTTTAAGAGATTATTCAAGTATAAATTGAGTGCTAAGGTTTGCATTTTAATTCTCTCACATAAAAATTAATTTTCTCTCATTATATGTGAATACCTTGCGCACTGGCTTGAAGATGTCTATAATTTCCCCACTGGAAAAGTTCATCACAAATCCTTGTACTGGTTCTTGATCCCCAAAGTGAGGCTTCCCATTCACCACAAAGAGCAAACCTGTGACAAGATATTCCATGAACTATTCTTTAAAATATGGATAAGACTGGCCTTCAAAGACATGCATGTACATTTACACAAACAATAAATATTGGGTCAATCTGATCCCTACAACTGGCAACCAAAGTAGAAAATAAAACACTTAGCAAATATCTTCTTCTGAGTAATAATAAGATCAGGTTATGAGAGTAACCTCCTTGGAATAGGAAAATCAGAAAAAGCCAGGCCTATTCCACTTAGGAAGTCAGTAGAAATCAGGCATGTATAGAAAACATATATAGATACAGATATAAATGTAGATATTGGTATAGATATAATGTAGATGTAGATGTAGATGTATGACATAAAAATATAGGTATAGATACATATAAATATCACAGGCATCCTAAATAGGTATTGGGAAGAGTCAGATTATTTAAGCAAATAATTTTAAAGTATCAGATCTTTAAAAAATTAAATAACATCTGCTATAGTTAAGGGAAGAATTAGAGGAAAATATGCTGAGGAAGTAAGTTAAGTATAGGAAGAAGAATGGTTTGAAAATGTGAAGTGCATAATTTAGATTACCAAAGATATATATTTTTCATAATTAAAAAAATTAAACCATTTTATTTTTATTAATTCAATGAATACTCTTTTTAGGAAAATATTATTTCTTAGTATAGTAGATTTTATCCAAAGTAATAGAATTATGATGTCTTGGTTAAATAAGTACTTCAGATGATGAAAATTACATTTTCAAAGAATTAAAATATATACAACTCGAAACCACTATTGAAGATATTTTTATCTTCCATTAAAGATTTCAGAAAAGGGTTCTTTAGCATATTACAGTAAAAAAAATCAACATTATCAGAATCAAATATTATTGTGCAATATTGTAAAGAGAATTCCAATTGTAATACATGTTATCTTTGGCTTAGATTCTGTTTTTACTCAGCTTTCCTCTCATCTTCTCTCTTCATGCGTTTCTCTTCACATTTGATTTGTTTTTACTCACTAGGAACTTGATCACCCTCTTTATTAGGTCAATGGTCTTGCCAAATTTATTCTTTAACCATGAGGTAAAAATAAAAATGAGACTATCTCTTGTAAGGATATTAATGAGAGTCTTTTATTACTTTTTATTATTTATTCCATATTAAAGCAAACTAGCTCCTTACCCAGTCATCTGAGTCCCTTTATTTCATGTCCTAAGTAAATTGGAGGCTGCTTGGAGAGGTAGTAGCCATATGCAACTTTAAAGGCATAAAAAATACAAATATTGTAGTAATAGCTATATATAGTCAATGCTACTTTAATATAGATATATTTAATAAAACTCATGGCAAAATTATATGGACATTGTAGAAATTAAATAGCCTTTCAAAATGTTCAGTATGTATTCATTATTTAAAGAAAGATTATGCTAAGTTATCTTGTAGTATGAATCAAGTGAATCTTATTTTATGAGTTTGGATAATTTTTTCTAGTTTTCTTCAAGTTAAGAAAATCTATTTTGCAAATGAGAAAAAATTTCCAGATTTTATTGGTCATTCCTCCTGGCATTTAGACATAAGCCTAGCTTTACATATTTATCTTTATTAAAAAATGTGGTCACCTCTTTTAAAAAATATGTCAGAAGTATTTTGAATACTGATTTTATCAGGCATGTATCATCTGTTGATGATGTGTGAATCCATAATATTAATTATTTACTAACTAGAGTAGATGATCATAATCAAGGAAAAATAAAAATCAATATTTGAGAAAACATTTTTAACCCATTACAAATAGTAAAATCTTTGAGTTCTTCATTAGATTCATATAAAACTTCAGTTGAAACGGATTTACAATGAACAGTTTTAAAATTATTTTAAGATCTAATATATAAGCTATCTTTAATCCCTTTTGAAAAAAATTATAAGAGGAGCACGTGAAGCTAAGACCAATACCTTTTAAGAACAAAGTATAGTATGACAAAACACAAAAATAAATTAAGGTAAAATACCTGGTATATATGAAATTGCAAATACATTTCTTCCAAATGATGCATGCTTAATCTCTCGCACAAATTCTTTGGTGTCAGTTTTAAAACACTGGATCCGACCATTTTCCCTGTCTGCCACACATAATTGACCCAAATGAGGCACAAGGGCCAAGCTGTGAGGAACAGTAAACTGGCCTGGTTTGGGATTGCTTCCTGAAGATTCTACAAAACACAGAAAAACCTCAGATATATAATTTGTAATAGCACCAAAAGTCTGGCTCTACAGTTTTGTTTTCCAGATTCATGACAGTAAACCATTAAATATCTAAAACCAGGGGGGAAATAGGGTAAAGCAGTTTATACATTTATTTCATTAATATCTCTTACCGACAAACACATTAGATATTTACTCTCTATTTGGATAAAATTTGGGGGTAGAAGTATTCTTTTTCCTCTTATAAGATGTAGGTGTCTGTGTTCGTATGTGCGCACAAGCCAGGTAGATGCATATAGAGGCCCTGTTTTCTCTACTACAGGGGACAATAGCATCCTAAAGGACATGAGGGCTACCAATCTCCTGTTCCTAGTGATATGGGCTAGGAATTACAATTAGAGTCTTATCGGGTACCTTCTCCCCACTGTGTGATGAACTTCCCACTTGGAGAAAATTGCACAATCCGGCTGTTGCAGTAACCGTCTGACACATAGATGGCTCCGGTGTCCGGATCCACTGCCACATCGGTGGGTTGACAGAAGTGATTCTGGTCACTGCCTGGTTGCATGCTCCTTCCCAGGATTAACAGAGGGCCTGTCTTGCTATTTGGATCCAATTTAAACACCTTTTCAAAAGGAACAAAAGCTCACTGCATGGTTATGACTGACACCCACCCACATGGCTAAGAACACTTCACAGATAATTAGAGTATAAACTCCCAGAGACTTACTTAAAACAAGATACTTTTTAAGAACTGTAAATGATCTAGTCCAATTCTTTCATTAGATAAGGGAGGATAATAGAGATTAATTGGTTTGCTCAAGGTCACCCAGGTAATTATTAGAGAATGAAGACTAGTACAAGGATGTCCTGTTCCATCCACACCTATTCCATGCACTTCCCTATCTTTCCTTAGCTAACAATGCTCTCCAGACAATACATGAGCAATACATGTTTACCAACATAATGTTTGAAGACCCTGGTAGCTGCGTCTTCTGAGTTCTAGTACTTCCACTCCTGCCCCACCCCCCACCCCCAGTTTCTCTAGTTCTTTGCTGACTACTCTAAAAATAGGTATCAAATGTGAACTTTGCTTCTAAGGGAAAAACTTATGACTATTCTGTGATTGAAATATAACTTCTTTTAAAAAGGACAGAATTTTAATGTTTAATACATAAACATGAATGTACCAGAGACTTAGTCTTCAATTTAGTGAAGATGAGAAAAAGAAAATAGAAACACAAGGAATGAAATAAAACCAAGACCTGAGGACAGAGAAAAGCAAAGAAAATGTGGAAGCAAAGAAGGAGGTTGGCACTAAGGTTCCTGCCAATTCAAAGGAGAGAGGTAATTTGATCATTTACGAGTAGCTTTTCTTAGCACTAACTTCTAAGAGAAATATTTGAGATGGGGCTGCTCCTTTTTCTTGTTATAAACTAATTGGGTCACAGGAAAGACGCAGGTAAGGCAGAGCATTTTGAAAGCAATACTTCATGAACTTCTATTTGAATAACCGCCAAATGGAAGATAAATTACCTGGTGCAGAGCCACGTCAGTGACCCAGTAATTTCCATCTTTATCCACACTCAAGCCATGTGGCAAGTAAAACCTGCAAAGAATAACTGTCTTAAAAATTTTATTAATTTCCAATGCATGTGTACAATGAATGTTTTGGTAATTAACCTATAAAGGCAATACAAATTAACAAATTGATAAATGTATATACCAGCATTATAATAGAAAAGACCAAAATGAACTGTTAAATGAAAATACTTGTTATAAAAAGAGATATCCTTATGACAAATCTTAAGCAGTAACTATTTAAAAATTTATATAAAAATAAATTACAAATATTTATTGTAAAGTATGGTATGTTAAATAATGCAAATAACATCAATTTAAAAGCAATTTCTCATTTGTGGAATATAATGAACAACATAAACTGATGAACAAAAACAGATCTAGAGACAGAGCATTGATCAGACCGTTAAATCTCAGAGGGAAGGTAGGGAAGGGTGGAGGTAAGCGGGAGAGATCAACCAAAGGACTTCTATGCATGCATATAAGCCTAACCAATGGACACAGACACCAGCGGGGTAAGGGTATGACTGTGGCAGGAGGTGGGGGGAGAAATGGAGGAATAAGGACACATATGTAATACCTTAATCAATAAAGAAAAAAATTAAAAAAAACAAGTTCTAAGATCATAAATATTAACATCTTAGAAATGTGCATAAACAAATTTGTCTAGAGAAATGGAAATTGATTTATATAGTTTGAATCATTTAAATAGACTGAAAGATAATATAATTCTGTAGTAATATAAGAAATCAATATATGACCCAAAAGCTTTAAGAGTGCCTACTAAAGACAGTAAAACCCAAAGAAAACAACTTCCAGCAGACATAGGCTGTGCCCATCCAAGCAAAGTGAAGTGGTGTGCTGGATAATAATTAAAAAAGGTTAATCTAGTTAACAATCAATTGGGATGATCTGGGTAAGCGAATTGTAAACTAAGGTAGACAGAAGCTCACAGGCTTAAGGAACTTGGTCAGAATTAACAAACACATGGACAATATCTTAATATGGTGTGGTCAAAAGATATCAGACAATCTCCAAGCTATGTTTGTCAGCATCTGGCCTTAGCATCATGCTGGCACTACACATTTTTTTTTTCCATGAGCCAAGGCTGTGATATTAATTCACCGAACTATATCTCTGTTTTGGTACTGAATGTAAGAGTTATGATATGATTTTGACATAACACTCCACTGCAAGCCAACTTCATTTAGCAGCCATTGCTCTGCCCTCCTCTTTAATTCCTTTCTGGAATGAAAATGCTTCTGATTAATGGGTGGAGCATCAAGAAGACAGGTTCAGACACACTGAGTGGTGGAGCTGGTATTAGAATTTGTTCCCTGACTCATAATCTTAGACTCCTATAAAAATCTAATGATTGTCATCTCCATAAGCAGCTGCATTCAAAGAGGTGGCTCCCTGCTTTTCAAAGAAGCTGGCTCGTCCTGTGCCCAAGCAGATGGAGAGGGAACAGTTCCTGAAGATGCCAGGTTCAAATGGTTGAGGACACTCTGTAAGCAGGTGACCTTTCTTTCCATGACCATAAAGTGTCAGCCAACATTTTTTTTTTGGCTGCCAAATGCCATCCAGGAATAACATCAAATAATGAGTGGCTTTCAAAGCCAAATTATTATGCATACTAAGGAAAGATTAAAAAAGACATTGATTCAGTCTTCACTTTGAGATGGAAAGACAAACGCCTTTTTTCTTAACAGTATTTACTTGATGAGTTTGGTTATATAACTTTGCTGCTGAATAATTTTTTTTTAAATCTTCAGATGTAGCTGAGCACAACTCTATTAGCTATGTATATCCGTGGCTCTCTCAAGCCTGACTACCTATTAGAATCACCTGGGGAGTTTTATAAGTATTTTGATGTCCAGACCTCATCCCAGACTCTATGTGAATCTATTTTTTTAAGCTTCCAGGTGATTTTAATATTCAATCAGGATTTAGAATATGCTACTTAGAAATTGAAAGATGAGATGGCTCAATTAGTTTCCTGCTTTTTCATTGTTAACCTCACCTGAGGATATTTTTCCCCATTGATTTTCAGAGAGAGTAGAAAAGGTAAGGGGAGAGACAGAGAGAGAGAAACATCGATGTGAGAGAGACACATCGATTGGTGCCTCCCACAGGCACCTCAACTGGGGCAGATATCAAGCCTGCAATGGAAGTATATGAGTGTCAACCTTTAGAGGGTTAACACTAACCACTGAGCCAAACTGGGTAGGACAGACAGCCTCTTGCTTTCTTAAGCTCTGCTTTCTCACCACTGCTATACAACATACTCTTCCCAGTGATGGACTTTGTACCCAACACTCTTATGTAGGACATGCCTCAGTAACAACATAAATAAACTCACAGATTTTTCCCACTGGATTGGAGAACTGCAGCAGTATTTGGATCGATGACAAGAATAGTGTCTTCTTCAATTGGCCCAAGTCCTCTTTGCTGGTAAACAAACTTGCTGTCAAAAGAGCTTTAAAAAAGCATTAGAATAATAAATAAATAAGCCAAGTCAATGAACTTGAGAATGTAGACTATTTACTTGAGATTCTAAATACAGAGTACAAAGAAGAGCTCAGATGTAACTGACTCCACTCTGTCCTGAACGGTTCAGCACCTGGATTATACACACAGTAGCAGCCTGCAGAATAGGGCTGCTCAGAATGGCCACGGAGCAGCAGCATGGGAGCTGCTGGAGATGCAAGGCCTCAGGTCCCAGTGAATCTGAATCTGCAGCTTCAGATCATTCCCATGTGACTGATAGGCACGAGAGTTTGAGGAACCCTACCTGTAACTCTTAAAGTAACAAATAAAAGGTCCTCAAAATGTTTTAATAGTTATTTTCTTTCAAATTACAAAAGAAAGCATAACTTATTTTAATTTTCTCTGTGATGATAAAGGAATTATAAATGATAGCAGGAAGGGTAGTGATAAAAATAGGTTGCTATTGTACTAGCCACAGATACAACATACATATCACATGAAAAAAATCTGAATGACATTAAATATTTATGGAGACATAGCTGTACTTTGGAAAACCAACAGACTAGACTGCTCAAATCTGCATACAGCTGTTGATTAGTTGGGTGGTATTTTTTAAAAACATACTTTATTGATTTTTTTACAGAGAGGAAGGGAGAGGGACAGAGAGTTAGAAACATTGATGAAAGAAAGACATTGATTAGCCGCCTCCTGCACGCCCCCTACTGGGGATGCACCTGCAACCAAGATACATACCCTTGACTGGAATCAAACCTGGGACCTTTCTGTCCCCAGGCCAACGCTCTATCCACTGAGCCAAACCGGTTTCGGCTTGGTTGGTATTTTTAAGGAAATTATGTAGAGTCCCAGTAGAACAAAAGTTTCAAAATATAATCTGTTGCCATTAAGAATATACATCAATTACATGAGTGTTTTGATTATTATAGTCTTTTGGGTATATTTTTCCTGAAAGATAACAATAAGTCTCTGAGATAGTTCTTATTAATGACCCATGCAATTGAGTACGAAATATTGATTCAGGTTTGTCAACCTAAAACTGAAGTAATACTGGTTACATATGCCATTATGTGTAGTTAAAACCACACAACAATATGTAGAAAAAATATACATAGGTTTATGAAGTGGAAGTGACATCACTAACAGAGCAGATTTTATAAGATATTCATGGGACCATTATTAAATTGAAACATGACATTTTATTCGTAGTGTACAGGTATTATTAAATCAGGAAAAGTCTGGTAAAGGGCAAACATGAATTCTCTCTCTTTTACTTCTGTGTGATACCAAAGAGTTTATGCTATATCTGAAAGTATGTTCAGTATGAATTTTTATACTAAAAAATCATAACTAATTTTCTATCAAACAAAGGTACCAGGTTCAGTTATCAATGATGTTTTCTTCCCAACTTGATCATGAGATTAGATACCATCAGTAACCTCAGTTTAGCATATCTGAGACTTGCAATATGCTGTAAGTTTCACATTCATGTGTAATAGGATAAAGTCTTTTCATTTATTGTCTCTTATAGTATAAATCTTATATTCTTCATTATTTAGAAATATTCCAGTGCTTTGCAGTGGCATAATGGCAACCTAAATTATGTGAGAATTATACTTTTCCTGACTGTAGGAAGTTAAAAATCTGGTTTCCCTTTTTCTTAAGTGGAAATTTTAAGATAATTGTAGACTTATATGCAGTTGTAAGAAATAATTCGGAGTGATTCCTTGTACATTTTACCCAGTTTTCCCAAGAGTAGCACGTTTTACAACTATAGTACAATATCATAACCATGATACTGATACTGATAAAATCCACTGGTTATATTTAGATTTCCCTCTTATATTTCCTAATTTTTTTTATTCTTGCAATTTATTTGCTTGGGCATGGAATATACCAGTATATTACTAGTCCCCACATAGGAGTTAGTAATATGGAAAGTTGCCATATCTTCATAATTCTGACCAAGTGCTATCACTGCACATGTAGACAGTGATCTGACCCACCGCTGGCTGGTAGTTAATAGTGCAGTCCAATTGTATATCCCGATAAACCGGGAGCAGATCAGACCTCAGCATACCTAATGAAACTGGTTTGGCTCAGTGGATAGAGCACCAGTCTGCGGACTGAAAGGTCCCAGGTTCGATTCCAGGCAAGGGCATGTACCTTGGTTGCGGGCACATCCCCAGTAGGGTGTGTGCAGGAGGCAGCTGATCGATATTTCTCTCTCATTGATGTTTCTAACTCTCTATTCCACTCCCTTCCTCTCTGTAAAAAAAAATCAATAAAATATATATATTTTTAAAAAAGAAATCTCTTATTTGTAAAATGACAAACTGAACAAAAAGCCTGATATTTTTACTTGTTTGTGATTTCCTCAAGAAATGGGTTGAAATAATTCTGGAAGATACTGTCCCTTTCGCTTGTCTTTTCATCCACTTAAATATTCACCATCAGTCCTAAATCTCCGGTCCTAGGGTCCTGCTATTTTAGGAAATGACATTTGTACAACTTATAGATCAAGGGAAAGTACAAAGGAGACTCTCCCCCAGGAATAGATATTGAATTCTAACTTAAAATATTTTTTTATAGCTCCAGCTTATTTCTCCAGCACTCAAATATTTCAAAATGTAAACTTTAACTCAGTGGAAGTCATGTCTCTCAGAGTCAAGAAACTGAAATGTTGAACTTGGCTTCCAAAAAAACCAAGCTATGGTAAGGAAGAAATATAAATAACCCAGACCCACATCCTATGTCAGTCAGAAGGAATGAAACTGTTGTGGCTGATAAATAGGTAGGAGAAAAACATCCTTTATCAATGGTACTGTTCCGTTCTGCCCATAAATATAGGAAATAAATGTATCAAGTCATTGATGCTTTGCTGTCATAAACACAATTTGTGTGTGGGCATCTCTACTTATAATTGAGAAATGTCAAATTTCTAGTGGTGGTAATATGTACAATAGCTAACTCATAGAAGGATCTTCCCCTTTCATTTTATTATTCATTTGGTGGTGTTATAGTAAACTAAAATAGCAAATGAAGGAACCAAGAAAAAAAATAAGTAACAAAACTAAATAAGCTACCGAATAAATAAAAAATTAGATACATAGAAAATATCAGATCTCTGAGTTTATCAAGGTATCTTTCTCAGTAGCATATTACAATGTAACAACAATTTAGTTTGTGTGCTCTTTTAGAACTCTTGATTACCACATATTACCCTCCTGTCATTAGTGTGTACAGAGGGCATTTTATGTTAGCCACTTTTCCTACAGTATACAACCTTAGAATTATTATTCATGGTATTACTATCATTCTGCTATATCCATTAAGGATCTCAGTGATTAGACAAGTTCTTGAATTTACTGTTTAGAGAATCTGTTCATTTAAAGACCACCTCTCAAAAAATGCAAAGTAAACATGACAAAACAAAAACCAAAGATGACATTCTATTTATATTACAATCATTTAAATATATCAGTCTACTTCAGAAATGTAAAAAGCAAATAATAAAATTCTAGAATTCTTAAGAAGATTACAGCTTTAAAGAAATTAACCACAACACAACAGGCCTGACCATTACATTAAAAGTCTTTTGTGATACCCTTTAATAGAAAGCCATATGTTTAAACTGGAATATTCAGTCACTCAGATGATCGGTGGGTCAGTCCTAATCCCTTCACTTAAGATGCTAGGAGCTCCATATAACTAACAGCTGGCCCCTGGTAGCTACACAGAGCACGTAAGAAAAGAACTTGATATTTCTTTAAATGAGAAAAATTTCTCTCTCTCTCTCTCTCTCTCTCTCTCTCTCACACACACACACACACACACACACACACACACAATTCTCTCTCTCTCTCTCTCTCTCTCACACACACACACACATTCTCTCTCTTTCCCTCTCTCTCTCTTTCTCTCTCTCCCCCCCCCTCTCTCCCAAATAAACTTGTTTATAAACTCTGTTGTAATTCACAGAAAGGTAACCCTTGAATGGCTCACAAATGGATGTCAAACTACAGAGCTGGCTACAGGGTTGCTATAGCAAAGTGCATATTTGGGAGTCACCAGAAAGCTAGTGAGGCAAATCTTGAACTGAGTTTCCTGCTAGCTAGGAAGCAGATAGATTTCTGGAATAATTGATCTTGTCAAAATTCTATAAAGCATTGATGAGGAGAAGGACTGTGAGCTATCTGGGGGCAAGTGGAAGAAGATTCCCAGAAGACTACATCTCTAAGAAGAACATTTGTTTAATCAACCATTTGACTATTCAAATTTTATAAACAACATTTATGAAGATATGACAAGTATGCTCATCCAGCAGATCTAATGCAAACAAGGCTGGGAGGGATAGCTCACTTTCTGGTTAATTAAGAATAAAATGATATCTGAAAACTGAAGCAATGCTAAATCTACTGAAGTAAAATGTAATTGGAATAAAGTCTTGCATTTAAAAAACACTCTATGAGTATAAATTTCCAGTAGAAACTTGAGCACAGTTTATAAAATATATTTTGAGATCTTAGCATATTGCAAGTTCAACACAAGGCAACAAGGTGGTGATATTCTTGCTGAAGAAAAGTGAATACAATCATCTTATACTAATAGATGTCTAGAATACACATCACGGAAAGTAACTGTATTGCTGAGCAGATACTACATGAGGTGTGGCCACTCCTCAACCAAACCCTTTAAAAGGCTAAGAAACCAGAGTACTTTCAGATGAAAGTATCATGTCAGCATCTGGGTGAGGGTCTGAGGGTCTTTAGTCTGCAGAAGACAAGGCTGTCTTCAAATAGACAAATAACTGCCCTCGGTAAATGGGAGTAAATTCTGCATCAGGCTGAGATGAGGTGGAGTTAGAGACTCAGATTTGAGCTTATCATAATGAAGATTTTTATGACATCTGGATGAGTCCCATAATTGAAGAGTAAGTCTCATCTCTAGGGAATTTCTTGGCACTGAAATAATTCTAGTATTGGCTGACTGTAGATGATTTTGAAAAAAGAGATGTCTGCATTAGGCAGGGAACTGAAGATGAGTTACTCATGGTATTACTACAATTATGGTGGATATGTGCCATTCTGGGTGCTCAATGTCTAGTGCATTATTTTGTGCTCACGAAACCTCATTTTTCCTTTAGTTGGCCCAATATTTTGAACTTCTCTCTCAGCCCATTATTTTTCGATGATGTCAACTCTACTCTCACATTCCAGGAATAGAACAACAACAACAACATCAACAACAACAACAACAACAACAAAAAACACCTGAGGCTAAGCTAAAGAGTGGATTTCATTCCTCTGCCCACCAAGACTGGTTCAGGGAGGGGGGAGACATGGTCTTAGACTGAAGAATGCTAAAAGACTCAATTTAAGAATTTTTCTATTGAGTTATCAGGGACTATATCTTCACTGTAACTAGTATGATAATGTATTCTCAAGGCCTAAGAAAAGAGCCAATTAGGAGAAAGTGTGTTAAAAAATGGATCCCATTGATACTGTTTAGGCCATCATACCCTTGAAGTTTTCATTTATGCAAACTAACAATTTTTTTCTTTTCCTAAGCTACTGTGATTTGAGTGTTCTCTCTTCCTGGTAAAAGAGACTTGCAAGTGATACAACTCCTGAGATCTTTTTCAACTCCATGTGATGAAATAATAAAAGATATAAAGGAAGCAACTTTTAACACATAAAAATTAGGGGTAAAACACATGGTTAGGTTTAGGTGGTATGTGATGTGAGTCCTGCACAGTAGAAATTTGACCATAGCTGGATAAATATAAGAAAGGCCAAGAAGTGAGTCTTTGACAGTGGGAGTGATTTTAAGACAGAAACCCAGGAACAGCTGTTACTGAGCCAGGAGCTACCCAGCGCCTACTGGGAAGCATTTAAACATTAAAGAGCTCTAGCTGCCATGCTGCCCTAATACTAGGGCAGACAAGAAGATCTTTAAAATTTCATTACACCCTGCTGGTACTAGGTGTTTCCTATTTTAGCTGGAAGAAGCTTCTTAAAGTAGCCATATTGAAGTAAGAGACAGAGAGGAAGGAAAACAGAAATCAAATGAAGAATATGCTACATCATCTTTCAGGATGTTAATTGGTCTATTATTATTATTACTAAATGCAGAGTGCACAAAATTTGTGCACTGGTAGGGTCCCTAGCAGCTGGCAGCAGCCACCGGGTACTCCTTCCCTTCCTCTGACCGGTCCCACCCCCTGGTCCAACTCTCAGAAGAACTCCTGCTTGAAGGTATAATTTGCATGCTACACTTTTATTATATAGGATTTTGGTTGCTATGCTTACTCAGCATGGTCCAGTAGAAAAGTAAGAGCTGATCAAGGATATTGGGTAAGAATGAAGAGTAATAGTACAGACAGATGATGTAAAATTAGAGATTATTATTAACTACAAGCATTGTCTGATACTTAAAGAATAACATTCTAAAAACTAGGGGACAGAGAGTGTATACAGTACTTAGCTTTGGTTGAAGGCAAGCCTTGGCCTTATGGAACCTGCAATTTTATGAACATGAGGAATGTCAGGAGAGGAAAGACTACAAGAAAAATTAATGTAGGGTTTATCACTACTCTATCCAAACAGTGGTAGCAATAAGAATGCAATTTCTACACCATTTTAAATTTCCACTGTCTCTCACCAGCTCATCATAAATTCTACAGGAAAGTGCTTTTTTCTTTGTTCAGTTCTTGGGTACTTAACAAGGGAGAAGAAAAACTATGTACTCCATTTTATTTTATATAATGTGACTTGTGTATGCAGGATGGGTGTTCATGTGCAACTCTTCAAAGAACAGAGCTCACAAATTTGAATCTATTTTTTCTAACAAAAAGAACATAACAATGAACAGAGCAATCCACTTCTAATTCCCCTCATGAATGATAAAGCAGACAGTTATTGAAAGCAGAGAGCTGATAGCTGGAAGAGCATTTCCTCACAAGCATGAATGCAAAGGGTGCTAGAGGCCAACTGGCAATACAGGAGAGGTGGAAGGAATGAGGGATAACAAGGATTCTCACACCTGAAAAATAGAGATGAGGAAGAAAGGAGAAACAGAGATGTAATGAATTGAATCAGCACATCTGCTCTGAAGAAGTCTTGCATTTTAAATACCACCACTTTGTTGGTACAATGTTTGAGAGTAAAGACACCAGGGCTTTGGCAATGATATTGGAATCTCTTTACACATGGCATTGGGTATCCAGATGAAAGCAAATGCCAGGAAAAAGCAGTTTTTCAGTTAGAACCACATGTCACAGAAAATGTTCTTATGTGGTTCTTGTTACAGAGTCTTGTGTCATCTCCAGCCCAGAGCTGCCTTTTACAGACTCCCTTTTTCTAATAAGTAGTCCAGCCTCTGCTGTTTACTTGGAATAAATATAACATTAAAGTGGAAAATTGGGCTTTGTCCCACTCAACATTAGCCAGCTGAGACAGCATCAATGGGAGGAAATGATGCTGCAATTTTCTTCTCTGATAAAATGAGGCTAGAAATCCATGCAGAAAACTTGGCAATATTCATTAAAATGAAGAATATGCTACAATGAATAGTAATAGTTTGCCTTTAAAAGCACTTGTTAAAATATCATTAGATGTTCAATAATGACTAAGACAATGTATGAGAGATGCATGAATAGGAATATTGAGTTTGATTGTTTCCTTTGAACTCTGAAGTGATCTTTTTCTGCAATCCCATTTTCAAGTGTGACAACTGGAAAGGGCAATTAAGCAGGAACAAAATGACCAATCTACTCTGAAATGCTGATTGCATTCCATCTTCAACTGCACAAAGCAAGCTATCGACATGTGTCTGTGACACAGCAGGTTTAGCATGAGTGTAATCAACATCTCTGAAAATGAGGGAAAAGAACCATCGAAGTACACATGTGAATCCTCAATGTTCCAGACCCTACAGATGTATTCTTGAAAGGAGAAGACTGATCTACTTAATAGGTAAGATATTTTAAAATGTATCTTCTTATGTAAATGCATGATAAAACAAATTAATAAATGGATATTCATTACTCAGGAAATTTAAAATAACAAGCTAAGTTTTGGAGCAATCTTTAAAAAAATTATGTAAATCCTATCTAATAAAAGAGTAATATACAAATTGACAATACCTCCACTACACTCACAAGCCATGCCCACTAGCTAATCAGAAGCAATTATGAAAATTAACCCAACCAAGATGGCTGCAGCCACGGAGCGAGCAGGAGGCTTGAGTTTCCCTGGAAATAGAGGAAGCCAAGCTTTCTGCATACCCTGGCTGGCCCAGGCCTCTGCTCAATGCTACAAAGTTTGAATTATAGAAGATAAATAAATCCCAACAAAAAAGGTTGCTGCCATGGAGTGAGCAGGAGGCTTGGGTTTCCCTGGTAATGGAGGAAGCCAAGTTATTGACCTGCCCTGAAGTCTACAAAGTTTTAATTATAGAAGATAAGTAAATCCCAGATACCAGGGTCTCCACTTGGGTCGCCCGGGGGCATGACCAACCTGCAAACCACCACAGGCCTCTTGCTTAGGCTGACCCATGCCCCAAGGGAACCCCCAACCTGATCCAGGACACCCTTCAGGGCAAACCAGCTGGCCACCACTCATTTACCAGGCCTCTATCCTATATAACAAAAGAGTAATATGCAAATTGACCATCACTACAACACACAAGATGGCTGCCCCCATGTGGACACAAGATGGCCACCACAAGATGGCCAGCAGGGGAAGGCAGTTGGGAGGGACCAGGCCTGCAAGGGAGGGCAGTTTGAGGCAATCAAACCTACAGGGGAGGGGAGTTAGGGTGACCAGACCGGCAGAGGAGGGAAATTGGAGGTGACCAGGCCTGCAGGAAAGGGCAGTTGGGGTGGGGGGAGCCAGGCCTATAGGAGAGAGTAGTTGGGGGATACCAGACCTGCAAGAGAGGACAGTTGGGGTGACCAAGCCTGCAGGGGAGAGCAGTTAGGGGCAATCAGGTTGGCAGGGGAGCAGTTAGGCATCAATCAGACTGGCAGGTTAGTGGTTAGGAGATGATCAGGCTGGCAGGCAGAAGCAGTTAGGGGCAATCAGGAAGGCAGGCAGGTGAGCAGTTGAGAGCCAGCAATCCTGGATTATGAGAGGGATGTCCGACTGTCCTGGTAGGATTGGGCCTAAATGGGCAGTCGAATATCCCTTGAGGGGTCACGGATTGGAGAGGGTGCAGGCTGGGCTGAAGGACACACCTCCCTCCTCCCTGCCCCCTATGCACCAATTTTGTGCACCTGGTCTCTAGTGTGTTTATAATCCTGTAACAGGCAGCATCTCAAAATGAGTACTGATTATTTCTATGCTGGTGGTTGCCAAACTGCTCCAGCCACATTCTCTAAGAGGCTACATGCTATCACTGCCAAGGAGCTGTCCAAGGGAAAGGGCAAGTCCAGTGTGGCCTTAGAACAGGCTGCACCCAGTATCAAGAAATAACAAAGTGCTATATTATAGTCAAAGAGTAACTTTGCACACACTTTCTTTGAAGTCTTAGAATTCCTCAGCCAATTTTTTTACTGCTTTCAGGATTATTCTCCTTAGAAATGTGAAGGTAAGCTTAAAGGGAACAAAACATGGTAGGTAGGCAGAATCAGAGATTGTTATTGCCTTCTTTTTATAAACTACTTGATAAAACCACTATTTTGTTTTAAAATGCACTAGAGTTCTGCTCTGTTACTTGTCATACAATAAAAGAAAATATTTTGCTCACACAAATCATGTTCAAAAAGAACCTTGAATGTTCTCTCAGCACTATTCTGAGTGTAATGAAAAGTGATGCATGAACTTTTTATTTTCTTTTATTCTTTGAAGGAAAAATATTACTTACTTTCCGTCCCAGACATGGTCACCTCTGTGGAAAATCACCAGGTTATTCTTAGGGTCCACAGCCACCCCAGAAACCTGGCCTGGTAACAAGTATACTCCAGGCCAATCCAGTGCCTCTTCTACATGGAAATCTACAAAACAAATCCATACATTTAGTGTAAACAAGAAAGCTGGTACAACCTCATGAAGATTCACATTGGTTATAAAAACTCATGCAGTAACGTCACTCGATGCAAAGAAAAAAAAAATAAGTCAAGCCGTGCTCTACATGATATACCACATGCACATGCCAGATAGCGTCTGGAGCTATGAATAAGGTAAGTGACTATGAACTGCTTGGGAATTACATGCTCTCTTGTCCTGTTGTTAAAATGCCTATAAAACCTGCTTACCCTAAAATCAGTAAGAACAAATGTGAGACCACCCTCTTCTTAATAAGATTCTTATTTTAATTAGTATCTTTGGAAAATGTGGCCACATGGATGGCATCATTTTAATATAAAGCTTTTAAATGCTGTAAATAAATGCCAAACATGGCCAATTAAGCATCCCTTTCTCTCTCAACTCCTGTGTACATTCTAATGTTCAATATATACCAGACCCCCCCTACAATAAGCCATCCCTGTATAAGAAGCTATATAAGATGCCAATTTCATTTTTTCCTAATTTCAGTGTTCCTATGAAAAATGGGAGTGGGGAGACATTCTCTTTCAGTGCTTATATTTCACTGCTTCCTAGCATAAGAAAAAGAAAAATTTACAGTAACTCTGTGACTGAATGACTTCCAAGCCATTCTTACTTCTGACCAGAATACATTTATAGAGAATAGCTGGGTTCATTTGTGGTAATCCCTTTACAGACATTCGAATAAAGAGATATATGTGGAGTAGCTACGCTAAGGATATATAGTTACAGAGATGCTATGAAATCTGTTGTATCAGTGTCAATATTTCTCCCCCTCCAAAATGCTTCAATGCTTCAACAGAGATGCTGAGAAGCAGAAAAGAAGCAATTCCAGTCTCATTTATCCTCCCCACCCTCTAGAGGATGTAGCAACACTGCAAAATCTCAAAGACAGGCATTAAAGAGCAGGAAGAAAGGGAGGCACAGGGCTTCCATAATTGGCTTCTGGGAACTAGAGAGGACGCCAGTGTGAGAATAAACACTTTAAAATAATTCTCTTGACTATAAAAAAATAATCCTTTTTTTTACTTAACATATTTTACCTTTGCACATTTATGATTTTTCTTTAAAAAAATTAACAAAGCATAGCACAAATCAATAGGATGTTAGATCAGTTCTGCCTATAAGCTTTGTTGAAGCATCTTTAATAAACATCCCCTAAGTGTACTGTGTAGGTGAGGCATTATGCTAGATTCCAGAACACACACACACAAATAAAACCCATTAGAAATAAAACATCATTTTTGGCCTTGAGGAACTACCAAATGAGAAACAAAAGAAAGCAAACATGTATGGCACAACATAGGGCCGGGAATGTGAGAGAGGGTATATAAACCTTCCTGAGGTGGAGCTAGGAGAGGGGAGGGTTAAGGTCATACCTGAGAGGATTTCCAGAAGAAGAAACATTTGTGCTTGCATTTAAAGGTAAGTAGAAGGTTCACTAAGTATAGAAGTGGAGGGAGAGCATTTAGATCAGAAAGATCAAGAGAGAGGATGCTTATAATTGCAGAATGTGTTTCAAGTTCTTTATGTAATTGGGAAAGAATGCTTGTGTACCTCAGGTGGGAATCCGAATGTAGGAGCCAGATGAACAGACCCAGAGATCTAGGTTAGACTGGAAAATGTGTTGTAGACAACAGGAAGGAATATGGATTTAAAAATGAATGAATCTGGAGTTCTGAGCTGTGGTATCTTGCTCTCTACTATGATTAATTTTGAGTCATGCTGCAAATACCTTACCAGTAGCAGTAAAGCACAGAGTTTGGGAATAATCTACTTTTGAAATATGTTAGCGCACATGAGAATGTCATTCTCACTCATGTGTGCTTTGATATGCCCTCTTGAGTTGGGGAGAAGGGGGGCAGAGTTACAGCTGGCATTTCTAAATTTGTAAACAGTTCTGGGCACAGCAATGGATGTGAAAGGGGCTGCTCAGATGAATAACATTCATCATTTATCACGCTTGTCATAATAGGAAGAAAGGACACAAATTGCTGCTATAGGCAGTTGGGAACCACTGAAGGTTTTTAAACATAGAGTGACATGATTAAAACCGTGTTTATGAAAGTAAACTATGGAAATAGGGCATAAGCATAATAATTAGAGATGTCTAGATGGATCAACAGATGGATAAATCATTCCCCAAAGAAAATGTTTTAAATTATTTTAAAGGTGCTGGACTTTCAGGTTGTGCTTCATTCATTCTCATCTCAGTTACAGTGTGTCTGTTTGGGGGTCATGATTCTGTACTCATTCGCCAGCTCCTGAGGATTCTGGATAGGCTCCAAGAAAATCTCAAATCTCACGACAATATAAATGTTTAGGTGCTTTAGTCAGATTTTCAAAGCCCAGAACTATGACAAAACTTGATGGAGTTTCTCGAGGGCAGGAATTATGTCTTATTCACTGTTTATTCACCAAGGCTTGCACAGGGCCTAGCCTACTGCAATGGCCTAATAAATGCACGTACCTGAATGTGATGCTGGTCTTTCTTGCTTATTATGTTTTCAACTAGCATTTAAACAGCCTTATAATCTTATAATTAACTTGTACTACCCCCATTTTTTTTTATCTCTAGCACTACGCTAGAGACACTGTGAAGCGACTCAGTAATAAAGGCTAATTGGCAAATAATTTTAATTAAATACAATAAATAGATATTATGGTTCCTGGAACCTTTCTGGTCAGTTGTTTGCCAGCTGGCATTGAAGCAAGGTACTCATGAAGGTGCAGAGATACTAATTCTGATACAAAATACTCAATGTCAAAAATTAGTACATTGTTCTGAGATCAAATGTGATTTTTTTTATTATTATTGCTATCATTTACCTGAGGATTTTTTCCACTGATTTTTTAGAGAGAGTGGAAGGGAGGGAAGGAGAGAGAAAGAGAGAGATGTGAATGAGACACATTGATTGGTTGCCTCCTGCACAGGTCCTAATGGGGGCCTGGTAAATGCCCTTGACCAGGAATTGAACCTGAGACCCTTTAGTGTCCAAGCCAATGCTCTGCTACTGAGCCATACTGGCCAAGGCTCAAATATGATTTTAATAAAATATTGTAAGTGTTGTGTAAAGAACTTTAACCTAGCTATGAATGATCCCAAAGATCACTGACCTTAGACGGATAAGTGCTTGGAAGTCTACAAAAATCATTGACTAATAGGTTGCTAACAAACTATTTTGTCACATGTAAGAGTCTTTTTTGGTTGGAGATTTTCAAGAAGAAAATTTCAAGTAGAAAACTCAGTGTAAATATGTACATATTTATTAAAAAATATGTGCTTTTGGTGTATTTTTAAAACATAAGGTGCCATCTGAGGAAATATGTAAGAGGTCTAACACAGAGCAAATTGGCTCCTTTAGTACTGAGTCACTGCGAAGAAGAACTGTTTTGTGCGTGGCAAGAATGTTTGTAGAAATTATATTGAATTATATTAAATTTCATTAAAATATGATTGTACATTTATTAAGATTACCTACCCAAGACCTCAAAATCGTCAGGATCTAGGTCTCTGAGTTAACTAGAAATTCTACAATAAAGGAAAACTATTCTAATCTGTGAACATTAGCTCAGTTAATTGATGTTTTTGCTTTCAGTGTCACCATCTTTTAAATTATTAGGTAGTTAAAGGCTATTTGATTCAAAATTAAATGATTAAAAATAAAGGCAATAATTTACGACCATTGGTTTGTGTATATGGAATTAATACAGATGTTTTCCCAATCCCCACCCACCTCTACATGAAAATCATAGAGGGCTAGAACATACTGGCTCATCCCAGATAATTTTCTTATTTTATAGAAAAGAAATTGTGGATTTGAGCCATATTTCAGGCACCAATGTTAAGGATGGTTATTTTCTATTAATAATAATTTCTCTAATGAAGAAAATCTCAAATCCTTATTAAAATTGTATGATAAAATATATTTGGTTTCTAACTTAAACTTAACATTAACAATCACAGAGAAGTTTAAAATTGCAGTTAAGACTTCTCTTACCTTTTATTTAAGAAGTGATTCAGTACATTAATTAATTCTGTAGACACACAGTTTTAATTTGAAGATTAAATACACATTTCTTACACTTGACCTTGGGAAGCTATTCCAAACTCCAAGTGCCTGCTGCTCTAAATTCAGATGCCAAAGAATAGGATTATTTCAGAAGAACCCTTGCATTTATTATAAATAAAGGTAAATGTGCAGCCTCACATACCACCATGAATTTAGAAAAAGTTACTACTTTCAGAAAAAATTAAACATTTACTATTAAAATTGTGTCAACAAATCACTAAAAGGATTAATGAATTATACTTTTCCAAGAAAAGATTAATGTTAATGATCAATGCTGCTTTCATATGAAATTATTAATGAGCATTTAAAAAGTCATTCATTTATCTGTTACATAAGAAGTAAAGGAATTAGATAATGTTGAGGAAAAATATAATTTCCAACCCAGAACTATGACCTAACCTGAGCATAACTAGGCTCTTCACATTTAAACTTATGGAAAGGATCCTGATGAAATTACTGGAAGACCACAACAAGAACAAAGGATAGTGGTTGTATTTTCTACACTTGCAAATTCTCATCTAGTAAGGAGAAGATACATTATTTGGGTTAGGGATTGTTATTCATCCGAGATGCAGGAATAACTATAATTAACTAAAAGCATAGGAAAATATTTACCTATGTCAAAAAGAAAACAAGAACTAATTATAATGTTTCATTTAATGGGACTGGAGTGAGGAAGAGAGTTAAGATATAACTAGGGGTTCAAAGTATTAGCAGAATTTATTTTCTTTTTAAGTAAGAAAATTAGATCAGCATTTTGCAAATGAGATCATCTTGGTCAATTTGTTTGGACAGTGATTGAAAAAGCATAACCAAAGGTAATATACAGCTACAGCTATTATAATCATAGATGAGATAATGGGATAATTGGAAAAAGGCAGTCATCTTATCTATCTATCCATTATTATCTTTATTTTACTGTGAGGAGGAGAATAACAAAATGATTAAAAACAAGACTTGGAGCAAGTCTGCCTGACTTTAAATCTTGGTTCCTTGAGCTATCTCCTTTCAATGCCTCCATTTCTTTCTCTCTACATGAATTTATGAATACCTTTTAGGATGAAATGAGTTAATGCATCTAAAATACTTAGCTTGCTCAGAGTAAGGGCTATGTATGTGCTTGTGTTTATTATTCTCTTCCCTTCCAGCGATTAAAAAACCAGCCAAATTAACGCCTCATTTTACTCTAGAAACACTTTAGATTTGAACCTAGAGGTAAGCATATGGCTGAAATATGTTAAAAGGACAGACTCTGAGTTAAGTAAAACTTGTCTGCAGAAATTAAATTTAATCTAAGCATATAATAGAATACTTAAAGACTCTGAGTTCTCTTATCTGATGTAAAGCATCACACAAATACAGATGTATTTTTAGATGCATCCAGTGGTGTGTAATATATGCTGAAACAGGCTTCCAAGTGCTAGCAAATAGTAGTGCAATGAATCTGCCAGAGAGAATAGCTACTGTGGTTTTTAATGCATTGTTCAATGAATCTAATTTCCAGAAGGCAACCAGAATAAAGACAACTAACAATTTGTTTTGATTCTATTCTATTAATGCTGTCTCAATATAGATATCAAACTAACGATGGAAATCAAAATAACGTTAGGCATAAAAAGGAGTGCATTTGCTTCTCAATTTACCAAGTTGGATATTTTCACACTGTGCATCATATATCACAGGCAAATATCAAGGCAGATCAATATAAGTAATCAGAGATTTGAAGAGCCATAAACTCCATTATTATAGAACTCTGTCAAATCATTTTCATAATTTATCAAATTAGAGTGCCAGATTTTGCAGCTTTCCTACACATTGAAAGGAAATTCTCTCATAAGATGCTGCTTAAGTTAAAGTAATTACTATTTAGTTTTACTGCATTGGTGTTTAAATTTTTGAAATTTTCATCTAACATGACAGTAATGGTAGCAATAATAATCATAATTATTGTTAATGTATTAAAACATAATTTTTTTCTATGTGCCAGAAACTGTTCAAAGCACTTTCCATGTATTATTTGCTGAGGGACCACAGATAAATAGTGTTGCCAAGATTCAAAGCCAGGCAGTCAGTCTCGAGTCTGAAGTATTCTATATCATATTACCTCCATGGAGTGGTTTTCAATTTCTTTCTTTCTTTCTTTTTTTTAGAAAATGGAGAGCTACTTGGGTGTGAGGGTGGGAGGATGCTATAGTGTGTGCTCCTGTGTATATGTGGCGGGGAGGCTGTGGGGACTACTTCCTGCTTGAGGCATCCTCTATCCTCTAGCCTGTCCAGGAGATTTCCAATACTGCTTCACAATTCATGGGAGGATAGTTTTCAGAATAGACTCTAAACCACCAAAGGTCATGAAGACAAGACTTTAAAAAAAGGGGTATTTTGTGATGGTTACATCTTAGAGACACATTGAAGGTACTTAACCATCTTGTTCCTTGGAATGCCAAGAACTTTCTCAGCTCTGCAAAGCTGGAAGATGTCAGTCTATGTTGCTCTTCATGAATCTTGGTGCTCATTGACACTCAACCCATAATGAAGTGGAAAGCTTAACTTCAAAAGCATTTGCCAGGATATGGGACCAAGTGAAATTCACAGCAATTGGAAGGTCCACAAAATGGTATTGCCTTTGAAACATTTAAGTAGTTCTGAACCTAGCATACACAGTCAAATCCAGATTTTTAAACTGATCCAATCATTTCACCTTTAAACCCTCAAATTAACTGGATGGGATCCATCACGATATTGCAGTTTCAAAATCTGGGAGGGTCAATGAATCTAAAGTACTGCTTCTGAAAATGCCTCAGTATTGGGCTGTGCTACTGCCTTGAACTGGGGATGAGTGGTGTCTCAGCTTCTGAGTATGAAGAGATTTGGAAAAGTAAATGTATTTTGAGAATTTTAAGCACTTCTTTCTTAGGAAAACAGAGTAGGTTTCAGGAATATAATGTCTTAAGTCAAACTATGGTTTTTTCATTGACACTTATGATGCCTATAAATTATGATAATGTTTTTTCAACTCGAAGACTAACAAGCAAACACAAGTCCTGGAATAAAGCAGACTGAACTCTAATGTTTAACACTTGTATAGAACTGTGTTTTTACCTAAGGCCCTTTTGCCTTTTATTTTTATGTTGTTTGGATTACAACTTTTTGTCCTTAATATAGAGGTTCAGACAGATACCCCAGTCTGTTTATGAAATGGAGAGGGACATACACTGCAGATTTCTAGGTATCATACTCAAGAGTTGCAATTCAAGGTTCTTTGGTAGGATTTGAGAATCTAGGTTTTTTAGAAGCACCCTAGATTCTGATGCAAGGGGATGTAGGGACCACCTCTTGAGAAACACAGCTTTATTCAATAAATTTAGAATCCATTAGAGCAGAGCTAATGTTTAAATAGGAAGTGGTAAAAATTCTGGGTTCCAGTTAACATCTCATAGAGACCATTAGGCCGGTCCCAAGGGACAATGCTCAAAACTTGTGTCAGAAAAAACACACAAAAACCCTGCATGCTAATTTTTTTCAATTATAAATACAAATCAGCCGGGTGTTGAATAATTTATGATTTACTGCAAAGCTGCATTGAAAACATCAAGCTGGCAGACTGCGCCATTCCAGCCCACGCACAGGAAGATGCCATGCACGGCCATTGGTTACTTTTTGGAGGTGATCTCCACATGCTATATTATCAGGCTTTCCACATTAGCAAGTAACATAAAACACAATCCGTATCACAGAGTCCACAACACAATTAAAGACAAAGAAGAGGCATCCATCGCTTGCTGGTACAGAAACCTGAAGGGAATAAGATATTGTCCTCTAATTATGGCAGCCAATCATGGTTAGAAATAAAGATAAATCTGATAATTACTCCCTGGCTGGAGGTCCTTTCAGAAACAACTACTTGACTTTCCAATTAAGGTAGTAATTAATGATGGAACTTAAGGAATCAAAATCATATGCATAGTTATCATGTACAAGGCAATTGGATGAGAAGTAAACGATTCCTTTGAGAGGAAGGTAAATACCTTAATAGAAGGTAGTGTATTATAAGAATTTCATACACTGGGAGCTTACATACCATGTTTTTGAATTTTCAGTTTCTTTCCATGGAACAAAATGGAGAATGTTGATATAATAAGAATTTGTTACCATGAATTTCATATGCTACCATCCCCCACATGATCCAAGTATTTCTGGTCCTGGTAATTCTGGCTCACCAGTTGAATGGAAACTGAATTTATGTAGTATTGGACCAAAACACAAAGAAATACTCCTCAAACTAATGTGATATCTGATAACCCAAATCTGATTAACACCTTTTCTAATAAGTCCTTTTTATTGTTGTTTTTTCATAATTAATTTTTATTCCCTTCAGATTTTGCTACTGTGCATTGCAGCATTTCACATTTTATTTTTCGAAAAAGCCCTAAACGCACCTCCTGTGTGTTCTGATTCCCAGGTGCCTTCACCAGGTAGGGGCTTCAGTACTGAGGAAACTCTGCTCTCTGCTGGCCTCAGAGTAGATTCTAGTCTGTGAAACTTGTGAATTCTGTCTCTGACAAGAATAGCATTGCCCCTCTCATGCTCTGCACTCTCTCTTGCATCAGATCGACCAAGGTCCTTCTTTTGGACTACATTTGCAATCTCAGCTACCAGGTCTGACTCTGATCCTGCCTTTTCTGTAGGATTGTATTTATGCACATGAACAACATCTTCCCTTTCTCCTAGCAGCTTGGAAAGCAGTGAATAGAAATCACCTGTGGAAAAAAGAGAAGAGATAAGGGGTGGAAGGTTGATAAAATTCCAAAGTTTACAAAGTTTTGTGTCTTAAAAATAAGTGAAAGAGAAGAATGCTCTCAAACTTTCAAGCATGGAGGGAAATAAAATGATTTTCCAGAAAATGAAAAAATAATATGCTTCACATTTCATTTTATACACCACCTATTTCTTTCTGTTTTCTCAGGAGCCAACCATACTAGAAAACCTCTATTAGCATTTTAGTAGAAATAAAATAACGCATATATCATTGTATAGTGCTTGCATTTTTCAATAAATGGTTTTCACAGTATAGTTGGATTGATTTGGAAGTTAGAGTCCATCAGATTTCTAAAAGAAAATATTATCAACAGCTATATCAGAAAACAGTTGTCTTTACCTACAAAGCCTTTGAGGTTATCTTTAAAATCCTATTAAAGTATAATCCACAAGAAATTAAATGTATATTTTTGAACATTTGCTATAAAACACAAAAAAATCTAACAGATATGAATCAGCTTGGCAATTGGAAAACCTGTTATATTGTGCTACTATAAGTAGCTCTATTATTGACTATAAACAATGAACAAATTCCAGAAAAATAATTTTGTAAGAAAAGAATACTTTTTAAATCAGTTTCAAACACAAGAGAAGATGTTAACAAACGAATATAATTGGAATGATTCTACACTAAATAAAATGTATTACATGTCTTCCAATGCTACAAAGTAAACTTGGATAGGATAATCTACTTCCATAAAAATAAATTATTTATAAAAGATTATGAGAGATATAAAACATGCCATGGAGAGTTCATGGAGTATTTTAATCCTCATCATTTACATGTATGGCTTCAAATCCATTTACAACAGCTGTGTGAATGGGAAACACATGTATGTTCTCAACAGAAACACAAATCTGCTTTCCTAAGCCAAACCCAAAGGTAACCCATAGCTCCTCCTTTTCCTTACTCTAAGTCCTGCTAATAAAATTACTAATACATAGAGTCCTATTGCTTGTTTTAATTACATTTCCAACACCATCAGGTAACATTTGTAAAATTTTTGTTATGATCATTAGGAAATGAAAATGATGACAGATTTAGCCATGGTATGTTTCACTAAAGAATATATTATTAAGAAACTGGTATAAGGAGGATATGAAATCTTTCCAAAATGATGCTAAGAGACTCTGTCATGTTTACAAATATTCTTGGGTTAATGATTCCAAATAGGTTTTCAATTCTTGCCCATGAAAGCAGCTTATCCCAGGTGAAGTCTTCAATCAGAAAGTAATTAGCAGTTAATAGGGCCAATCTCAGTAGAATGAACAAAGCAAATTACAACTCAACCAAATCTGTTAGGCCACAGTGGCATTCTGCCTCATAAATGAGAAATTAATCCATCACTACTAAATTCTCCTGCCCCAAACACTACATATGAAGAGATCAACATGCTGTTATACAGTGTAACATTTTACATAGAAAATAAAATACAAGATTATTGCAGGGACAGAGAAACAATATAATTTTAAAACTTGAATCAATGCCATTAGGCTAATATTGATGGAGGGACTCACACTCAGAACTATGCATACACTCAGTTTTGTCAGTAAAAACCTAAAATCCGTGGTAATATACCAAATACAGAGCACTCAATTCCTCTGAAATTATCATTTACAATGATCACTGGGTTAGGACAACAAACATTTAACCATGGAACAGGCTTGGCAGCAGACAGGTTGCATTGGTCTTGTGAGAACAGAACTTTGGAGAGGCATCTCGATAAATAGCTGCTGCATGGGACAGAGACCACTAGATGGCTATCTCTTACATTCTTATACACCAGAAAGAGTTTCCCCTCTTCTGGTGTACAAAATATACAAAATCTTGACATTTAACCATTTTTATTAGTCATATCATGATCCCAATTTAGGGAATATACCTAACCTTGAATGTAACGGATGGAGTAGAATATAAACAAAGGAAGCTTTGTGGTCTCTACCACAACCTCATCTCTCAATATTCCTTTCTTTCTTTCCATACACAAAGGACTTTTAGTTCCATCAACTCTCATAAGTTGTTTCTTCTTCCTGGGACATTCTCTCTCTAGTAACCAACTCTCGGCTCAACCTGCAGCTATTATGTAGGCATCACTTATATCCAAGAAACCTTCCTTGATGATCAAAAAAGGGGTTTCTAACATGTGTACGCACAGCGCTCTGGTTTGCTCCTGTTTTGTTATTGCCCAATATCTAGTCAATATGTCACACCCGTGTTTGAATCCAACTCTGATGCTTAGCAACTATTCTGTGTCTTTAAGCAAGTTATTTAATCGAACAAAGATAATGACAACTACCTTTAATAATTGTTTTGTAGATTTAAAAAAGATCGTTAATGTTATATGCCCAGACAATGTATATCATAAAACAGATACTACTAAACTATAGCTATTATAATTACCAGTGAAAGATATAAACTATAGTTGCAACATGCACCTGCTTTAATCTATTATTTTCCTAAAGTTAAATAATTTGACTGAATGGGTTTGGTATTTACAAAACACAATTGTGGTAGTCAGGAAAAGGAATGCAGCATAGTTAGTTACAAGAGAATCTAAAACACTACCAATTAAATTCCAAGTTTGTAAGTTGTGTTTGCAATAACTTTGTCATGCTTCAAAAGGCATTTTTTTTTCTGCTTAGTAAAGATCATACCCTATTCCCTACTATTAGCATAGAAATTCATCTGGTTTACTTTTAGGAATATGGTGAGATCAAACTAAAAAATGAAAACATTGAAAAAATTGGCCCGTGACTTTGTTTTGTTTTAAATAAATGCTTTAAGATTATTGGATGAAAAAAAATATGTATCACCACTTTTAGACAGCATAAAATCTTAACTGTGGCAGGCATTTTAATTTTTAAAATGATCAAAAACGTCTTGGTAATCTTTCAGAATATAAACCCTCATTTTCCCACATACATCACCAGTATTTCATTACCTAAAACAAGCAGCTCTTGTTACGGCTAATCATTCTGCGACTTCTATGGGACAAGGAGAGTAAGTGCATGCTCATCAGCAGTTTAACCACTGACAAGTATGCCAACTAGCCAAACTGAGAGAGAAATGAGGAATGAAAAAATAAAAGCACTTCTTTTTACATTTGAATATTTTGCTTTTTGAACCAGTCATGGCTGGTGAAGGTCTGTTTGGGTTATTGACTGTTTACTTAATACTAATTCACAACATTTATCCTGCTAGCCTTGGAGAAATAAAACACATGACCATGGTTATTGGCTTAGGGATCAAAAATAAAGTGAAGGTATTTTCCTCTTACAGGACTAATCTGATTAAAAAACTATAAAAAATGACTTAAAAAAAAGAAAGAAAATGAGACAAGTATTTTCTAAAAGGAGAAATTAGAAGGTAATGGCTTTTGCAACTACCACGCACACAGATATGTACCGGAAAGCCCAACCACGTGATATGATCATTCACATTTGCCTATTCTGTTATTAGGAAACTTAGCTTCCCAGAGCCTTGGGGGTTATTCAGAATGGTGTTTGATGGATGAGTTCAATAAATAAAGACTTTGAGCTACTCCTAAATCATAGCAAACTGATAAATTTTTAGTGAATGAGAATAAAAACAAGAATTGTATCTTCCTTAAAACAGCAAAGTGGGTTTGGGAGTGCTCAAAATTAGCTAAGAAGATGCTGCTACAGTCATTTGTACTTTATTAAGAAAAGAAGGGAATATCCTATTTTGAAAAGAGTAAAGAAATATAAATTTTAGCTACTAAGCCTAGCCTTTGTTTCACTGTTCCCATAGTTTACCAACTATTACTTTAATAAGCTTTAACAGTTTTTGTCATTTTAACTTGCAGCCTTGTTCTCTTGATTTGATAAAACATGCCAATGATAAATTCATTTCTGTGAGCATAAAATCACTGTGAATTTACTCTGTTTCACAGAAGGGGACTGAAGACCTTTAACTACCTGGGGTCATAAAGTGTTTTCCCTTTACAAATTGTATTTTTGTCATAGTCTCCCTGCATTGGGAATATAGTAGCTCACATTGACCTTTGAGTAGAAAGATTGATTATATGTGGGCACAAAGACTACAATGAGAAGAGTTTGGAGCAAACTGAATAAAACATGTTAAAGGCCCTTTCTGCAGAAAAAGAAATGCTGTCCAGAGTGTAATGTACATTTACAAGGACACACTGGTTTTATAGAATTTGACTTTCAATTTTGCCTTGAGTTTTTTCCAATATATTGAATCTTCCCAACACAACTGACATAAATTTCAATCCTACAGCTATACTCTGAATTTTAAAGAAGAGGAACGCTCAAATCCAGAACTCTTTAAATGTAGCTGGCAAGCCTTTTAGTTTCAACCTATATTCCTTGCCTAAACAATGTTGATACAAAGCTCATATATAAGAAACCATAATGGAAAAAAAAAACATAAAGGGAATGTACAAAGCATGCTTTAGTTTTCTGAGAGTGCTAACCATTAACACATAAGTGAGGGACAAGTGTGTGCATGTCTGCTCTGAAAAACTTCAACACTGTCATCTTATTTTGTACAGTCTCCTAGGATTCATTTCCTGTACCCAGAATCACTGTGTAATTGGTTTTTATTGTTTAGCTTATTGTACTTGTTACATACATAATTCTTCAATTACAATACTTTAAAAGATGAGGACATTTCAGTTTGTTTTGAATATTTATTAGTGTTATTTTGAAGGCAGGCAGGCAGGCATAATCAAGTCATTCACAGAAAAGCTCACCTATAGGCAAATAAGCTATTTTCAAAACAGGGATGTCATACAGCCATTAAATAATGTGCTTGCCAACCTGCTGAATGGGAGAAGATATTTGCTACTGACATATATAAAAGGAGTTAATATCCAAAATTTATAAAGAACTCATATGATTCAACACCAAGAAACAAACAATATAATTTAAAAATGGGCAGAGGACCTGAATAGACACTTCTACAAAGAGGACATACAGATGGCAGCAGATATATGAAAAAATGCTCAATATCACTAATAAGGGAAATGCAAATTAAAATCCCAGTGAGATATCATCACACACTGATCTGAATGTCAGCAAGTGTTGGTGGGGATGTGGAGAAAGGGAACATTCATGAACTATTGGTGGGAATACAGATTGGTGCAGCCACCATAGAAAAATAGTATGCAGGTTCCTCAAAAAAAAAAAAAATGAGCTGCCTTATGACCCAGCAGTTCTACTTTTGAGTATATATCTAAAGAAACCAAAAACACTAATTTGAAAAACTATATGCACCCCTATGTTCATTGCAGTGTTTTTTTTTATAATAGCCAAGGTATGGAAACAACCAAGTATCCATCAATAGGAGAGGGAATAAAAACCTGGAGGTACATATATAAAATGGAATATTACTTGAACATAAAAAGAATGAAATATTACCATTTGCTACAGCATGGATGTACCTAGAGAATACTGTGCTAAGTGAAATCAGTCAATCAGAGAAAGACAATTATTATATGACTAGAGGCCCGGTTCATGAAATTCGTGCATGGGGTGGGGTGTTGTCCTTCAGCCCAACTTCTCCAATGGGTCCCTCTCCAATCTGGGACCCATTGAGGGATGTCTGACTGCCATCCTGATCACCCCCTAACCACTCCCCTGCCAGCCTAATTGATGCCTAACTGCTCCCCTGCCAGCCTGTTTGCCCCTAACTGCCCTCCCCTGCAGGCCTGGTCACCCCTAACTGCCCTCCCCTGCAGGCCTGGTCATCCCCAACTGCCCTTCCCTGCAGGCCCAGTTTACCGCCAACTTCCCTATTCTGCCGGCCTGGTCACCCCTAACTGCCCTCCCTTTCAGGCTTGATCATCCCCAACTGCCCACCCTTGCAGGCCTGGTCCCTGCCAACTGCCCTCCTCTGCTGGCCATCTTGTGGTGGCCATCTTGTGTCCACATGGGGGCAGGATCTTTTGACCACATGGGGGCAGCTATCTTGTGTGTTGGAGTGATGGTCAATCTGCATATTAATCTTTTATTAGATAGGATAGAGGCCTGGTGCATGGGTGTGGGCCAGCTGGTTTGTCCTGAAAGGTGTCCTGGACAACACCTGATCAGGATGGGTGTTCCCTTGGGGTGTGGGGTGGCCTGAACAAGGGCCCTATGGTGGTTTGCAGGCCAGCCATGCCTCCGGGCAACCCAAGCAGAAGTCCTGGTATCTGGGATTTATTTATCTTATATATTTGAAACTTTGTAGCCTGGAGTGGAGCAAAGCCTTCTGCTCGCACAGCCATTGAAACTTTGTTGCCTTAAGTGCCAGCCAGGGTTTGCAGAAAGCTTGGCTTTCTCCATCACCAGGGGCAGCCTAAGTTTCGCTCTCTGGCAGCAGCCACTGAAACTTTGTTGCTTTAAGCGGAGGCCTGGGCTCACCAGGGTTTGTGGAAAGCTTAGCTTCCTCTATTGCAGGGGCAACCCAAGCCTCCCTCCTGGTCTCTCTGTGGCCGTAACGTCTTGGTTGGGTTAATTTGCATACTTGCTCAAATTGGCTGGTGGGCTTGGCTGGTGGGTGTGGCTTGTGGGTTTAGCGGAGGTATGGTCAATTTGCATATTATTCTTTTATTAGATAGGATTTCACTTACATGTGGAATCTAAAGAACAATATAAATGAACAAACAAAATAGAAACAGACTCATACACACAGAGAACAGACTGATGGTTGCTAGAGGGGAGAGAGACTGGGGGAATGGATAAAAAGGTGAAGGGCTTAAGAAGTAAAAATTGGTAGTTATAGAATAATCACAGGGATATAAAGTACAGCATAGGAAATACAGTGGTACCTCGAGATATGATTTAATTTGTTCCGTAACCTTGAGGCATGGGGAACTATGAGACACTTGAGTCATGGTAAACTGGTGGGTCGTGTTCAGCTGGCCGATCCACGTGATTATTCCTATCTCAAATGTTGCTCGTATTTCAAAGCAAAAATTGCTTGCTCAAAGGCTCATATCTCAAAAATCTCATATGTTAGGGCACTCGTATCTCGAGGTACCACTGTATAGACATTAATATTATAGTAACTATGCATGGTGTCAGGTGGTTACTGGAAATATCATGGGAAACATTTGTAAAGTATATGATTGTTTAATTAATATGCTATACACTTGAAGCTAATGCAAAAATAATATTGAAGGTAAACTGTAATTAAAAAATAAAATTAATAAAAATTAATTTAAAAAATTGTGCTTACCAATAATTTTTACAGTAGGAGAAATATTCAAGAAATAATACTGTTAAAAAGAAGATACAACTGTGCATATATTTAAATACTGTTTAATAATGTTCATATGTGGATAATACATATTTTACACACAGATATACATATATACCCTTATTTCTAAGAATTATGTATGATTTGTATTTGTTTCTTCATACTTCCCTGTAATTTCTGCATTTCTATAATGAATATTATTTCTAAAATCAGTCAAGCAGTATTTTTAGAATACTAATTTAAGCCTCATTAAAGTGTTTTCCATGTTGCATGATCCAGACATCCTGGCAGGTATAGCTATATTATATAATGAGGTCTTCTGGTGTCTTCACAGTTACATCTTTTGAGACAGAGTCTGAAATACAATTGCCTTACCCCAATTTTGGTCTAGAAGGCACAAGTAAGACAAGGATGCTGCAGAAAGCTAATGTGTTGTGAGCAGCACAGGCTGAGCTACATGGATTTGCAAACTCAGATATTTCTTTCAAACTCTAATTTGCAATTAAGATTAATATTTTGGCAAAAAATTAAAAGCTAGCGATTTTAGTGATAAGAATTTCAAAGAAACTAAAATACTTAGATTGCTCCTGGGGAAACAGAATATTAGATCAACCTGTGTTACTTAAACAGATCGCTGGTTTACTTTGAATTTTTTTCCTCCATGTTAGAACTATCTAAAAGTTTCTGCCGATTTGAGTCACAGCTACATTTCTTGTTTTCAGCTTATGAAATATGAGTGTTTCTCTTTTTTTACTACCTTAATAAAGGTTGTCCCTTCTTTCCAACATAATGTTTATTATACATCTTCACTTTTATCCCTCCTATCTGCTTTCCAATGTTTTAAAATAAAAAGCAAAAAAAAATACTGTTTGTCTTATTCATGTATAACTATATCTAACATTAAGGCACTGATTGATGGGCACAGTGCCTGCTTTGGAGTGTATGTCCTCTGATGTCTCAGATCTTTCAAACTCTAATTTGCAATCTAACTTCTTTCCTGTCCCTCAACTGTTCTTTTTCCAATGAGGATTTGACACCTTCTGTGAAACCAACATAAATGCTATTGTTTAGATTATGGCTAAAACAACTGAAATAATTCAGGTCTTTTAAAATATTTAAATAATCAATACAACTTGGAAGAGTACTTAAAATATACATTATTTTGGCCTGAATACAAAAAAAAAAAAGGCAAACGGTTAAGTTGAGGTATTACTTTAAAAATCTGCATACATGGCAAAATTTATATGAATAATTAGAACCCTTCTATTAGCTACTTGTTCAATTTAACTCCTGAGGGAATGAATGCAAATAGACATTTGTGCAAACAAACATCACCGGGAAGCACTGGATACTCTCTTGGTAATAAATAGATTTGCCCTGTGTATTGCAAGGAGATAGAATGATTTCATTAGATAATGGACTATGGTGTATAAATACATATCTGGGATATTTCTACACTTCTCCTTCAATTCTAGACCAGTGTTCCCTACAGATCAGTAGAATAATACACAGGCTACAAGGGTCACTGAAATGACGTTTGGTGAGATAATTGTTTTCACAAAATCTAGGAGGTGACATTCTGATGGACACACTAATTTCAATATATGAATACCTAGCCTATTTTCTTCAGTATGAAAATTGAGTCAGAATATTTTTTTCTTACTTCCAAAGTAAAATCACTTCACAGAATTTTTATTCATAAATATAAAGAAATAGTTATTACAGAAAAATAATTTCTTATGTGTTCATGCAATTCTTTTCTAGAACCAATAAGACTTTGAGTATATTTAAACTTCTTAATACTATATATGTACTATCAAACAAAAAAGGGTAAATAAATGAATGGTACAATATAAAAATGTTTTAAAGGATTTGGTTTGCAGGCATATATGATACTCCCTAAATCCTATTATTTAGAAATAACAGACTAAATCTAAAAATTAATGCTCCTCCAGCAGACCTCTGTGTTTTTAATCTTTCAGAGGTTTCAATATTTCCTTTGATCAACTCAACTAACTTTGGAAAGAAAACACAGTCTAGCCTCAATGTCCCTAGGAATTTACCATTTTATAAGATGTATCTTCTAAATGGTAGCTTCATTACAAACTGCACCACATCTATTGGTATTTGGAAATGTATTCTAAGATGACTTTAATTAGAATACATATGCAGTGGCAAAATAATTCCTTTTAAGTCTAATTAAACTTCAGTACAAATATAGTTAATACTGTTAATTCTACTTTATTTGGGCTGCAATTACTGATTTCCTTACAAATACACATACAGAGTTGATAAGTTTAGCTATTTAAAATTATACTCAATAGTTTAGTATTATCCTATATAATAAAAGGCTAATGTGCAAATTGACCAAACAACAGAACAAATGGTTGCTATGAGACACACTGACCATCAGGAAGCAGACATTCAATGCAGGAGCTTCCCCTTGATGGTCAGTGCACTCCCACAGGGGGAGCACTGCTCAGCCAGGGAATGGGCCTAAGCCATCAGTTGGACATCCCTTGAGGACCCCTAGACAGTGAGAGGGTGCAGGCTGGGCTGAGGACCCCCACTCTCAAAGTGCACAATTTTGTGCACTGGGCCTCTAGTTTAGTATAAACTACTATAAAATCATCTACATTTTTTTTATTCGACATAAAAATAGAAACAATTTTGAGATAGTTAAGATTTGGAAACAGAGGTAAGTTGTATTTTTTAAGGCCACTTGTTAGAATAAGATGTTATTGAATATACTCCACATAATTTAAAATCTTTTATATTTATATTTTACCCTATACCCCTTTCAAAGTGCCTTTTTTTCATTTCAAAAGTCTGGATCCTTTACTTTTGCAAATACTACTAGTGCAAGAGTGATAATTTTTATTTAATAGAATACATTTTGAAAAATTCCAATAGTGGAAAGAGTAAGAGATTTCTAAATGTTGATAACAGAAAAATCCTATCTATTTCCTGTACACTTTATGGTGCCATTGGAAGTGTTTGCATTAACACTAAACTAATGTTTTAAAATACATAATATCTAGGCTCCAAACAACTTGATAACATTCTTGAACACCTAATATAAAGTACTATCTTCCCAAACAACTGGCGATAAACCAAGATTCGGGACAGCAATTTCTCAGTGCCAGCATTTACAGTATCTAACATGCAAATATCAAATATTCCACTTCAAATAAGTAGAACCCAGGAAGAATGATGCCTTAACTAACCAGAGGGCATCTTAACACAAACTACAAATGCATAAAACAAGAATCCTTCCTACCTTACTGAACGCAGAGAAGAAAGACTTAAGAGAGTCAAGAGGTGGGCTTAATTCTTAATTTCTTTTTTCTTGAACCTCAAATATAGTTAATGAACACATCATACTAAAAATATAGGAATTGAAATGGTAAAAGTTATTAGATTTCAAAAGCAGACCTCTAATTGTTTCTAATGATTATATTTGCATTATGTATAAAAGTTACAATATTAAATAAATGAAAACAAAGACAGAAAAATCTAATGGGACTAAATTACACTAATGAATTTCACTTGCAATGCAACCAGTAAGTGCAAGAATTGACCCTTTTCTCGTAAATTATGCATTACATGAAAACAGCAATATACAATATTCGAGGCTGAAAAAGACGTAAAATATTTCAATAATTTTTAAATGTGGTTGCCTCTTTGGGTAATGAACATTTTTATAGGCCTAGCTACAGAAATAAGCATACATACCCTGTTCTAATACTTCTTCTTGTTTTGGCTGCTGAAGTAAAGAAGTCTTATCTTTGTTCTCTGTTTCTGTAAAGGATCAAAGAAACTGCGCATAAATTTGTAGTATATATTACATGCTCTAAGTAGTTTATTGGAAATATGCCACCAACATAAAAATATTATTCAGGGTCTTGTGTTTCATTAAAGCAACAGTATTATGAATCTACATGTAAAAGTGCTCTAATTCACACAGAAAAACTAAGGTAACCACCAATAACTTAATAACTGGATCTATTAACTTTTCAGTCATATATAAATGATACACAATTTTATACATGAAATAATAAAACTGCCCATATTTTTTCTTTTAACTTAATTTTGTAATATTTTTAAGGCACATTCTTTGAATATATCAGGATCTTAATAAATGATCTGATTGCTATGTTAACTTCTTTCATAAATTTCCACCAGAAATTATAAGTTTCACTGGTATTTTAAGAACAAACATGCAAAGCTCAGTAAAGTTTCAGCATGCCGCATTTAATAAAACAGGGTGTAGGTTTTGAAATTTTACTCTAAAAAATGACCAATGTGACTGTTTTGCAACAATTCTGAGAATGAGACCAAAAAGGCCAAGACTAGTAATGCTTCATAAATCAAGAATTGTTCTGTGCTTGACAAGGGCCATTAAACAGATGATTGAGAGTATGACTGAAAATGAAAACCATTTTCATTGGCAAACTCTAGCACTCTTTAGATCATGGTATATAAATTGCATAAATCATCACTGGTTATGGGTGGAATTAAGTGGGGAAAGAAGAAAGTACAACCTAAGTAAAGAAAAATCTTAAATAATGGAATCAATCCCCAAACTAATATCTTGTATCACTAGTTGAGATTTTTCACTTTAACTGTTTTGATGGGGGCATGTAAGGAGTGAAAGAAGGATTTAGAAGAAGGAAAAGAGAGAGTCAGATTATGGGAGCACATGTGATTATTTGACAGAAAGAATGATTTTAAAAATTAATGATCTAGTCAAATGAAACACATAAGGCAACAGAAAATATAAAACCATATGTTACTTTAAATGACACCAATTTTACCTTTGTGATGTCCATGCATCATAACCATATCAGATTTCACAGGAATTGGAATATTGGCCTCTGGTGGTATGTTTCTGAACATATCCGGAGCTACATTCTGTGTACAGGTCATAAAGGAAACTGCATGCTTGGCTTCCATGTAATACATAATGTATAAGTTGCACATTTCATCATTAGATGTGCCACTGCGGACAGAAAAAACAGATACAAGAAATCAGCCAGTCACATAAAACACATTCTAATGCAAGAAAAATGCAACCAGTAAATCTGCCAGTAATGGATTCAAAGGTGAAAATACTATGCATTTATTTTATGGCTTTCATTAAAACCCATCCTAGTTTTCAGCACCAAAAGCACATTGTCAAAGGCAGAGTTCCACTTAATAATGGAGTACCCATATGCTGTCACTCAATGGATATCACCAAATGCCACAGATGGAAATAGCATTGGAGTAGCAGTGAGATAACTGTCTTTCTCCTCTTCTAAAGCCTTTAGTCGTTCTTCCATTTGCTAAAATTCAGATTGGGCAAAGTACTTCACTCATGAAAAAATCTTAATTATTTATTATGTCACAGTAAAATCCTGAACACTTAGACAAATGTCGTATATTATTTACAAGTCTTTAAAAATGACTTTTTCCATTTAACCTGAGAGTCCGGAAAGTTGTTTTTGCTTGCTGCCTCCTCCTCCCTTGTGGTCAGGTGAATCACGAATCATATGTTGATATTAAGACAACATAATTGTGTCAGTGATATCTGATGTGGCACCTTGGCATCAACAGTAGAGAAAAATGGGGCCTTGGATGATAGAAAAGGAAATCAGCCCTAATATCTTCGAAAGGCTTAGACCTGAATGGGATCTGCTATGCAACTGACTCACTGTTAAAAACAGATGTTGCAACAGGGAGATGGGCATTTCCAAGAAACAGTTCCCAGTAATATAAATAATGCCTAGTGGTTTAGAAAATATGTATTTTTTTCTTCCTGGGTTCACATGGGTTACTATGTATTTCTTTCTCTTCACTATTATTAGGGAGGAATTATTTACATCACCACAGAACTTGTATATACCAAGGCAGGTTGGGCACAGGAAGAGTCCATGAACTCTGACAATGTTTAGCAAGCCTATGCTAATAAATGAGTTCCATAGTGGACTGTTTGCAGGACAGAAATGCATCACTGTTGATTTTTCTAGCCATGTCATGCAGCACTCACTTCCTCTCCATAGCAACAGTAATGACATCAGAAAGAGGAAGAAAATAAAATCTTTTCCAAACAGGGATGTGGTTTCTCTCAGCTCTGAAAATTGAGAGCCCCTGAAAGGCCACAGGCATGAGCCCATGCCCTTGGGAAGTTCTGTTGATGCTTTAAAAATAATTTGGCTTTTCACTCTCTGAATCTGATACCTGTAAATGTACTTGTCCCTCCTGTGGAATGTAAGCAAATGTTGAAGTGCAACCCCAAATAAACACCTGTTCCCCGCACATATCTTTAGGTGTCAAAACACCATTCCTAAGAGTTACAATTTAACAGCCTTGGAGGTGGTTAGAAAATTGTGTGCTCTACAAGGAATAGCTGGTGCTAAAGTAATAAATCAGAGCCTCCCACCACAGTGCCCTCCCTCCCCTGTACAAAATGAGGAAAAATGTTAAAATCAAGAGAGAGAAATGATGGAAAAGAATTTTAAATTGTGGTTCCTGCTTAGAAAACCTTGAATCATCTAGCAGATAAGGAAAGAAAAATAATCATATAAGCTTCTCAAATTAATGAGAGGAAAAAGTTAATAACTATATAATAATAAATAAACTTGCAGCTGATCTATGGACAGATCCATCCATATTTTTTCTGCTTGGAAACACCATGCCCATGTTCGCTCTAAACACGTGATTTAGTGATACAGCCTAATCTACTCACCAATGTAGTTCATTTAAGGTACTGATTATTATTCAAAATTGTGTTGACCAAATAATTTAAGAATCTTTGCTATCACAAAGAAAACTTCATTAAAGAGCTGAAAAGAAAATAATATTTTATTTCTTTCCATCTGTAATTAAACTTTTAGTCAAGCTAACTCTGAGCTCTTATCTGAAACAATTATATCCTAAACATGTGTAGACTTTACATTCATCATTCTTTTACTCAGAAAAAGACAGCAACACCCAAATCTGACTTTAGCCAGAGAAATTGCTTTCAGTATTCCTATGGGAGAATTCTGACACCCAGTCCTTATTTTCCATAGAGAACAATTCTGTAATTCAACTCTAAATCTGAATAACTATTAACATGAAGAAATATGGAGGGAGACTGTGTTCACACATCTGCCCTGACTCCACTGAATGGCCTTTTAAACATTCCCTAATGCTAGTGTGATTCTCCAAATGATGATTGCGGGCATCACTTATATTCCAAAATTACAGTGTGCATTCCTTTCACCTTCTTGCATAATAAAGTGCTTTGGGGATAAATACTTCTTTATGCCAGCTAGCTTTAAATGTGACAAAGGGTGGCAAGCCTGGAAATAGCCTTCAATAAATATTTGTTAAATGAAGAAAGAATGAATAATCTATTTTAATAAATGTTTACAAATTACTATTGCATAAACTGTAACCCCTGATTTATACCATACTGCTAAGTCAGGCCTATTTTGAAAAGTCAACAGATCTATGGAATTAAAATTAATTTTTCTATCATATATCTACCTATCTATCTATCCTCTATCATCAATCTAGTATCTAATTGACTGATCCATCCATGCAGGTTCTATGAGAGTTTCTATAAAAAGTAATTATTTCACATTATGATGATATATAATAGATATTTAAGAAAGTACCAAGTATTCTGAAATGTACCATTTAAAAAAACTTAGATATTATTGTACATACACCTTGATTATATCTCAGACAGTGAATGTCTCTTCATGATTCACCCATTCTTAGCCCATGTCCCTTACTAGTATACTCAACAGATGTGAGGCTTAAAAATAACCAATGATGGGTACTACTAATTTTGTAAAAAAATTGGAACATTTTAAAGAAGTTATTTTATAAAACTTTTGTTTCCTAAGATGTTTCATGGTGGCTTTAAACTTATACATTAAGAAGTTATTGATTATATAACTCTATCTTTGCATATAATGTATTTTTAAATGACTAAAGTGTTGTGCTTGGTAAATGTGCATATTCGCTATACATTCTTATATATACATGAAATAATTAGTTCCAAATGAATATTAGCCTTTTATTATATAGGATATTCAGGTTATGGACTTGCTCAATAACTTAATTTCCTGTAATTTCTTTGTTTCATTTATTTTACAAAATGGCATTTCCTTTGGCCCACATGATATTTACAAAAAGATAGATTAGCATAGTCATTTTAGGATATTATTTTAAAGCAAAATGCACATTGTGAAAGAGACAGAATTATTCTTACCTCATGGAACTGTGAGAGGCCTGCAGAGATCAGTTTATTCTCTCATCGTGGTACTCTTACAAGGCATTAATTTCTGTGGTTAATATTACGTCACCCAGGATACTCAAAGAGTAGAATCTGATCAAAACTACAAGATCTCCACCTCATCACCAAATTATAAAGGAACCCCCAGGCAAACTATTCTACTAATTCCACACTTAAACTTGCAGACTAACACATAGAATGTGTTGAGTGGGTTATTTTTACTACTTGGTGTACCTATTACAAAGATTGATAAAGTAACTAGTGGCATTTAAGTAAAGTTCCTGGGGCTCTACATTAACATAAATCAGAGAAGAACTGTTCAATGTCCTCTGAATCATATTACTTCACATATTTAAAGACTATTAAGAGGTGAATTGTTAGACTCCTTGCATCTAATTATGTCCACTTTGTCAACCATTTTCTTATCACCATTTCATGTAATTCAATCATTTTATTGCTTTCTTCAAGTCTCTTTCCAAAATTTATCAAATTTATCCAAAAGTAAAGGTGTTGGAAGCTCCTTATTTAATATATAAATTAATAATTTAAAACATTTATTTTTAGCCCTAAAATTGATATACTAGAGGCCTGGAGCATGAAAATTCATGCACTGGAGGGGGGTCCCTCAGCCCAGCTTGCCTCCTGTCACAGTCTGGGAGCCCTCAGGGGCAGGAGGTGACCTGAAGATCAGGATAAGGCAAAGCCCCCATCACACTTCTGCTGCTGCCACTGCTGGCAGTGTAAGCCTCGATTGGCCCTGTGTCTTGGGCCGCCCTAAGTGGCTGGGCAGCCACCATCTGAGGCTTTCCTGTGCCTTGGGCTGGCCCTGGGAAGGTGGGGGAGGGAGGGGTGAAGGGACTAGGGGACCCTGGAGGCAACATGTGGAGTGGCTGGACCCGCCTTGGGGTGGGCCCAGCTGTGCCATGCGCCTGCCGTTTCAGCAGGGTTTAGGGGACCGAGCGCCACCACCTTGTGGCTGTGGGTGTCATCATTTTTGAGGGAGTGACAGTCAATTAGCATATTTCCTCCTTATTGACTGTGGGTGCCTCCATCTTTGTGATGGCATGAGGGTCAATTAGCATATTCCCTTTTTATTAGATAGAATAAAAACCCTTTTAGAGTAACTAAAAAAATAAATATGCTACTCCACCATCTCAGATGTCTTTTTCTTTTACGTGTGTCAGTACTTTTTTCTTTTCCCCTGACGACTGACATCTAGTACTGTCTTAGAGAATCATCTTCAGTGCATTTCATGCTTGTTTTCAGATGTCTACTTTCTCTAAATGCTCACTGATCCAAAAATAAATGCTTTAATTCCTGCTTCCAGGTGGCATCAATAAATATATTATTACTTAGTTTAACATGGAAAGAAGGCTCCTTTTTTTTTCCTAACAAAAAATCTAAAAAGGGCCTTTAACCTTCATTTTTAATTTTGGCAAAATTTTTTGAAAGAGTTCACAGTGCCTTGAAATTTTAGTTAGTGTTATAAAATATACTTATTTCAAGGAGGCTCAGTATTTTGAAAATTATTTTTGAAAGTCTGACATTCTTTTTTGCAAAGTGCTGAATATTATTCTCATTTGGGATAATAAACTAGAAACATTAAATATATTGAAGTTTTAACAAGAAGAGAAAAATCATGGTTGCAGAAACCATATATTTGCCTAAGTGTGAACACAGGACAAAATGACACTTGAGGGGGCAAAAATTCATAATCATCATATTTTTCTTTAAGATTAGTAATATAAACACTGTGGTAACTGTAATAATGTAGAGGCATGATATTGAAGGTCTTGAGTAAGCAGGAAGAAATGAAGCATAAAAAAAACCCATGTTCTAGAGTTTATCCAAATCAATCAGTTCTAGAATGATACAATACTATAGTTTGCTATAGTTGTTCATGATAAAAAATAACACAATTCATTCACAAAGATAACTGTCATCCATAATCATGTCTTGTCCCAATAAAAGCTTTTTAAACAGTAAAATCTGCAGAATCATACCCAATGTGTGTGGCTTCTGTCCTTCCTTCACCAGTGAATACACATCTTGCTGCTAATATGTCACCGAAACTTACATCTACTGGGTGCTCCACAGGGTAGAAAGCCTGCCAAGAATCAAACATGAAGACTCATTAAAATTACCAATAAAGTCAAGAAACACTTGCTTTATAACACGAGACTTGGAGCACCCTGGGTAGAAAATAGAAAAGACACACCTCCACCCTACCCCTACCACCAGCATCACCATGCTTAGAAATATTAAGAGAACTGATAAGAAAACTACCAAGTTCAACGTTGTATGAAACTAAGTTATACACAGTAAAGATAGATTTAGAGATGTTTAGAGTCTAGAGAAATTCAAAGGGTCCTAGGAGAGCTTTTAAAATTGCTATCTGCTGCTTACTATTTTTTTTTCTTCAAAATTAAACTAGATTCTACACACCTGTGGCAGTTGGGGGCTCTGGCGTCCAACCAATGCCCACTGTCCATTTCTTACTCTGTATCCACTTACTACCTTACCTGAAATGAACACAAATTATAATTATATAACACAATAAGGTATTAGAAAAATGAAATCATCATTTGCTTTCTTAACTCAGAATAAAATCTAGATATTTTCAGAACTCCAAATGCAAGGTATTTTAATGAAAATTGAATGATGAAAAATCATACAAAATTTAAAAATATTGAGCAAAATCACTTTCACTGAAACAGATTTAATGTCAACTTGCATTTTATATCTTTAGTATTATCAAGCACAATGGTAAATATTTATAATTTAACAGGTAGTTCAACGTTCTTACCTAAATGATGAGTGTGAACTCTATAGGCAAAGACATGCATTGGATAATTATTATAATGACATGAAATGTCAGAATTCACCACTGTTAGAAATAAAAACAAAGAAAAAAGTCACCATTCAACTCTAGAAGTATGTACAAGATATTCACAAGCTGCGAGGCATGGGGCTTTTCTTATGAAATAAACACACTTGCACATACAGGAGACGACACTAAGCACTCATTATGTAATAGCCGCTTTACTAAGATGGGTTAAACTCCCTTTGTCTTCACATTTTATAACATTCATAAACAAAATGACTAGGGCCAAATCAAAATATCCTATCAATAAAAATAATGGCTTAATTTATTACCTTTATCATGAAATTTACACAGTTGAAAGGCTTAAACATTTTTTTAAAAAATTCATTTTATTTTATTATTTTTTATCCTCACTTGAGGATATGTTTATTTATTTATAGAGAGAGGAAGGGGAAAGAGAGAGATCATGTGAAAGAGAAATACTGATCAGTTGTCTCCCATATAAGCCCCGACCAAGAATCGAACCTACAACCTAGGTATGTGTCTTGACTGGGAATTGAAAGTACAACCTTTTCGTGTACACAATGATCCAACCAACTGAGCCACCGTGCAAGGCTGTTTCTCTTATTTTTAAAACAGAAGGAATTTTGAAAATTTGGTTGCAAACACCAATGACATCTAGATTCACAGTTCCTAATGAGAAGGGGCCATTCTACATACTTTTCCTTCTTTAGAGTCTAATGCATAGTAGCTATTCAATAATAGCCTTTATATTAAGCAAGTGAACAGTTACAATGGAACCATATTTGTCATTAACTTTAAAAGATTCCCAGTAAATCAAATGAAAAATATTTAATACAGCACATTCATCAGAAGATCAGACACAATGATAAATAATATTTTACTTATTCTAGTAGCTTTTTGTAAATTTAGGAGAATCAGCTATGATCCCCATTTTACAGATGGGAAAATAAACACAATACTGTATATCTAAGTTCAATGAACTTGGATAGGGGTTTCTTAGGAGCAGCTTTTAACTTTAATGAAGAGATGGTTTTCCAGATATCAGTGGAGTAACTTGGCATGAATTAATTAAATAATAAAGCACTTTTCAAAGCAAAAATAAAAAACGCTTGCTAGTTTCTTGATTTTTGAACCTAATATTCTTTGCAGTAGTTGATTATGCAGTATTTTATGAAATTTATTTTTGGCATCTAAAAAATAGGTGATTGATTTCTAAAATACTAGTACTCAAGATTTATTCTTTAATTTATATAACCCATTATCTACCCAGGGCATCCGTGCTAAACATCTCAATAAAATAATGGAAAATAATAAACTACTGTGTTAGAATCATGTAAAAATCTATTTTCAATCCAAGGATAATAAAGAATTGATTTATTTTTCAGGGGCTTAAAAATATCGGTCATTTCAAAAGTTTATAAAAACTATACACTAACACACTCCTATAGATTAGGTAATGAAGTAATAGTAAATACCAAAAGGCCATTACTCACCTTTCTCTCCTGCTGGTATAACAGTGTCAACAGACATCATAAGGTACATGCCAGCAATTAAGGGCTGTCTGCAGAAAACAGTAATATTTATTACATCTATTTGAAAAGCCAAAACTATTACCTTGGAAAAAATAATGTATTTTTCAATATGTTGATCTATAAAATATCATTTATGTGAAAATTAAGACAAGATAATATTTTAAAAAGGTAGAATTTTTTCTGAAAAATAACATATTTTCTTGGGCAAATAGCTTAATACACATATTTATGATGTGGTGAATGTGGAGGCCAACATTTAAATGGTTCCTGAGATGGTTGATTGTGTCAATGTGGCTAGGTTTAGTGACCAGCTGTTTTGTCAAATACTAGTTTGGATGTTGCTGTGAAGGTATTTTTAGACATGATTAATATTTAAATCATTGACTACGAGTAATGCAGATTATCACCCACAATATGGGTAGGTCTCTTAAGAGAAAAGATTGAGTTCCCATGAAAAGAAGGATTTCTACCTCCAGACTGCCTTTGAACCCAAGATGGCAAAACTGACTCTTGCTAGAATTTCCAGCCTGCCAGACAGCCTTTCAGATTTCAGACTTGCCAGTTCCCAAAATTGTGTGAACTAAATTCCTTAAAGTAAATTAATCTCAACCTCTCTCAATTATATGTAAAGAACTTATAAGCATATATGCATAACCCATGAACACAGATAACAGTATAGTGAAGGCCTGGGAGGTGGCGGAAGGATGAGTGCAGGGGTCAATGGGAGAAAAGGGAAACATTTGTAATACTTTTAACAATAAAGATACATTTAAGAAAAAATATTTTGTTTGTTTGTTCATTTTCTCTGGAAAACACTGACTAGTATACTTCCCAATGATTCCCAGCTTTCATATTCATTCCCTTGAGTTTAGATTGACCTAGTAACTGAACCCAGTAATTAGTTATTTATAACAAACAGAGTATGGCAAAAGTGATTTCATGCTATTCCTCCCCCCCCCCCCCGCCCCCCGACACACACACACACACACAGGAGTCAGACTATGAAGATTTGTGGCCAACTATTTTATTTACCTATCAAACATTCATTATTTAGTAATTTATGAGATTAGACTATGAAAACCTAACCACTCTGCCTGCCACCTTGCTTTCTCCCTTGCTGGCTGTGATGGAAGCCAAATGCCACGTTGCTGTGAGTTGCCCTGTTCATAGTCAACATCGCAAGGAAATGAGGGAGGCTCCTAGCCAACAGCCAGAGAAGAAATGAATCCTGTAACAGCAAGTGAGTGATTTTGGAAGTGGCTCCTCCTGGTCCAGCCTCCAGATGAGTGATATACTGACCAAGAGTGAGACCACCAGCCACAATTAAAATGTCCCCAGATTCCTGGTCCACAGAATTGTTGCTTTAAGCCACTAAATTGAGGGTAATTTGTTGACAACAGATAATGAGCATAGTGGATTTCTCCCTTTCATGCTCTCAAAGATCTCAAAAGCTGTCACTCAGCTAAGATAACTAAAAGTACTTACGGCAGGCGTGTGAGATGTAAGGACACACCAGAACAGTCCCTGTGATTATCTGAAAAGCACATAAAAAATACACATCTTAAATATGAAAACATGCAAAACAAATCTCAAAATAAAACATTTTAAAAGATTATAACTTAATACTAACAAAAACTATGTTTCATTTGTATGGTGTTTTACAATTTGCAGAGTATTTTCACATTCATGAATCCATTCAGAGTATCATTTCAAGCATGCTGTGGTTTTTTTCTTGGCTCATCAAATTGAACCAATTATCTGATTGCCTGCAGACATGCTAGATACTAGTAAGCTCACACAGGGAAGCTGTTGCTAGTCTCTGTGTTGAAATATCCAGAAAAGTTGTTCTATGGGACTCTAAACAGCTACTTTTTTCTTATTTAAAAAATAGAAACCACATGGAATCTCTTTGTTTGGTTCCTAAGAGTTAATCATCCCCATATTCTAAACAGAAACCTACTCATTCTTATTACATCCTAACTTCAGTGAAAAGCCTCCAAGTATCTATCTTTGCCAAGGACATTTCAGAAACCTCTTACAAATCCTCCCTCTTCTATCTTCCATTGTCTTCCCTAAGTAGAAATTAGGTAAAAATTTAAGTCATTCATCCAAGTCCTTATCTATGATGAACTTGCTGATCTCTCACCAGAGACCATGAATAGTAACTCATACTTATTCATTCTATTTCTGTCCATGTTAAATTCCTTCTACTTTGCATTTCATTCTAAGAAATTATAAAACTTTATATATCAATGTTGAGAACTGATTTTAATAGAAATAACTATTGCAGTGTACATGTGTAAAATTGACAGATTTATGCTAGAAACAAAGAAGTGAAGTATGCTAATAAATAACACCAGATGGAGTACTTTCTTTAAGGTAATTTTTTTTCTTTAGCTGTAATCCTCAAGAGAAAAACAAAGGTAGCTTCATATAGATATATATAACAGTTAACAAGACATGCATTTTGATTTATCATAAACAAAGTTTAGAAAGTATAACAAACCATATTTAATACTTTGCTAATAAAATATAAAGGACATTTCTCTGTACAGAAGATTATTAAGCTTGATCTTAATAAAGATGGTTCAGAAATAAACTTAGGACAAACATTTTATATTTAATACACTGTTTTGTTTTTGTTTTTATCCTTTTACAAAGGAATATCTATCCAAGCTAAACCAATTTCAGTAGGTTGCTATTTTTGAAATAATTTTAATGGTGAACTTTAAAGAGATGGGAAAATAACTAATAGTAACAATAAAAATAACACCAGTTTTATCTCAGTTTTGTCTATGTTTTTAAATATAAAAAGAATAAATGAGTACTGTTTTTAATTTATTTAAAAAAACATTTTAATTTTGAGAACAGATTTTCTAAGTGTACTGCATGAGATTTACTAAATTTGCCAAGTTTGTACTATTTTCAAAATGACTTCACCCAGAATTATTTAAGTATCCCTACCGATCAAATGCTAATGGTGGAAAAAAAACACAAACCATTCATTCATATTAAATAAATTCTAAACTCTAGAGCCTCACCTAATTAGCTTAGTAGATTTTAGGGGAAACATTTCTCATGTGTAAAAAAACATCATACCTATCTTAAAAGGTTACTTTGAGAAATGGCAGTTATACATATAAATAATATTTATTGAGCAATCATGATATTCAAGCACTGTCTTAGACACTATGGATACAGTGAAAATCAACATATTCAAGTTTCCTGCCCTCATGGTATTATCCTCGAACAGGAGTGGAGCCAGGGGGGAATGGGATGAAGAAATAGGAAAAAACAAAACCCAAATATATAAACCAGATAATGTCACACAGTCAACTCAACAAGGTAAGAGATAGTGGGATAGCTGTTTTATCTACTGTGGTCTAAGAAGGATGGAGTGTCCCTGAGGCTGGCGATTATCCAGCAACACAGAGCAAGTTAAAAGTCTGTTTTATTCTCTGTCTGTAAAGAAGCCACTGGAAGACTTTAAGCAGTGGAGTGACAGACCTGTAAGGTGTTCACCTAGCACAGTACCTGGTACTTGCTAATTCCTGGATGTTGGATTTGTAATTTTTTATTTTAATTAATACCAGGAAAGAGTTTGTTCCTTGTCCAATGTTCATCCAAACAGAAGGGTAAAAGTGCAATGAGAATTGTCACTTGGTTTTACATTACATCTTTGCATTGAATGCATCAAGTGAATCATATTTTGATAACCAACTTGGTTGATATTTGTACCATGACTTAAAAAAAATAAATGGAAAAAATTAGTAAGTAAATTAACACATCTCAAAAACTATTAAAGAAGTTTATCATTGAAGTTGAAACAGATCTTCAAATTAAGAGCAGCAGGAATGTTACTATTGCCAGCAGCAGTGCATCTTCCTGTTAAATAATGTTTTTATTAGAATTGTGTAAATTGAGAGTTTTTTATTCAGAAAAAAAATAGCCATTGCTATATAATTGTTGTCTACTTGCTTTCTTCTTTATAGGTGAGCCACAGTCTCACTAATCACTCCACTTGAAAGACATAAGTTTTCTTATAGAGATTCTCAAAATGGAAACAGAAATGCTGATTCAGAAGTGTGTGAATGAGGTCAAAACAGGATAGAGTCATCAGTGACATAAAGACATTTTTAGTAAGAGACCATTATGCTAAATAAAAGAAGCCCATCAGAGAAAGACAAGTACCATATGATTTCAGTCACCTATGGAATCCAGTGGACAAAATGAACTAACAAGCAAAATAAAGACAGACTCATACATAGAGAACAGGCTGACAGCTATTAGAGGGGTATGGGGGTTTGGGTGGGGTGAGGTTGAGGAATTGAACAAAAAAAGAAAAATGAAACCTCACAGATTGCTGGGGGAAGGGGAATGGGGATAGGTAGAAAAGAATATTGGGGGGAATAAATGGTGACATATGGAGACTTGACTTGGGGTGATAAATACTCAGTACAGTCTACAGATGATGTGTTGAGGAATTGTGTACCTAATCCTGTTTAATTTAGTTAACCAGTGTTACTACAATAAAGTGATTAAAAAGGGGGAAAAAAGAAATAAACACCATGGTGTGGCTAAATCGAAATTCTTGGGTTCAGAACAATAGGACTGTGAGGAAGTTGATAATGTATTGTTTCGAGGTCGTTCCCTTGACCAGACACAAGACAGTCTGCTGCTTTCTGAGTTCTGGGATAGAAGTCAGTTCAACAGGATTCTATGTTTGAAGGAAAAAGAGTGAGGCCATTTTTATATTGTTGGCAAAGTTGTTTTCATCTGTATTTATTCACTTATCCTTACACAACTGTCATCATGTAAAACTGTGACAGCTCTTCTTCCCAGGCAGCTTCCTTTATCTTATTTTAGTTTTCTTATTCCAACATAAAAGCATTCTCTCCTTCATTGGATTGGGTGACAGGCTCACTCTCTCTCCAAGATACACTGGTGAATACTTGACTTTTAGCCATTAATGTTCTGTACTTACAAAGGATTGAACCCAAGATATCTCTGTTAAAGAATATTTCATGATTGCTGTACTCCTTCAGTAAGACATAGTTTCAGCCTACTAGATTTCAAGATTTGGAGATAGAAATTTCATTCACTAGATAGGTATCAGATGACATTAGAAGGTATATTTCATTATATTCCATTATGATGACATATGTATGTACTAGTAGCTTTTGTAGTGGTGAAGATGCTAACAGTGTAAAACTTAAAAGAATCATTTTTAAAAAAAGAAATGTGAAATAAAGTCTGGTAATGCCTTAGAAACATATCACAGAATAGGGTAATACCTCTGTACTGGTAGTTGAGTGGTAAGACTTCTGATAATGAAAGAAACAAGTATTTCCAGACACTGGATGACACTTGAAAATAGCATTCAATCAGAATCTAATCTCCAGAGAGATGAACACTGGATGACCGCTCTCACAAGGGGCTCCGCTTGCTTTTGTTTGTATCTGTGTGTGTATGAGAAATTGCTCTCCTCTGCTTAGACAGAGATGAATACACAAAGCAACGTATTTGCCAAACATATAGACTCACAGAATTTCAAAATTGAAAGAGATCCTGCTTATAATCGAGTTCAACTCTTATGCTTTCTAAATAGGGGAAAAAAAAGTGATTACAGAGATTTAGAGCTGAGCCAAAGTAATTCAGCTAACTGGTGACACTGGAGGAATCAAAACTAATTCTCCAATGTAAACATTTAGTCAACATTATTTATTTAAGAAGAAAAAAAGAGTTGAATTTGTTAGACTTCCAAGGCATTTTATCTTTGAAATATCCTTAAGCTAAGATAAAGGGATTAAACCAAATGGATAAGTAACCAGAGGTACTCCAGACATCCATTTAAGCAGGAAGTTCATTTTTCTTAATGGTAGGTGGATGCATGGAATATGAGGTTATCCATTCCAAACTATTTAGCCTGCTTTTTGTAGTAAGAGCGAATAGTTCCTGCTTGGATTGGTAGCTAAGTAGTTCAGGAAGGATGTGGGATAGTGCATGATAATAACCCATTACCTCTCAGGACCTTAGAAGACTGTTGGTGTCTCCTAATCTTCCCCTCTAGAGATAGCCCTCTATACTTCATGAGCTCATCTTTTCCTGGTTGTTTCCTGCTTCAATAAAAGGATAGTCTAACCATCAATCCTGAGGGAATCTATGTAATGTTATGAACTATATCCCACTAATTGGAAAGAGAGTTGTAGAGCGGATTTCAATTCACTGCTCTCCACCAGGAAGGTACAGGTAAAGGGTAAAGTACACCCATTACCTACTACCCCCCAACCACAGTGTTGGATAATAAATCCCTTCCTTATGGAAGTCCAGAGAAAGCATGCCTGGAACCACTACCAAATCTTATGAAAAACAAAGAGGTAAACATCGCTGATAATAAAAACATATTCTAGAAACTGTAAGCAAATAGTTCTCAACGGTATAGTACCCTTCTACCTTCTCAGTGTCCTGAACGTAACTTAAAAGTTGCCTTCCTGACTTTCTCCCTGTCTTGAACAAACAAAAATGAATCAAGTATATCGTAGCACGCACCAATAATTTTGTAATAATATATGCACATAGCTATTGTAATAACTACATGAATATTCAGCTGGCTTAATATGGTTCTTTGTTCTAAATTCACAAAAATCAGTGAATGGGATAATGTTTTCCTAATATTAAATCATGGCTCCCAAGGTGACCAAGAATAGGAGATTACCTGGGGATTCATTTCTAAAGTCTGGGAAAATTCCATAAATCAACATGGCTTGGAGAAAGTAGAGTGAGGAGCCAACAAAGCCAGTTTCCTGAGCACTGAAACAGATTGCTGTCAGGTGTGCTGACTGGGCCATGTTGTTAAGAACTAGTTATTTCTGTAGAATTGGACTGTGTTTCTACATAGAAAGTTTATTTCTGTACCTCTGAAACCCTTCAGCAGCAGAGAGATGGGCACAAGCACGAGAAGCAAATAGGAAACAGCAGAGGGAACAGCTGATCGGGTTTTTTTGTGTGTTCTCTCTAGGCACAGGCACATTACATGGAACCCTGGGTTTAAGAAAGCAAAGACGCAGCTCCTTTATTGCTTTCTGGTACCACCTGGATTTTAACTGCAGGGTCCTGAAGTCATTTGATAGCACTCAGTAAAAAGATGATCCTCAACCAGAAAATGCATATATTAAAGCCTTTCATTGGAGTTTCTTCAAAACACAGTCACCAAATTTCTCGGAGGGAATGAATGGATCCCTGAAAGCATACTCTCAGAATATCAGGACGCTTCTGTTACAGATACACTGATGTATAATAGTCTCCATTCAAAAAAGCACAAATACCTTACACTGTCAGGACAAATACGTATCTGCTTGGCAAAGGTACCTGAAATAGGGACACTGTTAATACACGACACAAACAGCACAGGTTTCCTGGAGGCTTCTGAAAGCTGACTTAGCAGACAAGCTTCAGTGCTAAATAAGCCAGCACCATGAAAAAAAAAAAAACCTTCAAAAAAGAATTCCTTTTGAAGCTGTCACTGCAGTGAGCTAGCCTCTTGATTTTGTATTCCCTGCGATGGGACTAGAAATTATTAGCTCCCATTTGTCCTGTGGCAAGGAAGGGAGAATGCATTTACCCATCCTGCAAGAAGATGACTCTCACAATGATGGTCTCTGCTGCTTCCAAGAGAGATCAATTGGAAGGCAGGCAGGCAGGCCCGCCAATATGCTTTTATGATCACTCTGTGTGTGGAGGATGTTACAGCACGACTAATGTCAGAGCACGTTCCTGTTTCCATATTTTATGAATGCAAAAAAATACATATATCTGCAGCAAAAGCTTAGGATGTACAGTTTTTCCCCTCAGAATTATGAACCTGTTTTAGAATCATACTTCTAAGTAAGTAAAATTAAAAGACTAAACTATGGGTAAATATACTGTTCTTAAAAACATGACACTGAATTGTTAAATTATTGATAATTTTTTGAACTTTTTATGAACCATAATATATAGAAAAATGTACAAATCAGAAGGTACAGCTACAGGAATTTTAAAAAACAAATACATCCTTATAAGCAGCACTCAGATCAAGCACCAAAAGCCCTCCACTTGTGTCCTGAGACATTAAATTTTAAATCTTTAAATTTAGGTACAGGCAGTATTTAACTTCCTCCTGAAGGAGTTATCTTTTGGCTCACCCCAAGCACATTTAACCAGCTTGCCCACTAGCTTCATGAGCTTTGGATGGATAATTTTAAATATTATACTTAACAGGTATTTTTAATTTCCCATCTCTCACTGAAAAATCCTATTGACCAGTTTTTACTTCTGTATGTCTACTTTAAAAAAATACATATTTTTTTATTGATTTCAGAGAGGAAGGAAAAGGGAGAAAGTAGAAACACCAATGATGAGAGAGAATCATTGATTAGCTGCCTCCTGCACGCCCCCTACTGGAAATAGAGCCTGCAATCCTAGGCATGTGCCCTTGACTGGAATCAAACCCAGACCCTTTGGTCCACAGGCTGATGCTCTACCTACTAAGCCAAACCAGCCAGGGCTATATGTCTATTTTTAATATATATATGTATATATATATATATGTATATATATATATATTCATTTTAAAATGATAATCTAAAGTTTCTTTTGTATTATTCCAATTATTATCTGTTCTTTCCATTGAGAGCAGAATGTACCTATAAAAATGTAGGAATGAAAAGTTTAGAGCTTTGATCAAATAAAGATTTAAATTTAATTTGAGATATAAAGCCTAAAAACATGTTTCTCACACAAAATCCTCAAAGCCTCTATTATGAATTTTTGAATCATTTTAAGACATATATATATATATATATATATATATACCTTTTCTACACCCTTTCAAATTCTCAACTATTTTGTGCAATGTTTTCTCCCTCTTTTATTTACCTTGCACCTCTAAAAGCTCAGGAGTGATAAATAGAAGATACCTAGGGGCAACACTATTCCATTTTGTTTTGAAAATAGTAAGTTTATCTTCTGCAAAAGCTTTAACTTAACTGAAATATGATTTTTGAAATTCAACCTAAAATTAGTGGTCACATTTTCAATCCAATTATCTTCAACAACTTAAAATACTATTGTGTATTGTGTTTAATTTTCTAATGAAAAAAAAATCCCAAGCATATAATTTACATATAATTATGCATGCATGCATACTTGGTATTAATTAAGGGACACACTTTGAACATTATAGCTCATATATTTGTTTTAACATTAATTTACAATCTTTCAATATATTTATGTTGTAGTGTAATATGAGGATTCATAAAGTAACACTTATAAAGCAATTCTGAGCTGAAAAGTCATATAAAATGCTAGGTATCCTTACTCTACTGGTATTAATGGAAAAACACTGAAATCCCCAGGTAAGCCACATTATCTCTTAAAATTCTCTCAGAAATTAAGCAAGACTTATACTGTAAGATAAAGTTTCAGTGTAGAAGGGCCTGTGAGTACTAATTAGATTTCTCTTTCTTTTCAGTTATTAGTAATTATTAGTAGATGGTGCACTAAGTTAAGTTTGATATACAAGCATAAGGAATACTTGTGAAGAAATGGGGCTAGAAATGTATGGGGGATAAGAAATATCCCTATAGAAAATGTGAAAGTTTTCAAAGATGGAAAAAGGAGAATCCTATATAATAAAAGGCTAGTATGGAAATTGACTGAATGGTGGATCGACCAGGGGGCAGATACATAATGCAGGGCTGTCCCCTGGTAGTCAGCATGCTCCCACAGGAGGAGCACCATTTAACCAGAAACCAGGCTCACAGCTGGCAAGCATAGCAGCAGGGCAGAGAGTCTCTTCTGCCTCCACAGCATTCAGACATCCCCCGAAGGCTCCCAGACTTTGAGAGGGCACAGGGTAGGCTGAGATTCCCCCGCCCCCCAAGTGCACAAATTTCATGCACCGGGCCTCTAGTTAATATATAAGAAAAGAAATGAAAAGCAAGGTAAAGAGTTTCCAAATTGGATGAAGAAAAGAGTAATGTTCCTTTTGGCAGCAATAGGGAGAATACAGGGATCTTCCAGTCCCAGAAAAGGTTGAATTTTATCTTTCTAGCATATTATTTTATAAATTTCATTAGGTGTTATTTCAATGGTTTTCAGCAAATGCTTTTTTGGTCATGTATTTATTTAGGGTATCTTTTCTATATCACAAGTAAGTCTATCAAGTAATATAAAAAGGAATTAATAGTAAATAGGAAATGGAATGTGCAAATCCTAGCATTTTTCTCTAATGACTTCCATCTTTTACTGGAGTTCCTAAAACACATTTGTAACATGCCAGGCAATGAGGGGAGCAAGGAGGGACAGAGGGGTAAGAAAGCAAACGGAGTATATGTCGAATATGTGTGTGTCAGGGGGGAAGGAAGCCATGGATAGTGCTGCTAGTGCTCTAAACTAGATTTCACAGAAATTTGATTGCATTTCCTAATTTTTATGAGACAATGGACTAGTAACTTGATTTCTTCTCTCAATTTCTTTTGGTGAAAAAATGAAATATTGTCTGCTATTAGTTTAAATAACATTAATTACTTGATTGTGTAGCCCTGACCAGCTTCAAAATAGGAGTTAATTATGAATGATTTAATAAGCATGAGTTACACAGGGGCAAATGAAGGTAAAGTATAAGCCTTTCTCGAAAAGCCATAAAGTCTAAAAAAATGAAATAGTATTAGGGAAATTTTTACCTTAAAACTAATCATTTAAGTGAAATATTATATTATTCAATGTTAAGTTGCTTTAAAAACACATTTTAAAGGATAAAAACATCCTGAAAAATATTCTTTAAAAAGAATACTGTAGTGCTTTGCATATCTTCTCATAACCAAGTGAATAAAAATATAATTCCTGACACTTAATGACCATATTTAGGTATTAAAATAAACAGGTGTCTCATGGAAGGCATGAGAATAAAGATAATTAGTTTTCCATACCAATGATGATTAGCCAAGTTGAAATGCAGAGAGCTAGAGAATCAGGACACTTATATTTATGTGAATAGAGTGGCAAGAGCAAAAGAATACTTCAACATAATAAGCTCCTTTTGGATCATTTGAGAGGTACAGAATAGTTCTAAAATCATTCCCATGACTCACATCAAGCTGCTTGTGTATAATGAAGGTTAGAGAAGAACATGAAGAACACCCAATTACAATTCTTCTAAAATCAGTGGGATTATCAAGCAACCTGATTTAGAAATATCCTTATATGATAAGGGAAGTGGATTACTTCATACATCAGAATGAAAAGGCATAAATGAGATAAGGTAAATGACTGCAGTCTTTATTCATATTTATTCTATTGTGCATGAATAAATCCATTTCTCTCCATTCCCAGTGGTTCAAATAACTTCCAGAAACACTGACTCCATCACTTGTTTTATATTGTTAGGACATGAACTTTGGCACATATACGAACTAGAACTCTAACACAAATTAAATTCGTTTAGTTTTTAATAGCATTGGTCTAATAACTATACCACCTTAGGCAAGTCATTTAACCTTTCTAAGCATCGATTTTCATTCTGTAAAATAGAGGGGCCAGGCTAGATAATCCCTTCCAGTTGGGTTCTTGTGCAATCAGCCTGAAGACTCAATCTCTGGTGCTATAAAAACCAGTGCTTTAAAAACGAATTAGCTTACGACACCGAAGATCTATAGTTTTTACTCTGTTCTTTTTGGGAGAAAATAAAAGAAACATTGCTTTCTTTTCAAAATGTCTTTTCAGCCATGTTTCTATCTTTCCCCTATATTTGGAAGGGTGCACCTCAATGTTACCTTTTTGCCAATCATTTAATCTCAAAGTTAATCTGGTGGTTTCTGCTTTTCACTTTCTAGTCCCTGTCACCCATACATTCCACTTAAAAAGAAAAAAAGTTATAAAAAATGAAGGGACATAATATTATTTTTGCTAATTCTTCAAAAAGAGTTATCAAGCATAAGTGTAAAAAAGAACATTTGCACATCTATATGAAGGGAGGGGTATCCAAAAAAGTCATATGTGCATTGTAAGTGACTTCTACTATCACAGCATGTTAAAACCCAAAGACCAAATTTTGTGAAAAAGAATTAAAAAAAAAACCTTCTTTACATCTCTAAGTAAAATAAAGTGCTAGAATAACCAGATAGCAATTAAATACATTTTCTTATTTCAAAGCTCCCCTTTCTTAAGAGAATTGAGATTTAATTATACTTATTTTGATAAATGCAAATGATTCTGCTCCTATTTCAAGCCTCAGGAGACTGCCCTGACATACATGAACCAAAGAGGAAAAATATAGAAGTAACTTCAATGCTTCCTAGGACAATTTGAGCTGCAGTTGTCAAACTTTGGTTTGCATAAAAATCAACTGGGGAGCTTGTTAAAATTTCAGAATCCTGGGCTCAGCAGTGTGCATAGTTCTCTGAAAAATATGCCTATGTGTATAGATACATTTATTATATTTTTATTAATATAATTTTTTAAAATAACAAAATATGTAATGCTCTTCATTATAAATTATATATAACCAATTGAATATCACAGAATTTTAAAAAAACACTCATTTGCTATGGTTGGAATTGATGAGTGAATGGTTAAGACAAAAATGTTTGTGGATATTCTTGTTTATTGAAACCACAAAGACATGTTGGAAGTGCATTTTGCTCATCACTGAGGTGAGCAGAATTCTTGCTGTATTGGATAACAATTTCTAAATATTAGAAGAACATTTCCTCAAATTTTTGGCTATTCAGAATAATCTGTATTATTGACATCTTTTCCCTTTCTTAAATCTAAACAACCAACATAATAGTTTTATCAAGCACTGATTTGTAGCATTTGCCAATTCCCATGGTGTCATTTTCCCCACCCTGATTGATTTAAAGCTATCAATGTGACATCACTGAACACTGGGGTGGGAAGAGATGAGCAGTTATCACATCATTTTATAATATTTTTACCAAAGAGACACAATAGATATAAATACCCTCAAGAAGACAGATAATAGTAAAATAGCTGGATGTTGATTTTTGATATTCATTGCTTTTATTTTTAATGATGGCTATAATGAACAATTATAACAGTGTGGTGACTGCAAGAAGTAGGGGATGGGTGGAAGTGGGAGAGGGTATATGGAGGATATATGGTAATGAAATAAAATTAAATAAAATAAAATGGGGGGAAAAACAAACAGTCCATAAAGTTTCTGAAAATTATAATTGGCTCCTGTGAGTTAATATGAGGCAGCTCCAGTACACCACTGTCTAGATTATACTTATTTTACATCTAATTCAATAGGTCTGGTTGCAACCAGCAGTTTTCATTTCAAAAAGCACCTCAGGGAGGTTCTGGTGCAGGTAGCTCTCAGGTTAGAGTGTGAGAAATTCTGAACCTAGACTATGTATTTTTTGAGGTAATTCTAATTAATTCAAATCCTTTAATGAAATAAAAGGAGTGTCTCTGTTTAGGCAAACACTGGGCAAACATTTTCAAGTATGAAAGCATATGGTACAGGTAAGAATATGGGTCCTATTTATTCACTATAGATTGTAAATTGCAAAAACTATTTTGTTGTGTTTGGCAGAATCTGTTAAAGTTTAAGTGCTCCATGACCCAAAAATCTCATTTCTAGAAATCTACCTTGCAGTGGCAATACATAGTTACCTAAAACATTTCTCATGTTAACATTCATTGCAACATTGCTTGTGATAGCAAAAAACCCAGGACTTAAACATCTTTAATAGAAAACAGGATCTATAAATTTCGGTACATCTGTACAACAGAATACTAGGCAACTGTTAAAAATAATAAAAGAGTTTTACATGTGCTGCCTTAGAAATAAGTCCAGGGTACAGCAAATTAAAAACAACAGCGGATGAAGATCTATAGAGAGTTTGGTCTTATCTTCGTCCAAAAAAGAAAAACATTCCTATATACATGTCTGAGGTTTCTGTGTGTATAGAAAAATATTAGGATAAGCTATGAAAAACTGACAGACATAAATGATAGTTATTTGGAGGTGGGGATGGGTGGAAAAGGGAGATAGGACTGAAGAGATATAATTCACGTACCATACAATTCACCTTTTTAAAGTGTACATACAATTCAATGGTTTTTATTATCTACATAGATACGTGCAACCATCACCACATATTTATAGATTTTTTAAATTGTAAGGCAGTATGAGTGATTTTTTTACTTTTATTATTATTCTCAAAATAAAGCTTGAGAGACTATTTTAATGGGAAAATATTCCAATTTATTTAAAGTCCTCCAACCTGTGTTACTATTTTAAGTGATATATCATGTATCAAGGAATAGGTTTCTTTGTTCTAATATTAGAACTATTTGCAATTCTGAAAGCTGAAAAGCCTAAAATTCTTCATAATAAAGTTTGATACAAAAGTCGGATCTAAATGAATGTAATGCTACTTATGGTCTATTTATCTATGATAGTGTAACTATTTGAACATTTTGCTATAGGTGAATATTAGTGTATTTGATCAGAGATGGTGCCTCACACCCTCAATGTAATATATAAATTATGTATTTGAGTACTTTCAAAAAGGTTGTAAGTTCTTAATATTAAACAACATCTGGTCCAAAGTATTTAAATAAAAGTTTGTACTGCGTATAAAGGGCTATTAGTGAAATAGGAAGTGGGAGTAGGGGAGGAAAGAAAGCAAACTTGCTGAATGGCCCAGGTACCCTATGAATGGTCTTGGGGGAGAGAAAAGGGAAACAGGTAAAGTGAACCCTTCCTAGAACCACATGTCCATATTTATTGAGGATGTGGCTTGTTAAAGCAGGTGGCTGTCCCTTGTGTTTTGAACTTGGAAACATGGTGTGTGCCCTAGAATAAAAAATATTAGGCATGCTGGACCATGTGCATACCAGGGCCCCCACCCAGGGAAGGCCAGGCTGAGTGCAGGCTGAGTTCGAGAAAGGTACCATCCATGCCACCCAGGGTAGAGACTCAATGGCTTTCAGGCATCTCCCTGGGAGTGGGGAAGCTTTAACAACACCCCCCATATCTGTAATTTCAAAGGAAATCCTTAGGTATGAAAAATAATCCATAATGCTTGAAAATACCTGGGTTTAAGCACCCTGATGCAGAGTATCTCTCACTTTGCAGAGGAGTGAGAAAATGCAGTTGTCTATCTCACCAGAAAGCATGCAGGGGGAAGCTGCTAGGACAGATTTAGAAAGGACAACAGTGGGAGCAATCTTCCGAGGTTTCCCACTATCTCAGCAATCAGATAGCAAGGAGTCAAGAGCACTCTAATGTTTACAAGGGAGTCGCAGGAGTCTGGTTTATCCTGGAATGAAATAATTTTAATGTAGCTGCCCTACCACTGATCTATGCTCCACCTTCTTCAAAAATGCATTAGCAAGGGATTTCTCCTCGGCTCACAATTTTGAAGCTTTTCCAATAGCTTCCTGGCCGTCATCTTGTAAGGCAGAGATGCAGGGGAATTAGGATTCCTCTGAAGTCCTGCTTTGCCTCCTTCCTGCCACTGTTTCCAGTCCCTTGGGTTCCCCTACTACTCCTTCAGCCATGATGTGACAGGAACTCCCGCTGTGTGTATGTACACATGAGTGTGGAGTGTGTGTGCCTGAATGCAGGTTTCGTGAACACACCTGTTTGGGCCAAAGTTACAGAGAAGCCATGATGAAACAGCACAGAGAAGGCAAGGAGAATTCAAATCTGAACATCACCAAGGCCAGACACTAGTGTTTCAAGATTTCATTATTAAAAAAGTTCTCTTTAAGGGCTTCAATTCAGACTCTGCTTTTTTAAAATTTACAATGATAAACGTAACTACCTAGGTTTTGCATCTAACACATTAACTTAGAACCAGGGAGAAGGATGCCTATAGGAAATTCATCTGGCAATAGAAAATCTCTATCTCCACTTGGGGTGATCTTGCCTGCTTTCAGCCCCCTCCCTCTCTGTACTGAGAGTGTACTGACTCATATGATTAGTTATTATTTTATTTGTTCCCATTTGCTCCCATTGGACAGTGAGCTACAGAAGGCAGAATCTGTTCTTAGTCATCTTTGCCTCCTTCCATGCAGTTCCCTGTTTAAATTAAGATGAATTGAAGTGGTAGCTTGAAAACAGAGGAAGCTATACAAAATCTAGAAAAGCAGATAGGAAAAGGCAGCAAGCCCAATAACATGGAAAAACTCTACTCTTAAAATTTTGAGGGAAATCATTATGCAGTAGTTGATATTCAGAATGATATCTCAAAACTATGAAGAGAAGGGGGCTAGAGGTAAGGAGTACAGTTAACATTTTGGGGCTCTATGTTGGGCACAACTGTAAGCATTTAAAATATACCAACTATTTTAATTTCATAAAGCATATGTCATATTTAGGAAAGATTTATGCCCAAATATTTTAAAATTAGAGTACTTAAACAGTTAAAACCTCCCTTTCTGGAAAACTTGACCATTGAAAATGATTCACTGTTTAAGGGTTCTAATTAGAATTTCATGATGTAATTTATAGTAACACTAGAGGCCCAGTGCACGAAATTCGTGCATGGGGTGGGGGGCAGTTATGTCCCTCAGCCTAGCCTGCGCCCTCTCTAATCTGGGACCCTTCGAGGGATGTCCCAGTGGGATCAGGCCTAAATGGGCAGTCGGACATTTCTCTCACAATCCAGGACTGCTGGCTCCCAACAGCTCGCCTACCTGCCTGCCTGATTGCTCCTAACCCAGTGGTCAGAAAACCGCAGCTCATGAGCCACATGCAGTTCTTTGGCCCCTTGAGTGTGGCTCTTCCAAAAAATACCACAGTCTGGGTGAATCTATTTTGAAGAAGTGACATTAGAAGAAGTTTAAGTTTAAAAAATTTGGCTCTCAAAAGAAATTTTAATTGTTGTATTGTTGATATTTGGCTCTGTTGACTAATGAGTTTGCTGACCATTGCCCTAACCACTTCTGCCTGCCAGCCTGATCACCCTCTAACCACTCTGCTGCCAGCTTGATCAATGCCTACCTGCTCCCCTGCCAGCCCTATTGCCCCTAACTGGGCCTCCCATGAGGCCTGATCAACTCTAACTGCCCACCCCTGTCAGCCTGGTCACCCCTAACTACCCTCCCCTGCAGGTCTGGTTGCCCCCAACTGCCTTCCCTTGCAGGTCTGGTCTCCCCCAACTACTCTCCTTTGCAAGCCTGATTGCCCCCAACTGTCCTCCCCTACAGCCTGGTTCTCCCAACTGCCCTCCCCTGCAGGCCTGGTCCCTGACAACTGCATTCCCCTGCTGGCCATTTTGTGGTGGCCATCTTATGTCCACATGAGGGCAGCCATCTTTGACCACATGGGGGCAGCCATCTTGTGTGTTGGAGTGATGTTCAATTTGCATACTTCTCTTTTATTAGATAAGACTAGAGGCCCGGTGCACGAATTCATGTATGGGTAGGGTCCCTAGGCCTGGCCAGCTATCAGAGTCACTTGGGGCAGTCTTGCCCAGTCCCAATCGGGGCCTGCCAGCTAGGGGGAGGGCCTTAGGAAGGTTGGCCAGCTGCAGGAGGTTGGCTGTGGGAACACACTGATTACCAGGGGGCAGCTCTTGCTTTGAGCGTATACCCCCTGGTGGTCAGTGCATGTCATAGAGATTGGTCGACTGGTCATTCTGGTTGTTAGGTCATAACGGTCACTTAGGCTTTTATAAATATAGATAACCCCAGGAATTTGGAGATGAAACTTCTTAGAACTCACATAAAGGAGAGTTGAAAACAATTCCCAATTATCATTCCTCTCATTTAAAATATAAATACTAAACACCCAATCTTAAAGGAAATAAATCTTATAGCTATGTACTCCTAGGAATATGTTAAATTTTTTTTTGTGTGTGTGTGTGTGTGTGTGTGCGTGTGCGCACGCTGTATCCTTCAGAAGGAACACCTGTTAGTTTTCCTAAGTATAACCAAGGCTTATGGATAGTAAGCAGCATGTACATTTGCCAACCCAAAGAAATTTTTAGAATATCAGTTCCAACTTCAGTTCAAACCAGATATCTGGTTTGAGAATGAGTTACTATTGAAGACCAGTAAACTAATGCCAGGCACTCTGAAAAGGAGAGGCCAAGAGTTTTCTTAAGATTTCCTGGGGCCAAACATCCTGAAGAAATGTAGAAAATTTTTGCAGCTATCTCAGAATTATCTCCTTGGAACAAGATTATTAAAAAAAAACATAGAAAGGATAAAAGGACGAAGAGGAATCTCTAGTTCCCGCTATTCTAATCTCCTTAAGCACAGGGACTTATCTTGTAGTTTCTTTGTATAACTGAACTACGAATAACAAAACTGCTGTGGAGAACAGCATACAGATAAAAACTAGGAAACTTCTCCAGCAATGGGACAGACATGAACACGGTCCTGTCTAAGTATCATGAGAAATTACAATACCCTTAAAAAGTAACCAATATACTCTCCATACTATGGGCAACTATGACAACTATGCATTTAGGGAGAATTTATGTCCCCTTAAGTCTTTCACACGGACTATAATGACACTAGTTAACATTTATTGAGTACTTACCAGGTACCTTTGTAAGAACAATTATGATCCCACATTTTAGAGGAAGTGAGCAGGGAGATTTAGAAACTTGGTGAGGGTAACAAAACCAGCAAGTGTCATTGCCAGGCCATCTGGTTCAATCACCTAACCCTTGTATTATGCTATTGTTTATATGATACACTCATCTAATTAGAATACATTCTGTTTTCCACAGAATATTAATTTATAGAAAGCCTGCATTTAAAAAAGAACTCATGCTGGTCTTCCAGGGCCCCAGGCCTGGCTCACCTTGGCCTCCTGGAGCCCCAATCCTTTCTTCCTAAAGCCAGTAGTAACATTTCCATGCCGGTAACACTAGGACTGAAGTGGAAATCTGACTGGGTTATTGCTTGGCTAATAAACACTCTGATGCCTTCAGAATCAGGGCTGATCAAGAATCTTTATGGTCTGGTCCCCACCTTTCAACTCTCATCTCTTGCCACTTCCCCCTTTGCGTTTCACAGTAACGCCAAATGACCACCAGTTCCCTGAAGACATGAGGCTTTCACTCTCCTGCATCTATGCAATGCATTTACCTTTGTCTGGATTGTATCTTCTCCTTCCCCTGTCTACAGGGGGCTCCTGATCACTGTTCAAATCCTTGCTCTCATTCCATCCTCTAAGACACCTTTCACAGACGACGGGCCCCTTCCTTTCTGGGCAGACCCGTCCACTGCCTTTCTATAGCCTCCAGACCTGAAATGCATTTCTACAATTGCCTATAAACTCTTTTTTTGTTTTTCTTTCCCCTTCTGGAATATATTCAACGCCCAGGGCAGGACAATTAGTATACCCAGCATAGGTCTGACAATCCAACTGACAGGGCATTTAATAAAGTTGGCTGTTTAGCAATGATGTTTTTACAGCTTCATGTTCTGTGCAATTTCCCAAACAAACAAAACCCAAGCAAAACAAACATCGCATGTTATCCCACAGAACTCACACCCAATTTTTCCTACTAATACAGATCATACCCAGTTGGCTTCAGGTTATATTCTCCCTGATACTTGACCACAGTCCAACAAATTTTAGAAGAAATTTTACCTTCACTGTTGGTGCTTCATTAAATAAAAGTTCTAGGCATGTCTGCTGTCTAAAACCTTCCCTGTGTGAAAAAGGCTCATACCCTTATGTAAAATACTCACCCATTTTCAGAAGAGTGCAGTAATTTCCACATAGTCTTAGTCTGCTTCTGATGCACAATTTATGTCATCATTAATAGTTTTAACAACATTGAGTTCAAATCTTCACTGATACTAACATGATTATAAATGGGTGTATAACATATATATAACATTAATGATGTATTCTTAATCATTAGAAGATATGATGATATAATTATTTTCCATTTCTAGGTGCCATCTGGGAGCAAGTGTACGATCACAGTGTAGAAACTTTTAAGAGTACAAGCCTCTCCTTACATAAATCAAATCAGGGATATAGAGATTCACATGCACTCTTCTTTGTCAGGAGAGTGGGTGAGAGAATGCAGTCCACTCACTGGCAGGTACTGAGGGACTTAGCATAGTGCTTTACTTGTGGAATTTAAAAATATGATCTTAAAAGATTCTGAAGGGGAAAGAAATCCACACAAACCTGTCTTTCATATTTATTGACTATTCCCTATTCTTGTTTTTTATAATCCTTGCAAACATATAAGCATACATATAGTTTTATGCAGTATATTTAAAACTTTATGCTTATTTTTGTTGTTATAACATTTATTTAACTAGTCCCCTATTAAGGGATATCTGTTAACTTCTGGTTTTTAATATTAATAGTTAATGCTGCATAAATAACTGTGGGTAGGTAGATCATTTTTTTAAAAAAAGAAAAACAATCTCTTTCTTTAGGATAAAAGCCTAGAGCAAGATTTTAATGTTCTATGTAAAATGTATATAATATACTAAAATTGCATTTCAAAACACTGCACTAATTTATAAAGCTCCCCAAACTGTTCCAGATTCATCCATACTCTGGCAGTCCTAGGTTTTAGAATTCAATCTCCACTCATCCCTAATTTAATAAATGTAAAATGATCTCTCATTGTTTTAGTGAGATTTGACATTTTCCCATGTGTTTATTTAATATTCTAAGACATGTATCACTTAAGGCACAAGATAACACCTAATACAACTGAGTTACATGAACAAAAATTGTTTATATTTTCATTATATTACAATAAGGTCTTTGAATTACAGCACCAGTAATCTTTCTACCTCATATTTCTTTCACAAAAATGACTCTCAAAAAAGTGAAAAATAAAAAATTAATGTAAAAGTTTCATATCAATCATTTATATATATTTATGTAGTAACTATCAATACTTTTTAATTACCCTTAGATTAAACAAATTATAAATTTCTTTTTAAAAAAAAAACATTGTTGAGACTATTAGAGATGTCCCATTTCCCCCCACTTTGCCCACCTCCACCCAACCCTCCTCTCCCCTCCCCTGGCCTTCATCACACTGTTGTCTGTGTCAACACAGGCTATGTATATATGTTCTTTGGCTAATTTCTTTACCTTTTTTCCAGTCCTCCCACCCCCTCTGACTTCTGTCAGTCTGTTTCATGTATCGATGCATCTGTTTCTATTTTGTTCATCAGTTTATTTTATTCATTAGAGTCCACATATTAGTAAGCTCATATAGTATTTGTCTTTCTCTGGCTTATTTCACTTAGCATAATAATCTCCAGGCCCAAATTCTTCATCGGTAATAAATTAATTTAAATTGAATTATTACAGCAATATATTTTAAGAAATAACATATATCATCCATTTCCCCAGAGCAGCAATGAAATATCTGTTAGGACTACAAAGCTAAGAGGAATTAGGTTGAAAAAAAAAGTCTAGGGGTTCTATAGAAGGATATAAAGTAAGGAGTGGGGAGCATGGGGAGCAACTAGTGAACATACTAGTTGTATGGTCAGGGAAAGCCTTCTTTGCCTTTTTAGAAAGATTACAGTATTGTCAATACTTGGAAAGTCAGCACTCTGACACCAACATAGTAAATTTTTTAGAGCACATAATTTCTGTTTTTGTTCCTTAAACACAAACATTATTCCTTTGTTTTCAATAAGACCTTGTCTTAGCACTACAGTTAATAATGTAAGCTTAGGGTCTTTTTTCAAAATGAAAAGCTATTTATATATAATGCAAAGCATGTTCTAGTATGAAAACAAGTTTTATTTAGAAGTTGAATTCATGGGCTGGTCCACAGGAGCTTGCTTAACTGATGATACATCTAATTGAAGTATTAATTGTAATTTGTCAATGACATAAAATTATTCTTTCCAATATCTTTTCCCAGAGAAAGATACATTTAATGTCCTTGTCCTGAATGCTGAAAATCTGTTGAACATCTCAGCTAAGGCCCCAGAGGACTTTAGATAAACATGTACTTCTAGACTTAGACTTAGATGTGGTACAGAAAGCTAGTATGTCTGGAGAGAAAAACGTATCTAGTTAGTTAATCCTATCTAATAAAAAGTAATATGCAAAGTGACTGTACTTCTGCCATACCCACAAACCACGCCCACCAGCCAATCAGGAGCAAGTATGCATATTAACCCAATCAAGATGGCTAGTGCCACAGAGAAAGCAGGAGGCTTGGTTTTACCTGGCAATAGAGGAAGCCAAGCTTCCTGCACACCCTGGCTGGCCCAAGGTTTGCTCAAGGCTACAAAGTTTCAATTATAGGAGATAAATAAAGCCCAATACCAGGGCCTCTGCTTGGGTCTCTGGGGAGCATGGATGCCTGAAAACTACCACAGGCCCCTCACCCAGGCTGCCCCAAGCCCCAAAGGAACCCCCACCCTGATCCAGGACACCCTCAGGGCAAACCAGCTGGCCCCCATCTGTGCAACAGGCCTCTATCTTATCTTAAAAAAGAGTAATATGCAAATTGATCATCATTCTAACACATAATATGGCTGCCTCCATGTGGTCAAAGATGGCTGCCTCCATGTGGACACAAGATAGCCGCCACAAGAAGGCCAGCAGGGGAAGGCAGTTGTGGGAGATCATGCCAGCAGGACAGGGCAGTTGAGAGGGATCAGGCCTGCAAGGGAGGGCAGTTGGGGGTGATCAAGTCTGCAGGGGAGGGTAGTTAGGGGTGACCAGACTGTCAGAGGAGAGAAGTTGGGGTTGACCTGGCCTGCAGGGAAGGGCCGTTGTGGGGGACCCAGGCCTGCAGGTGAGGGCAGTTAGGGATAACCAGGCCTGCAGGGAAGGGCAGTTAGGGGCAATCAAGCTGGTAGGAAAATGGTTAGGGGGTGATCAGGCTGGCAGGCAGAAGTGATTAGGGGCAATCAGAAAGGCAGGAAGGCCAGCAGTTGAGATCCAGCAGTCCTGAATTGTGAGAGGGATGTCCGACTGCCCGATCCTTCCAGGATTGAGCCTAAACGCGCAGTTGGAAATCCCTCGAGAGGTCCCAGATAGGAGAGGGTGCAGGCTGGGCTGAGGGACACCCCACCTTGTGCATCAATTTCATGCACTGGGCCTCTAGTGGAAATATAATGTTAAAATAGAGGAACTTGGGGAAATATCGGTAAGTCAGCAAGACAGTAAGAAAACTGACAAGCCAAGGAGAAGACTGCTCAATGTTTACAATACCATGAACAAAGGAGAGTGAACCTAGAATTCAGCTGAAGTTTAACTAAATACAGAAGAAATAAGAAGCACCAGTCCCAGTTGCCTTGGGAACAGAACCTCTTCCTCATGTTAGAGATTCTATAGCAAGAAAAGGAGCATTTAAATGAAGTGCATAGTAATCACAGGTAGAGCAGTGAATTGTCTTCTTAAAAGGTAGAGCAGCAGGAACCTAGGGCAGTGCTCAGCAGTGGGTGTCTAAGGAATCGGTGTTTTTTGCAGGAATACAATGATCAATGGCTGAGTTCATTAAGTGGAATGTGTGGATTATAAATAAAGCACTGAAATGAACCTGAGGATTTGAGAATCTCCCTGGTATTGTAAAACTTGCTGATGCTCCCAAGGGCTTGCTTACATAATTAAATAATTTACTAGTCCCTATACTCTCTGACCATGCTGCTTGGAAGGAATCTCCTAATGGAAGAGGGTAGATAAAATAATACCTTGAAAGGCCAAAGCACCCTAAAGTCAGCATAGAAGAAAGCACAGTGGGATGCATAATACTACATCCTTCAAAAGAAAAGTCATTTCCCCCCAACGTCCCAAATGAAAAGAAACAAAGACAGCTGTTTCCTAGTGCAGTGGTCGGTAAACTCATTAGTTACAGAGTTAAATTTCAACAGTACAATGATTAAAATTTCTTTTTTTTTAAAGATATTTTATTGATTTTTTTACAGAAAGGAAGGGAGAGGGATAGAAAGTCAGAAACATCAATGAGAGAGAGAGATCGATCAGCCGCCTCCTGCACGCTCCACAGTGGAGATGTGCCCGCAAGCAAGGTACATGCCCCCAACCGGAATCGAACCCGGACCCTTCAGTCTGCAAGCTGACGCTCTATCCACTGAGCCAAATCGGTCTCGGCTGAAATTTCTTTTGAGAGCCAAATTTTTTTAACTTAAATTTCTTCTAACACCGCTTCTTCAAAATAGACTCTCACCCAGGTTGTGGTATTTTGTGGAAGAGCCATATTCAAGGGGCCAAAGAGCCGCATGTGGCTCTGGAGCCACCGTTTGCCAACCATTGTTCTAGTGAGCCCCCAGGGTGTGGTCAAGTCTTCCTTTTATTAAGTGGATAATAGTATATATATTTTTAACAGTACAGTCCTGAAAGTTGTGCTTTGTTCCAATATTTCAAAACTTACCTCTAAATGCACTAATGTCCCCATAGTGTACTTGTAGTACAAAGTATTTACTTCCAGTCTCTCCTCCAACTCTGAATCCAACACCTAAAGATTTACAAAAGGTGATTAATTAGCATTTTAGAAATGGAAACCTAAAATTGAGCTAATCTCAGGTAACTGATCTGTGAGATCCAAAAGGGAAATAAAATAGCATATCGCATATGAAACTGTAATATGAAAATGAACTAGGCATTTTCTGATAATTTCTAATATAACCTATCAATCCGTCTCAAAGCTCTGATAGAATTCTGTGCATAGTTTCCTCCTCAGAACCAGGGTAACCACCTGCACTTTATGAGGACAATTTGCTCATTTTGAAAGAAACAGAATAAAATAAAACAAAATTATTTCCTTGATTATGCAAGACATTTTTCTTTGTATATATTCATATTCATTTTTATTTCCTGACTGAATATAGGAGCCTCTCAGAGAAATTACTTTTCTTTCCATATGAAAACAGATATCTGCAAAAATGTTACTGAGAAAACTGTTACCAACTAGATTAAAAACTCTAGTATGCCAATAAATTTTTGGACTCTGAAGGGTTCCTAATAGTCTTACTATTAATAGAGTTTGCTAGTAAGCTAAAAATTATCTACCAAGAAAATATTGAGAGGTGGAGAAATACTTTTCTTTCTGCTCTACTCATGGGTCTTTAAAATGTCAATAAATAAATGACAGACTCCCTTATTAATTTCCAAACTTGCTTGGTGCTGGCTGCCTGGCAAACAATAGAGAGGATTCTGAAGCAAAGCAAAACAGAAGTCAGTTACAGCTCACAGAAGTTACTGAAGCAGGAGAGGACTATGTACTTACCAAGCCCCCTTCTGTGCCCCTCCCAGCCCCTACCATGGCAGATCTATACTGTAATGGAAGGGTGTATTTACTTTGATATTAAGAAATAATCAGGTAATAAAAGAGAGTTGGCAATTCACTCACACATTGGAAGCTATGGACAGTTAGAGGTGAAGTCAGAAAGCCAGTGAGGTTTGGCATCTTCCTAAATATACCAGGTTCCAAGACTATAAAAAAAATTTGCTGAAGCAGTTTATTTCATTCCTGGCTGTCCTGGCCCCTGAACCTCTCCTGCTGGCCAGAACCAATATGCCTGAGGCCAAAGGTATCTTGAGGTGAACTTAGTTGTTTTCTACCTAAACTGTCATGTGGGCAAATTACAGGGAGAAAAAGTAACTCCCTACATGAAATCTTTTCAATACAAAGCAAGCCATACCAGTATTTTTTTAGTGTGGAACTGCAGAATGGAACATTGTCAACAACTGTTGGAAAGGACATATAATAAAAAGTACTTTGGAATCAGAAATCAAGCAGCTTAATGTAAAACTGTTCAAGAGGCCCCAGATGTACCTTTGGGGAGTCTGGTAGGGGGAGCATTTCTTGCCCAGGCATACAGGATGTTGGCTTTATCTGTACAGGTTCCCTCATCACAAAACCTGAAAGAAAGGAAAAGTAGCTATAAATAAATATTCAAATAGTAAAATGCATAAATCACTCACTGTGATGGGGGGGATAAGAGAAAATTTATAAAAGCAAAGTAAAATACTACATCAATATATTTTCATTGTAGTCATATCAGCCTTAAGATTCTAATAAAGACTGAAGCAAACAATATTTTCAATGTGAAAAAAAGCACATGCAAAAGGAGATATTTTTGTTTGTTGCCCAATGTAAAACAATTCTGTGAGGTAGCTATACAATTTCTAATTCAGTAGTTCATATGTGGAATGTACATGAAGTTATCAGGTAGAAAAAATAAGCATCACATAGAGAGTCTGAATAAACTGAAGTTAATGCAGCGGAAATGGGCTAAAAGGAACATCACACCTCTCCCCATTGGGGGCCAATGTTATCAGTAAGTCTTCGGCTGTTGCAACAAACAGTATGCAGTGCCTACACTCATTAGGGTGAACAATACAAGCATACCCCCACTTAAAGGGCTCAAGAACCCTTGGACTTCTTTAAAAGTTTGTGAACATTGGTGTTGTCACAAGTTGTTTCATGTTGTGCAAATCACTGTACCTTGGTGAGCCTCAGTTTTCTCTCTTGTAAAATAGATATTTATACTTACCTCACAAGAGTTATTCAGCAAGTCAAATGAGATGTACATGAAAGCACTTTATAAACCTCAAAGCATAATACCAGATAATGCATTACTTAACAAAACAGTCACGTTATCTGGTGATTCACTGTTGAGAGGCAGGGCTTGATGGTGAAAGGAACACAGGCAGAAAGACATCTGGAGGTGAATCCCAGAACCTCCTTAATAGCTGTGTATCTTGAGCAGGTCTATGGGCAGAGACAAGCCTGTACCTCTCTGAAAGGGCTGCAATGCTGATATGTGCAAGGCACCTGGTACAGTAACTAGCACACTGGCACCATCATTGGTAGATCCAATTTCATAAATGGTAAGCTGACTCCAAACCACATAAGTCCCCCACACCCCCATTACACTATTTCTCTTAATGTGTTCTGTTATAGAATTGGATTTGTTCAAAACCACCATTAGGTGAGATTTTTATGCTGCTTTTATAAGTCTATGTTTTGAGAAATTAGCACCAAGCAGGGTCAGAATCAGGAGTTCAGGCAGATCTGAAAGATCTAAGGACAATCAAGGACAAGGTCAAACATAGCTTCTTGGGCAGAAGGCTGGCTCGCAAAGAAAATGTGTACTGCCCCTGACCTGGAGGGGAATAAAGGGCAGACCCTGGTGACTCCCTAAAGAGGCTAGAAACCAAGGCAAGAAACCTGAGAACAGCCAGGACATGATCAAGAAAACCATTGGTGAGAAGTACCTTCCTATTCAGAGGAAGGACTCCTAATCTGATTCTTGCTTGTAGCCAGAAATAGGGTGAGGTAGGCAATGAGTACAGACAACTGTTACCTGTCTGAATAAAGGGTGAGGGACCCGAAACCAGGAGGTCCCCAAAAGTTATATACAACAACTATTCTTGCTTCTATAAGTCAGGCTGCAGAAAGAAATGGGTAATGTGCCATGTAAAACACATCAACCGGTGGGTCTTTACTGTTCACTGTCAAGAATAATATACTTACGGTGAAGGATCATTACCTTACCATGTGAGCCACACATTGGAGCAAACGTCCGGGACATCTTTGTGCCAAGTGTGCTAAAATGCTGAGGGTCCTGGACAGTGCCCAAAGCACTTGGCCTCAGGCTACAATGACTTAAAAACAGAGATTGTCTGATGTGATGACCTTTGTATCTCACTGCTGTCAGCTACTAAAATTTAAAGATCTATGTGACAATTTTTATAGCTTTCAACAAAGACCATGAATGCACAGTGCCTAACATCACCGTGATGCCAGTCTTAGTTTAAACAAGATAATTATATCCTCTGCTATTGAAGTTGATTCAGTGCATGACTAGTAAGAACCAGAACGAAACAGTGAGATGCAATTGAGAGAACTGGTTTAGTAAATTTTTCTCAGTGACGTATTTGATTATGTCACTTGCTGGCACAAAATCTTTCCAAATGCTTCCCAAGAATCACAAAATCCAAACATTGTAGCATAAGGCCTTTCATGATCTGGGACCTTGTTACAGCTCCAGGAAAAATAAAAATGGATTCGTCATGCCAAGTGGCTGCCAGTGTCTAATCCCTCTCTTCTCCACTGTTCCTCTGCCTGGAGAACACCTTCCCAGCTCGCTGCCTGAGAAACTTGTGCTTCTCACCTTCTCCTTGAAGATTCCGCTCATGTCTTCCTCCTCGGGGAGCTTTCTCTGACCCCACTCCATGCCAACTCCCATTTGTTAACCACAGCATTCACCCTACGAATCAATGTATTTATCTCCTCAACCAGGCTGTGCACACTGAAGTTTGAGGTCATATCTTTTACCCTGCACTCCTAAAACTTACAACCCTGCCTGGCATTTAGTAAATATTCAAGAAATGCTTGGTGATCTTAACTACAAAGTACAATTTTAAGTTTTCAAATACAAATACTTAAATAATTGAATTGGCCTAAATTTTATTGTACTGTCAAGTATAAAAATATTTTAAATGTAGTTAAGAAGTTTTAACAAAAATATTACATAACAACAAATTTGAATTATTGCTTGCCTGGTATTTTGTACAAACAAGTTTAAGTTCATTCTCACAAGAATATTGCAAATAGGTTCTATTTTACGGCAGAATAAGTTCAGAGAGTTTAAGTAATTGCCAAAGGTCACACAGTGGAGCCATGATTCCAACCTCTGGCTGTCATACCTCCTTCTGCCTCAATTTGTGGGAATAACTTGCAGGCAGAGAAAGGTATTGTCTGAAGATAAGCTGTGACGACTACTGTCATATCTGCACTACATTGCAATTTGTGCACACAACTTCTAAAACCGAACCCTACATCAGTTCATCTGACTTATCCGTTCTGGTAAAAGAGCTTCAAAAGCAAACTTCAGTTTGCTTTTCAAAATCCTGCTTTATGATTTTTTAAAGAATGTACTAACCTCAAGACTAAGAAAAGAATGATTCACTGTAGGAAGCTGGGATGTTGAAACCAATCCTAAAACCTAATGAGTGAGAGGAGTGAGAGGAAAAACAAGAGGCTGAGAGGAAAAACAAGAGGCGGAGTGGACGACACAAGAGTGGCAAAGAGCACTGAGATTTAATCCCTGCACCTCCTCATTTTCAGATTTCCATTTACCATTTTAAATAAAAATAGCATCCTATTTTCTCCTCACATAAAAAAAAATGACAGGATAAAGTGGATGTTGTATATTTTGGCTCTCCAAAAAGGGTCGTGACCAAAATATAATTTTTACTATCCTTATTTATTAATTAATATATTTTTATTGGTTTCTGAGAGGAAGGAAGAAGGAGAGAGAGATTGAAACATCAATGATGAGAATCATTGATTGGCTGCCTCTTGCATGCCCCAGCCGGCAACCTGGGTAAGTGGCCTGACAGGAAATCAACCCGTGATCTCCTGGTTTGTAGGTTGACGCTCAACCACTGAACCACACCGACTTGGCACTCTCCTTATTAATAAGTGTCTGAAGGTTAGGAAGCAATGTAACCAACTCTTGATCAATGGCTGTTGTAATTTCAGGCCTCATCAACCAGGATCCTTATTCTTTCAGCAGCTTCTCCTAAAGGCTCCTCCAGATTAAGCCAATTAATTGTGAAAAGATTCACATAGCTCCCTTGTGGTTTCTTAGTATTCACTGCAAAAATGATGAGAATTAACATTTGAAAATAAAACCATTCCGGATTCCCGAACCTTTGCTATAGAACCTTTTCACCTCTAATCCATGGGGAAACCATTCAGATGGCATGAATATTTTTAGACTATGCCAAGAACTGAAAAGTGCTAGTCTGTCATTTTAAATTATCCAAATAAAGCACAATTGACTGTTAAAAAGTACTCTGGTTGTAGCTGTTAAAGGCTATTTAAAATCCAAGGTTACTCGGGGAAGATCAGAAATGATAACTCATTTCTTCTGTTGGCTAAAAAAGTTTAAAAAAAAAACAACCTATCAGGCCCTCAAGTTAATAAGTCTCTGCCTTCTCTTCCAATTTTAATGCATTAAGTCTCTAACAGAATTACAGGAAAATGAATCCAAAGTTAGAACGTTTTTTTAAGAAACAACATAAAATCAAAGGCTTAGGTGTAATATCTTTCCCTTTCAAAATTGCATCCAGTGAGTCAAGTATTCAAATTTCATTAACTGTTTTATAAACATAATTTCCCATTTAGACAAACCTTATATGAATTTCAATGCAATGGGTATCCATTAACATAGCATCAGGATACTTAATGGGAAAGCTAAACAAGAGCATTGATGTATCAGCAGCAGCCTGATAAACAGTGCCACAATATCCACAATCCTCCATGAGATTAGAGAAGCAATAAAGTCCATATGAGCAGGGTATCTGTTTTGTCCATGCCGAACTCTCAGTGCCTAACAAGTGCTTACACATATTGCAATGTTTTATTAATCAATATTTTATTAATAAATGAATAAGGATAATAACTACCACTTATTCAATACGTCTATGTGCCAGGCACTGTGCCAAGCACATTATTTACAACCCCTTGCTCTTCATAATGGCCCAACTAGGCAGGATTAATATCCCCATTTTACAAACGAGGAAGCAGCCCAATACAGGTTAAATAATATGAGTAATATTTATTACAACTATCAAGTAGTAGAACTGAGATTTGAACCAAAGATGTTACGCTTTTGAAGTTCTGATTCTATGTTAAATGTTAGATGTGAGAGTACTGTGCTATAATATTGCTATTGTGTTTAACATAAATACTAGTCTTCTGAGGCAAAAAAAAAGTTCTAAATTATGTAATGTGTATTTCTATTGAAACTGTCAAAATGGTTACATTCATGACATTTTATTTTCTTAAAGTTGACACTAGTCTACTAGGAATTAGTCAGTTCCTAAGAAACTCTTAACAATACCTCTAGTCCAGGCACCTAAAAATTAGCCAAGAAATATAAACACTGGTGACTAGGAGTTAGAACCAGATGCCAAGTGTATTGTAGTGATCTTTTATACTCTCCTGATATGCAATATAATATGAATATCCTATCTAATAAAAGAGTAATATTCAAATTGACCATACTCTGCCACACCCTCAAGCCATGCCCACCAGCTAATCAGGAGAGAGGATGCAAATTAACCCAACCAAGATGTGTGCAGCCATGCAATGAGCAGGAGGCTTGGGTTTCCCTGGCAATGGAGGAAGCCAAGCTTCCTGCACACCCTGGCCAGTCCAGGCCTCCAAAATTTCAATTATAAGATATACAAAATTTCAATTATAAGAGATAAATAAATCCCAGATACCAGGGCCTCCACTTGTGTCACCGGGGGGCATGGCTGGCCTGAAAACCACCACAGGCCTCTGCCTAGGCTGCCCCACACCCCAAGGGAACCCCCATCCTTATCCAGGACACCCTTCAGAGCAAATCAGCTGGCCCCCATCCATGCACCAGGACTCTAAAAGAGTAATATGTAAATTAACCATCACTCCAACACACAAGATGGCTGCCTCAATGTGGTTAAAGATGGCTGCACCCATGTGGACACAAGATGGCCACTATAAGATGGCCAGCAGGGAGGGGCAGTTGGGGGGGACCCAGGCCTGCAGGGGAGGGCAGTTAGGGGCAATCAGGCTGGCAGGGGAGCAGTTAGGCATCAATCAGGCCAGCAGGGGAGTGGTTAGGGGGTGATCAGGCTAGAAGTTGTTAGGGGAAATCAGGAAGGCAGGCAGGCAAGCAGTTGGGAACCAGCAGTCCTGGATTGTGAGAGGGATATCCCAGATTGGAGAAGGTTCAGGCTGGGCTGAGGGACACCCCCACGCCCCGTAGTTATTTTTGTTGGGATTTATTTATCTTCTATAATTGAACTTTGTAGCCTTGAGCAGAGTCCTGGCCCAGCCAGGGTGCACAGGAAACGTGGCTTTCTCCCATTGCCACCAAGCCTCTCACTCTGTGGCTGTAGCTATCTTGGTTGGGTTAATTTCATGCACTGGGCCTCTAGTATTATAATATTCAAATAAAATAAGAAAATGAATACACTTAACTTTAGTGTAGAAAAATGTATGTCTAAACTCTGCTACTATTCTCAAAGACACACTTTAAGTGTTTAGAACAAAGAAAAGGGTAGATTTTGGAGACTATTTTATTTCTGTTTATACTGACAAGGATGTCATGTACATTTAACTTTAGAAATTTGTTATGGAAGAAAACAAAAGGGAATTGCAGAAGGCACAATGTGAATCTTACTGCATAGTGTAGAGATGGGTATAGAATGGATGCATAAAGGCAGCAAATATCATATTTAACTAAAGATCATTGTCATCATGAGGGAGGCAAGGAAATTTTAACAACATCAACTGACAAAAGAGTCATTTAAATGAGTAATCAAGTAGGATGTTTCACATACATGCTTCTCTCTATATATATTTACATATATGTTTTAGCTATTTTCTCTTTCCCTTCATCCGCATCTGTAATCCTGTGGAGATAGTGGCATTTAAAAAAACACAGCAGGTGTTTAATAAATAGAGGCAATGGAAAGGGATTTAAGCTAAAGCTTCATAGGGTGGTAAAGCACTACTGCTTTAGTTGGAGAATGATTCCAAGTTAGAACAGCTAGAAACAGCCTCATTTAATCAGCTGGGATTCCTCTTCTCAAAAAAGATCAAACAACCTATAGGAGACATATTTCATTTGTAAAGAGTAGTCAGTCATGATAAGCGTCATTAGGAATAGTTTCCAAATCAAATATTAACTGCTATGACTAAATATAATTTCAGCTCTGCATAGAAGATCACGCCAAAATACAAAGCAGGATACATAAGAGGCCCATTCACTTTAATCATCAAATATTATGAACACAATCCTGGGGTGGACAGTCATAAATTGCTTTAAGCCTTAAGTGCTTTACTCAGCAGAATAAAGGTACATAGGATCTCACACTACAAAAAGCCAAAGTACTCCAGAATTATCCCACATGCCAAAGCAATTCGTATGAAGAAAATACCAGGCTTTCCAACTCCTGGAATTCTTTATAGTTAACCATTCATTTAAAAAAATTATCGTAGGAGTAAAAAAAAGTAGAGAAAGTTTTCATAAAATAGATAAATGCAATATTTCAATTTCCAAGATTTCCTAAATTTGCTATTTTTTTTTAGTGGAGAGCAGTAATAAAACTTTTTCATCTAAATGACTCCGTTTTCACCACCTCATTTTCTTACTGACCCTAAAAAGCCCCAAAGGGCATCTGCTCACCTATGGCTCCTATGCAGCCAAGAAATCTAAGAAACTTAGAATGCTCTGCTTTGAATGAAGTCTGAAAGCTCAAATAAAGTCCAAGTCATGATGCTATAGCTATGCTTGCTCCAAGCTTGGTGCTCTTACTTTCCATTGGTCCCAAGATGTTTTAATTGTTTCTTTTCAAAGCCTGAGAAAGGTGTGTGGGGTGCAACTGACAGGCACTCTTGCCTTCTTTACATGGGCCAGCAGAGCTGCTGCTTTTCCACCAGCTGGTCCTGATTTGCATCCTCAAGAGATATGTAAATTCGGAATTGAGCGCCAGGCCCACTCTAACCATAAAGGGACCACCCTACAGTATATTAAAAGGTTCACATCAATGTGTGCAATTTAAATGCACATGCATATAATTAACTAGACACATTACCAGTGTGAGCTGCTAATTTGGAATGAGACACAAAAGACTGGAATATGTGCAGAAGAAAAAAAAAACCTTTAAAATTAAAATGACTACATAATGAAAACTGCTTCATGCTGTGTCTACTATTTTCATGTAAACTTAATATAACTGTAAATATATTTTAATGAACAGTAGAAAGAGGCAATTACAAGGAGCAAAGGAGGGCACTGTAGCAGTGAAACATCATCAGAATAGCTCTTTGCCTCGATATTAAAAGTGCTGTTTGAAGACAGGGGATGAATTATAACTTCATAATTTCAGGAAAGATGTTTTACTTTATTAGAGACACAGACCTATTTGCCAACCTACTGGCAATGAAAATAGAGCAGTCAAGAGAAAATAGGGAAACGCTATCTAACCAACAGTGAAGAGAGGAAATCCTAGCTTAATGTTTTGGTGTTAAAATATCCTAATATTAGCTCTATCTTCTTTTACTAAAACATCCTTACTTTTCCATAAAGACTTCTCTAGAGTGTGAACAAGTTTTTGATATTTTGAAGCACCAAAAAAACCATTATAGTTATAATAACCAAAAATATATGTGAAATTTGGAAATCTTTTAAGTACTGTCTGTATCTTAGAGCAACTGAAAATTAGATTTGCATCCGTAAAATGAGTGTGATAAATTCCACAAGTTAGATACTTGAGATAAATAATGCAGGGCTTCAGATGGTGATAGATTTTGGTGCTTGTATTATAATTCAGGTGGGACAGATAAGAGGCTAAGCGGCTGGAAAACATCCGCTGTCTGTTCCAGGGCTGAGCCTGTGCTGCATTGGGGGTAGGGAATCAAGAATATACTTGTGAAGCAACTGAAAAGTTCATCCCGTAAAATGTCCTGAGAGCTCTAATTCTTTCAAGACCAATGAATTTTGCTAATATTGGTGGAGGATGGGAGTCTATCCCATCTTTCAATGGAGAGTAAGGCTGGATTACAGAAGTCAGTCACCAGAACAGTTTTATTTAATGCATATCTCCCAGTTTTCATATTGAACAGACAACATATATATCCTACTTTTAAATGTCAGATGAACACTTTGGGCTTGGTTAAAAGGAGATGAATAACAGCATCGATTACTGTCCTTGTTTTATGGTTACAAAGTCAATTATAACAAGCCTATTGATTTGAGTTGAAATATGAGCTGCCACACAGATTTTTTAAATCTATTTAAAATGCTATGGGTATAATGTCATTAAGAATTCTAATTACTTAATGATGCAACCCAATGGCAAAATGCAGTAGACTGCCTGTTTGAGGTGATTCAACACTTGCACACATCTCCAACTCCCAATGATGATGCCTTTCAATCTGACTCAGCATTTGCATGCAACTTATAAGCATAGGACTATGGAATTTTATAGATAAATGATCTAGTGAGAGTATCTTGATAAAATGAAAAGCCAGGGCCAAACCGCATGCAACAGGTAACATGCCCAGGGAATCCAGCCAGTAAGTTCATTACTCTTTCTTTCTACTATGCTGCCTTGCCAGTAATAATTTTAGCAAAATAGTATGTGTGTAGCAATTACGTTACCCAAAATTACTGTTTTCACTTTCATTTACAATTTGCTTTGAGTTCTCTTTCCTCAACTTAGAAGTCATTTGAATGGACTTAATATCAAAATAGTATATTAAAGAATATGAATGAATAATTTAAAATAGCTAAAATAATATGTTTGCTCTGATATTCCCTTAACATGAGAACACTGAGCTAGAACACTAAGCTAGTTTATTTTATATGTTTTTCCTTAATAATTAGAACTATAATAATATGTAAGTGACATTTTACTTTTTCACTCATTTTCTTCAATCAGGGTAAAGCTAAAGCAGATTTTTTTAGGTTCACATCCCTTCTAACTATTTTTAACCATTTTAATCCAAAGGTAAATTTTGCCACATAAAAACCAAAGGATGCAATTGGTTAAATCAGATTCAGAAATGCTGTCAGAGAATAATCTTTTAATTCCAACATTCTATTTGCAAAAATCTACTGGGGAGCAAAAACTGGAATATTGATATCAAAGGGTATTACCTGTGATTTGCTGACTCCATTTTTGCATAAATTCAATCACGTGAGAGAGGTTCCTATGTGATATGCCCCTTTCATCAAATACTCAAGCCTATTAAATGCTTTGATGTGACTTGATCCATGGAGATTTCCACTAATTTCCCTGTGCTTTTCATAGTTCCAAATACATATAACAATTGTTTATTATAAAATTGACCAAAAAGCAGTTGCTGCATGCCTAGAATCAGCCAAATACATACTAGGATGCACAGAGAAGGGTCTATCAACCTAAGTGATCATGTAGCAACAGGACCACAAAACAGACCCCTTCCCAATGCAAAGGAAGACACACTAGTCATTCTGCACTGTTAAATATGTAACAGGATTCTGACTATTAGTGCTAAACACGAGGCTTAAAATGCATAACTATTTTCAAAGTTCACTGATCTTCTTACCACCAAAGAACAAAATGAAAGGGAAAATCTCAAGCCATAATTATGCTGTAAGCTTCCAGGGGTAGAAAACATATCTATTTATCTTAGAACTTCCCACAGCATCTGCTGCCATTCTGACATATAACAAGCATTTAATAGATGTTTATTGATTGTTCATGACATGGTATTAAGGCCCACCACAGTGATTAAAATAAATTCTAAAACTGTAACAGTTACTTTAATAAATAAGACACAGTGTGGTGAAACAAAAGTAACTGGAATTGGAAACAGACAACCTAAGGTTCAATCCTAATCTGACACTAACTGGCTGTGTTACCTTGAGCAGGTTGCTGAATCTCTGAGTTTCCAGCTCCTTGTCTGTACAGGGAGGGTAATAATACCTGCTTTGCAGAGATGGTAGGGTAAAATGAAATGGTGTACACAGATCACCTTTCCTGGTGTCTGGAATAAAAAAAGTGCTCAATAAATACAGCCAGGGTGCTGTATTTATGAATGTAAAAATAAAAATAAACACCAGAGCATCCATTATCTAATTTTTTAGTCTTTCTTTACAAGCTGCATGCATCCTGACACACACTCTCTGTGACAACAGACATATCTTTATTAAGTCTATGTCAAAGACTGATTGCTGTGCTCCAGAGCAGAGGAAATAATTGTGATAAGCAAAACATGAGCACGACTTGATGCAAAAGAACAAAGTTCTTTTTTAAAGAAGAAAATATTCTGCCTATTTATTAATCAATTGTAGAATACTTGCACAGATGCACTTTGTACTTATTAAAAACACACATTTTCAACACCCCTTTCTACTATGAGCCCATTATTCCTTACCAGTAACTTCCAGTGGATGAAGGCATGTTGCATCCAAAAAGTAACATATGATGGACAGTATCCATGCTGGCCCGTGGTTTGAAGTCAACTGTTAAGAGAAAATGATACATGAATATGAATGCAAGTTATACTTCCTTGTACAAATGTCACAAGAGACTATTCAACGGTTCAAACAGCTGTATAACAAAGATGTTTTGATGCTCTTAGGATAGAATGCCCTCACTGTATAAATTGTCTTATTCCTTAAGATGAGCACAGTTTGAATTTAAATTTAGTACAATAGTAAATTATTACCTAACAAAACAAAAATAATGAGTTAGCAGGATGAAACTACATATACACCCACATACACTTTTAAATGGAAGGCCCCTTTTAAAGTGAAGAGAGCATTATGTGGGCATAAATGAAAGCTCCTGGCTATGGATTTACAATATATTTCATCCAGATATCAGCAGAATACTGAATGCTATAAAATACACAGCACCACACGGCATGAAACAGAAACCACAATGAGGGGTCAAACATGAGCAAAAGGATTCATAATGCAGTACAAGCTTATTACCATCTTAAAATTATAGAAGGCACTAGGATATGATCTGGAGAAACAATTTACTAGAAAAGTGGAAAATATGTCTTTATAAAAATACATAAATGACTGTCCAGGATGAGTGCTATGCACTTGTTAAAGGGATACTGAAATTTACTCAATGTCCTTTCTCTTTTTCTCCTAATAACAGTGGTTGAAAGACATTAAAATAAACAAAAATCAGTTCAGAGGAAAAGCAAAGAAAGAAATCAAAGCTAAGTGTACTATTATGGATGATCAATATTGAGCACAAGCTCTCTTTCCTGGTTTGGGTTTGGCTCATCTCCTTTAGTCTGCATTCAAACTGCTGTCTTATGGGGCAGTTTACAAGTCATCTTTACACAGAAAAATGCCAAATAGCCTGAGAATCAAATGATCTTAATTCTCAAGTTTGTATATAACTTTATCTTTTAGCTCTTTTTGTCTGGTTGATAAAATTAATAAAGCATCCTTTGCCGCTAAAATATGTATCTGAGACATGCATATTTATAAAATAAAAGATGTTCTACTATAGCACCATGACTTGCAAAGTGTCGATCAGAAAACACAGGCTACCTACTAGGAGACATCTTGACTTACAACTTTCAGGGAAAATAAAAAGCTTTTCATTGATTTTGCTGGAAAAAAGAATTTAAAGTTTTTAAAAAAAAAACCCACACAATGTGAGATTTTTAGACCACCATTTAAAAAACTAACAGGAGAAGGCTGGAAAATGGACTTCATATAACCTGAGGCTTTGTTTTCTATTACAAAAGCACACAGTAAGCCTAGGAGATTAAAGAAGATATTTGGAAAGAAAGAATCAATTGGCAGTTACAACAGTTTGCAAACCATAGAAAGTCATATTGTTACCAAGCCTTAGTTTGTTAGCAAGAGAAATAGAAAGAAGAGGGATTCTATCTCCACAAACTCTCAAGCTGAGGGCAGGCTCCACTTGCTCTCTGTCATAATCCTCTCATGATCATCCCTGGCAGAAGGAAAACGGAAAAAGTCCTGAGGTGGGCTTTTTGTCTCGGTCTTTTTATTTTGGTATTAAAGGCCCGGTGCACGAAATTTGTGCATGGGGAACAGTCCCTAGGCCTGGCCTGAGATCAGGGCCATCTTTCCAGGCTGCCGGAAGCGGGCCCTGCCCCTCCCCACCAATCCACGCCCCCGCCGCCACCCACCCCCAATTCCCCGTTCTCCATCAGGCAATCAGGGCCTGTGGGCTGGGGGCATTGAGCGTCTTCCCCCGGTGGTCAGTACGCGTCATAGCGACCAGTTGTTTCACAGTTTGGTGATTTGTATATCACCCTTTTATTATATAGGTTGTGCCTCAGTGGTACATTGAGGGATTACTTTTTGAGCTAAAGGCAACTGGACCCTATAGACTCAAAGAATTTTCTGCCCCCCTCCCTTAACTGTCTAGATCAATTTAAATTAGGAACCTGGCCCATGATGAGCATCATCACCATAAATGACTTTTTACCTTTGTATATGGCAGGTCAAACTAATAACTGCTGAACATATGGTTTCCCTGAAATTACCTTCTGAAGCTCCAAGCTGCATTACCTCATCCCTAGCTCAGAATGTCTTATATACCCATATTTCTTTTCTGTCTATGAACCTCTCACGTATATAAGGTCTCTGATTCTACGAATGTAATTAAATATGGTCATTTTCTCTTGTTAATCATCTGATGTCTATTTAATTATTAGATCTCTGAGAGCAGAGGATATTTCCTCTTTCCCCACAGAAACAGATCGATATCTTTAAGTGGTAGTAAAAGAAAATTCCTCAGAGTTCCCTGTTATAAACACTCTCACTAACTTATACATTCTTTCAAAAACTCAAGATCTAATTGAAATGCTAAGTAAATTATTAGTACAGAGTGAAAACAGGCACCCAATCAACTTTTTCATATCCTAACGGAAGAGTATATTGACGTATTTGCATCATTACAGTTCAAAATACAATTTTGCAATTGAAAAGGACCTCCAGCAAAAAGAATGTCATATCAAAATGTAAATCTAAAACAAACAGTAGATACATAAAATAAAGTAGGACTGGGACTATTTCATTGAAGGGGTCAACTGGGAAAAGACTGGCTGACAGGTTCATTTCCTGGGTTTCTCCATTCCTACATATATGGCTGGCTGTGCAAATCCAGACCCCATCCCTCATCAACAACGATGAGGACTACTGAGTAGGCTGGAGTTTTCAACACTACACAAGACAGAATATGGAAAGATATGTTAAAAGCACATATTATAAGAAATTCCCTCTTTTTTCTTTTTCTCCCATCATACACCAAAGAAATAAAGGATCCAAGGGAAAGAGCACTGGAGGCTAATAATGAAGAAAACCGCACTTAAGTGTGTGACTCTGACAGGCAGAATAAACAAAGGCAGCCTGGGGATGGGGGCAAACAGGCATAAACCAGTCTTGTGCGCATGCAAGGGAATGCTATATCTGATAAGATTAAATGTGCCTCTCCTAACACAATAATAAGATGATAGAGGCTTACTTCAGTCTCAATGGCTGTTCACAGTTCAGATGGCCTGAGGCAGAAGATCAGGAGAAATTTTATAGTCAAGTAAGTGTGACTAAGTCCTGGGACCCAAATTCTCCTGAAGGACTAAAACTCTAGAAATAGTGCCTCATGCATATTAATTAAAGGAAATATGATGACACACAGTGCACAGGTTGACAGATTTCTCAAAGGATAATGCCATCTGAAATGAAAGACTTGAATGTATGTGTTTGGGCGACATGTTGAACAAGGAGATAACTAGGTCTATTTTCTGGAGTTCTAAGCAAAATTTGTTGTAACTGTATGAGGTTGTTGGGGATTTATGGCCTCTTTTAGCTAACATGAGACTACAATCAGGGCCATAAAATACACTAAGAATGTGAACTAAGACAGAATTTCATTTAACTCTTGGCTTTCTATTTTTCCTTTCCAAGAAGATATCCAGCTCTGCATGTCAACATTTGACATACCTGCCAGTCCCAGGATGTGGAAAGACTTCCAAGAACACAGATAGCCAAATGGAGGAATGAGCAATTAAGGAGATATCCATGTACATAGAACCAATCCTAAATTACCGTTGATAATGTGGAACACCCTCTTTAGCCAAAGATACGCAGTAGGGGAATAGTATATATAGGCTTTGAAAATTAACCTATGGAATAAATAAGAACTGATTTGCAGATGCAAGTTTGGATCTCCAGAACTTAGGCCTTCAAGAATTGCTGTGTGATATGTCATTAGAGAAGAATTTTTAACTCTATTTCTTTTTTCCTCTAAGTGGGGAACATATTATACACAATAAAAAGTTTATTTTGCATACTGTGGATACTTATCCATGTTACTAAACAATTTCCATCAATAGTACTTTTCCCTTGGTTTTGTGCATCAGTAGTACCTTGTTAAAAATACAGGTGCCCAGAGTCAAAACTAGATCAGCCTTGCCCCTTCCTCCATCAATATTTCATTCAAATCTCCCGAGGTCATTATAGGCAAGTGTATCTTTGAAAAGTTTCAGAGACGAATAACAGGGGACTCTGACTACAATCAACATTTTTAATGCCTAAATATACTGTATAGTGTGAACATACTAAGAATTCAATTAATTCATCTTAGTTAACTTGGACTGCCTTGCTCTTTTATGTGCATAGGACAAATAGTAAAAACAAGGTTTCTTACAAAAGAAATATATAAAAATGTTTCTGAAGGCCAAAGTTAGTTAATCCTTTAGAGTTGTTTCAATATTGAGAGAATAGAGAGGTGTAAGGTTTAAGAAACAATAATGTGAAGAAATTGTCATAATAAAAATAATTACAAAGCAGGCCTCCGAATTTTAGTATCATTCACATAAATATGTCTTTAGTTAAAAAAAAATACAGATTATACTTCAAAAACCATTCATAGGAACTAAAAATAATGGTCTAAATTGTAACTTAAGTATAGGATATGATCAGTCTTAATGTGTGTCATCTTGCAGTTGAGCCAAAAGGTTCAGAAAAATGTAAAGCTCACAGCAATACTGCCCACTAGGCAGCATGTTAAAAACCCACAGCAATGGCAGATTATATAATCTTCTACCAGCTCTCTGTGAACCCATAAAGCAATTCTACACAAGCAGAAAGACTTTTTGCTTGAACATTTTAATCAGAAAATTTAATAGAAAAATTGTCATTAACTCTCACTAGCATGGACAATAATACACAATAATACACAATTCAGAAAGCATCCTTAATGTGGTTTACAAGGACTTTAAGCTACTGTTGCCAAATTATCCAAGAAATAAGATACCTGAGCAAGTCTATAAACTGAACACAAATTAAAAATGAAATAAAATACTGCTTACTTCCAAATAAAGGAATTTTAACCCACGTGGGAGAGGTGACAGAAGTGGGCTGGAAGAGGTTAATGGGGGGAAAAGGAATTAACCCTTTCAACAATAATGATTAAAAATAATAATAAAGAATAAAATAGAACTCCTAATTTTAAAAAGGGAATTTTAGCACAAAAAGAATAAAACTTCTAGATGATATACCTTTTAAAACTGAACTTCTTAACATATGCCAGAACCAAGGAAATAATCAATAAATACACTGTCAGCCAGGCTATGCAATATGAAACAGCAGAAGTTCTATCAAGCTCAGTTTTTGTGATGTCACTCCTATAATAGTCCCCTATTACTTTTCCCCAGAACTGAATCCATATCCTCCCTCTTGCATTTCCAGTCAGGCATGATATTGCACCAGTCTGCTAGCCCACCAGGTTTCTAACATGACCACTGCCAACCTGCAGTCGGCACTCACATCAGGCAGCCCATCTCACTTAACAGCCAGAATCACTAACATTTACTGAGGGCTTACCCTATGCCAGCTCATTTACTTCTCACAACAACAGAAGCAGATCTCTTTTCCCTCCCACAAATGAGCCTGAGGAGAGAGAGGCCCAGTAACTTGTCCACGCAGCTAGCAAGGAACGAGGCTCACACTCATGTCTGGCTTGCTCCTTCATTACTCATTACCATTAGCTGCTGGAATATTTTCCTCCCCTCTGAAGACCTTCTCTGATCCAGATCAAATCTTGCGTATCTCTCCCATGAAATTTTCTCTGATCTTTAGAGAAGTTTCCCCCTTCCACCCATGAAATAGCGGAATCGGCTACTTCAGCATGACTGTCAAAGCAACACAAACCCTTGCCACTGAAGGACATTTACGCAGCAATTCCAACTCAAACCCGGCTTTCTGAATTGAACTGACCATTTTACTGGGGGTAGGATGATGGTGGCATTTTGCTGTTACTGCATTAAAATAACTATGTCCACATGCTATATGTGTGTGTGTGTGTGTGTGTGTGTGTGTGTGTGTGTGTGTATAAGTAGCCTTGCACACAAATCTGTGTGCCAGTAGGTCGCTACCGCCCTCCTGTAGCTCTCTGCCTGCTGCCCCCCCTCTCTGGTGGTTCCCCTGCCCCCCCTCATAGTTTGCTGCCCTGCCCCCTCCTGTAGCTCTCTGCTGCCCACTTGTAGTTCACTGCCCCACCCTCCTGCAGATCCATGTTTAGGTCTTTATGGAGTTGGTCGTTATGCCTCAGTGTGCAATGGATAATTAGCATATTCCTCTCTTATTATATAGGATATATGGATATAATTGATATATAACATTATAATTGTTTTAGTTGTATAACATAATTATTTGATATTTCTATATATTGTAAAATCATCACCAAGGTAAGTCTATTTGTGCTATCTTATTTGTGCTATCTCAGCTCTCTCCATGTAGCTTTCACTATGGGACCAGAACAGCTTCCTAGGGTGCCTGCTAGAAGATATGCAATGGTCAGGTGGGAGACAGAGACTACATTATTCATCCTGAGGAAAATCCTAGGTGGAAGCAAAAAGGTGACAGAGTGATTGCATGAGGATGGGGACTTCCACACACCCCCACATCCCCCCCCACACTTTTATTTACTGCTGTCAAAGCCATAAAATGTGGATATATGAGCATCATAATTGTGCCAGACCTTGATCTTAGAGTCACACTATGTATTATCTCATGAACATGATCAAAATTAGGTTGTTCCTGCAAGTTTTGAAGTATCTCGGCATCACCTTAACATGTGCTTTAAGAAAGGCCACATTTAGAAATAGTCAAGTATAACTGCAATTCTGCAATAGAAATTGTTCTACGTTCAAGAGAGAAGCCCAAGAAAACAAAAAGCAATGAATCATTAGATTAATGTCATCTGTTTCTAAATTCCATGGCTTCTATCTCATTTGTATAGTGCATTTTGATAGATAGGGACCTGCCATCATTCACTAAGGAAAAGACACATTTATTTACTGGTCACCCATGTGAAGGAAAGCAAGGGGATGACGATGACAGTCAAATTTCTTGGCTGAATGGGCTGCTGTCAGAGCCAATTCCTCTGAGTGTCTGTAAAACACCTTTTAGACAGCCTCACAGTTCAGTGGTCAAATGCAGATTTTATCAGACCTTCACCCATCCCAATTCTAGGATTTCTTAGTAAAACAATAAACAAAAGCAATGCTCTAGGGAGAGCAATGGTTTTATTCAAAGTATACAAATTATACTTATCTTCATTCTGGTATTTCCTCAAACACCCACTTTAATTCACACTTAATAATTCAACACAAGTAAATGAACGTATCAAATGTTGTGTATGCTCATATGTAAATATGACAGACATATGCACATATAAGTTCCATGACAATTGTGATGTTTTCTCAAAATTAAGAAGTATATTTATCTAAAATGAATTATCTAATTAGTGTGCAAGCATAAATCCTAATTTATGATTTTTTTTTCAAATGCAACTTTGGTTTTAACACCTTTTTTAAAAAATTTATTTTTATTGATTTCAGAGAGGAATGTAGAGGGAGAGATAGATAGAAACATCAATGATGAGAGAGAATCATTGATCGGCTGCCTCCTGCATGTACTACAGAGGGATCAAACCTGCAACCAAGGCATGTGCTCTTGACCAGAATCGAACGTGGGACCCTTCCATCTGCAGGCCAATGCTCTATCCACTGAGCCAAACTGGCCAGGGCTTTAACACCATCTTAATAAACAATCTGAATTGTATCCTTCCTTTTGTGATTCCCAACCCCCCTCTACCCAGAAATCTGAAAAGCAAAAGGAGAAAGTCCTTTTCCTATGCCCTGACATGGGTAGTCATGCTTTCCAGAATTCTGTCAGGCTGGAGTTTCCTTGAATTAGTGTCACACCTCACATCCCCGTTAACTGGCACACAGCAGAATTTATGAATAAGTGGCTTTTCTTAAAAAAACATATATTTCCTTTCATTCAAACAAGAATATAATTTAAGGCAAAAAGGTAAATTGGCTACTATTCAATATGTTGTCTTAGAAATGGCCAAACAAAACACTTATTCAGTGTTCACTCAGGTATTATGCAAACAATTACTGAGTCTACACACCCTGTGGCACATGCCCTGCTGGCATTCAAACATTGTAAAGGCATTGATAATAAAAGCAGAAGGTATAAAGTAATAAAAGTGACTTAAGAAATGAATAAACCAAGTATTATAGATCTTTACAAGTCTTCATTTCCAATGAATAAGGCACCCTGCAACCTAGAATTTAGGACAACCCACAAAAAAGACTTCATTCATGAAAAAGCCTTGGTTACCACTACTGAACTTTCACTTTGGGAATCTGGAAAAGTTATGTATGATCACTCTCCCAGTATACAATCTAAACATACAAGCCCTTTTCCTTTTGCAAATCTTTAAAATTTCATGTGTATTGGGTTTTATTTCATAAGATGGTTCTTATTCTTTCATGAGGTTTACTTACTTGTGGGCAAAACTGACCATAGTGTTCCCAGTAGGGAGTGAAAGTAAGGGAATGAAAGAATAATTGTATCTGATGTGAGGAAGACAGAGATGTGCTATTACTGTGTTTCAGTTCCATTTATCCAATTGATAACTTCTTTTCTTTCTTTCCTGTACCACTATCCTCGCACTCAAACCTGTTAGGATTTAAATGGCATACACGTAGGAAAGCTAGCAAAAAGCTTGGGCATGTTCCTTAACTTCTCTGACTTGGTTTCCTCTTTAGTAAAATGGCTTAAAAACACAGTGTCTGGCAGGCTATCAGTAAACAATGGCTAGTGGTGGGCTGATTATATGAACACAGATTCCATACAAACTATTGTTCTAACACCCAACTAAATCAAGAACGCTGATGTTCCTGTCTCTGTTTCTCTAATTCTAAAATGGGACTAACTTGAGGGCCATCTAAATAATTAATGCAATAACATACACAATATTTTCTTATATAAACAATTTGTGGTACTTCTCTTTTGTTTTCTATTTTAGGTGCCTACACATAAATTTCTGTGGATGCTGGATTATGCAAATAATGGTAATCAGAAATCACCTAGAGGTAGTACACTAAAGGACTTGCATTGAAAATGAAACCACTATGTTAGAAAAGAGCCATAAAGAGAAGAAATACTAAAATTACTTTATTAATTGTATAAAATCCTTTAAGGACCTTAGAACTGGGAACAGTTTAATCTTAGAAGAGAGTTGTCTATGAAAATACAGGAATATTTAGTACTCTGGTTCTACTATAGCCCTTTATGTGTCTCCCATGAATATTTTTCTTGACTGAATATATTCACTTGTACTTTTCAACTTTAAATTATGTAAAAGCAAACACATTTATATTAAGAGAGCAGTAGCACATTCCAGGATATATATTTATAGTCCTAATAGTCCCCAGCTCTGAAATCATATACTGCCACTAACCTCCAGAAACAAACCAGTAACCAGTATTAATGTGAGACCTGAAGTCCTGTTGTGAAACATGACCTTCATGTTAACACAGATGTGCAGAGTAGCCTTCGTTCAAAGCAAGTATGAAACAAGAGGAAACAAGACTATCTCTGAACTTTCACAGAGAAAACATAAAATTAGTAAAGAAAATACCTTCATGTAAAATTCCATTTATGAGTAACTAGAGGCCCAATGAATGAAATTCATGCAAGGGGCTTGGCCCTCACAGCCTGTGACAGCTGCCTCGGCCCTCTCAGTCGCAGCTTCATCTGGAAGGTCATTTGGAAGGACATCCAGAAGGTCATTCAGATGCCAGGTCTAATTAGCATATTACATTTTTATTGTTATAGGTTATTATTTTCTTCTAAACTGTCCAATATATGGCTATGAAATTGAGAAGCTTTTTTAATGCTGACGTTTTAATTATTTATACCTAAATCACATTTGGTGTTGTTCAGCATTCTACAATTAGGAATCTAAATTACTTTTCTGTCTCTAGAGTTAAAGTTCAGGATCTGGGAACACTGTCCTAATTTTTTTCTTGGTGATGTTTAATTATTATACAGAGTAACAACAATCAGGCAATGGTCAATTTCCTTCAACTTTCCAAGGTCTGATTTTCATCTTTAGCTATTAACCATGGAAGATATTCTATTTAGAGAGTTTGTTATAGATGTATTTTCTGTTGTGATTACCACCAAAGTATGTGGGGGGAAAATAAAGGCACATTGCTCTGGCCTTACAGGTCTACAGTGCATATTCCCATGGGGAGCACCTCATGGAAATTCGTCCTCAGCTGGCTCCAAGGCTACTGTACACATTTTACAATCCAAATAATGGCTGCTTCAGACAGCCCACTTGAATATTAGTTTCTAGAGACCGAAGTACAACTCTCATTATCATCATTTTTTTTCCAAAATCGACACTTCAAACCAGAAAAGTGAAGAGGAAAAAGCAAATCCATGAATAATTTGCCAATCACACCTTCTTCCCTAAACAGTTAAGAGTCTGCCATAAGGCAGTCTAAATTTAAAAAAACCTAGATGAAAACAGATGGCGCTCTGTCATTTTCTTATCTGGTTTGAAGTTCCAGTTAGGGAAGGGCTTGTCATTTACAAGTCCTCTTATTCTGCAATACAGACAACAAGAACAACATTGCTTCCGTCTTCCCACCATCCCTCCTTCTCTTTCAGTCTCTCATTCCTTCCTTCCTATCCATTTACCTGTCTAACAGGTAAAATATTACATCCTCCAATGTTGATTCTAAGTGCATTCGATTTACAGCATGACCCAGCAAGTAAATAAACAGTCTGTTGAGTGAAGCAGAATTAAGCATCCAGCCACAGACAGAAAGTCAATACAATACAAATGGGACCACATGGTATTGGCAGCCACTGACATCTGCATGCAACTGCTTAACTACTATTACTCACGCATCTCTCCAGATACAGTTTGTAATACTATCTTTCAGTGGCTCTCACTAGTTGGTTTCCACATTAGGCATGATAAATGTATTTTAGAAACTGACAGTAAAAGATTAATACACTCATAACCATCAAAGAGGATCTTTCACTGATTTCAAAGGGTTTTCCCTCCAACTGCCAACCACTACCCCATCCAATTATTACTTACTCACGAAGGCTTCCTCATCCATTGGCAAACGCATTGACATGCAGAAGTATGTATCAGACTATTAAAGAAAGAAAGACAAAATTGAAATTAAATTGCTGCTAGTCAGTAAGAAATAATAACTAGTCAGAGCATAGGCTATATGACAGGTGAAGTTGCCTGCCACACACTATGTGCCAGGTTCATGAAGGGGCCAATTGTAGAACTTAGGTAGCCTAAAATTTTCTAAGACTCTTCAATCCTATTTATAAAACTAATCATCATGAGCAATATTTCTAGTATGTCACAGTTAAAAGGCATCATTTTAGATGCTTATATAAAGAGAGTTACAACTTATTAATGCATTTGATTTTAAAATGGTAGAAAATTGGTTTTGAACATATTTGCTATTTGAAAACTTAAGGGTTTAATTTCCTGATTCACTTTACAATTGTCCAAATGTTAACTAGAAAAGTACAATGAGTAAAAGTTGGTGTTAAAATATATTATATTTGGTTGTTCTTCCTTATTTTAAACATTTTATGTAGTTTATTAAAGGAATTCACATTAATCCAATTATTCTTTCTTTTCTAGTTATTAGTCTTTTATCTAAATGGCTACTTTTCTGCTATCAAATATATAACATTAAGAATTTTTAGAGATAAAAATTGCAATTTAAAGAGAATGAACTTCTTTTGATTTATGCATTCCTCTTCCTTAACGGAAATCCATATTCAGTGAAATATGTGCTACGGTTGATAACATACCAAATACAAATAGAGATGACTCATTTAATAATTCATACCTCATGGATTATCACTGCATTGTGCTGGATCAAGAGACTACACAACATGAATAGATATCATTTGGGTTTCTCTAAACCTACTGGTTAGCACCAAAAGATTGTACTTCTTATTTTATTTCTGTGTTGAGGTTCAAGGAGGTTCAAATATACATCAATCCAGTATATTATAATTTGAAAAATTATAGCAATATGACGCAGCCTTCATTTCTACCTTTGTATATGCCATTTTGTTTTCAATTGAGCAAACTGTTTGATTTCTTAAAAGACTTCATAATTATTTCAATTCACTCTTATTTTGCTAAGAAGGAAATGTACTGGGAAGTTTCATAGTAAAGAGGTTAAGCCACATAAACACAGGAGATGTGGACTATGTATATAAAACCCATGAAATATACAGGCAAATAATGTTCAAAATCTCACAAGCATATTCAAGATTGCTCATAAATATTTTCCAACCTCTGAGTTACTAATTTACAAAATACTGCTACTCTGTTCTAAAAGAAAAAAAAAAGAATAAGCTCAAGATTCTTTTCTATTTGCTCATCCTTGGCCATGAGTAAATCACTACTGCAAGATATTTAGTGGCTACTACAGCTACTATTGTTATCATTACTATTTCTAGCAAATAGTTATTGAATGCTTACAATGTGCCAGGCATGGCTCTCAGTGTTTTATTTGTATCATATCATTTAATAAATAAGCAATCAAAATGACAGGTAAGCAGTATTATGAACTCCACTGTAAATATACCTTCATACCTCTGTTTTTGTAACGAGACTAAATCCTATATTTTAAATAAAATTTAAGGTTCTTCATAAGTAAATGAACAACTATTTTTTAACAAGATATATAACTTGATGAAGAATGGATATCACATGCTCATCAATACAGATTTATTTCTATAGCATGTCACCACGAATAGTGTTTTAAATTTAAATTTCATACTGTAAGCAGTTGATTTAAGAATTTAAGACTATAATAATGTGTTATCACATAGTTAACTACCACCAACCCTGGGAATGAGAAACACACACACACACACACACACACACACACACACACACTAAAGCCTCCTGAGGCAACAATATTAGGAAAAGCAGAATGATGCCTTTCTCAAAGTAATAAAATAATCACATCACTAATATGTACAAGGAACCAGTTGTGTTTTTCTTTTTTTGCAAGATGAACACCAGGAACAATATTTAACAATGCCCTGATCAGGTAATTATGACCCCATAACTCTCTCATTCAACAAGATAAAAAGATTCAAATGATTTAAACATACGACAGCATATGATACCTTGAAGGAGAAACCTGATTGTGCCTCCTACTACAATCTAGGAGATTTCCATCATAATTATTTCCCATGTTAATGCCACCATGTAGGTAGGTATTAAAAACAGAAAATCTTAAGTTCAAAAAGACAAATAAATTGTTTGTGATATAAAATAATTTCTGGAAATGGATAAAATGGAATTTGAACCCAGTTCGCTAAAGCACTTCTCTTTCCACTATGGGAAGACAGATATTAAAAAGGGGGGAGAGGCAAGCAGAGAATAATCAAAGAAGTTATATGTATGTATGCATAATCCATGGACACAGACAATAGTGTGGTGAAGGCCTGGGGTGGGGCAAGAGCCAGGTGAGGGTGGAGGGCAATGGGGGTGGGGGAAAAGGAGGACAGCTGTCATAATCTCAACAATAAACATACAATTTTTTAAAAAGCTATTTGCAAGCCCCTTTAGTATTTTTTAAAAAATATTTTTTATTGATTTTTTACAGAGTGTTAGAAACATCGATGAGAGAGAGTCATCGATCAGCTGCCTCGTGCACGCCCCCCATTGGGGATGTGCCCACAACCAACATACATGACCTTGACCGGAATTGAACCTGGGACCTCTCAATCCACAGGCTATACTCCATCTACTGAGCCAAACTGGTTTCGGTCCCTTTAATATTTGAAAAGAAAATGTCAGTTCTTAGGCACAATGTTAGTTGTTTATTTGATTAATGGGAGAAATAAAGGAATCAAAGATGTATAAAATTTAATGAGAAGTTTTTGTTCAAGTCCTCGAAATTTCCAATAGCACTTGAAAACATTTCATGAAAGCTAGTCAACAAACTGCAAAAAGCCAGACTAGAGCCACAGCTACCTAATTCTGTCACTATTTTGATTCTGCAAAGTAAAGCTATTTGAAAACATACACATAATTCAGATCAATGTTTCTCTCTCACACATTCTGAAGAAACAAAAACAGCACCTTACTGTCCATTATAGTAGTTCCTTCATTCGAACACACTATCCTAGAAAGGATGCTTCTATAATTCAACCCAAACTACCAGTACAACCATTCACAATTTTCCATATATCATAATCATGAACCCTCTTTTCCTCTCTCTGGGAAGAACACTGTAGCTGAGCATGGTACCCGGGGACTGTCTATAAAATAATGTAGATTCAAACTGCTAGCATAATGCTTAGTGGCACAAAAAGGGAGGCATATCCTATGAATGTACACAGCTAGTCTCCTGGTGCTGTCTGCTATGGCACATCAGCCAAATCTGAATCGAGAGGGAAATGATATCGCAGATGCCTCTTTACTGCTGCTGTTGGGAATGATCCTAAAAAAGCACATTTTTTTTCTGACAAAAGAAGACAGTGTGCTAGAAAACAAATGTGTCTAGTAGTAAAGAACCCCTACTATATTCTATTATTACCAATTTTAAGCTGAGTTCTCAATGCAGACAGTACCAGTAAGACCTTGTTTACTTTATTTAAGAAAATAGTTCTCTTTATTTTGATTTAGTTATTTGGGAAATGACAGAGATACAGTGGTTTCTATGGAATAAGTAGTTAATAACACCAACTGCCTATTTAAATCAATACGGAACAAACAAAACCATCTGTATACTATTACATGGGAAAACTGTTCACATGAAACCAGTAATTTCTGTTTGGGGAAACCAAAGGTACCATTCAGATGCTAGTGCTGAGCACTATGATCTGATCTTGACTGGATAATATCCTCATTGCCCTTTTATTGTTCAGGCTTAAAGAATCCCTGCAGACCACCTTCCTTACAGAGACTGCTCAATGTGGTGACACAAATAGGTATACAGATAGACAACATGATCCTTTTGCTTATTTTGTGGCTATTTGCAAATTGGTTGTAACCGATAGAAATATCACATTGCGTATAGTATGGTCTCTGGTAACTTTTCTCTTGTTAGCTAACCAGAGCAGGGGAACCATCTCATGGTGGCAACTGTGACTTTGTGCCTGTTTGAAATAGGTAGTTACCTCTCTACTAACTCAGGTCATGCACATTTTAAATCCAATTCAGAAAAACTGTGAAAGATCCATGAAACCCTAGACATGTTCACATACTCACTCTGGATAAAATTTCTTAAGTTCTCTAAAGAACTGGTGGAAACCTCCGAGACAGATCATGGTTCTTGCTAGACCAACAAGACAAAAGTACAGAAAGTGTTCAGTCCTCTTTGATAAGGAGGTAAGTTATACTGAAAGGAAGAAAACAACTGGAAAATTATTTTTTAAAGTTTTCTTTGAATTGATCCAGATAGAAGATACAATCAAATTGCTGTTTCCCAAGGTAATTTTAGTACATGCCTCTCAAGCTTATACTGACTCAGTGAGTGGTCTTTCTAATTTCAAATTTATTGTAGTGTGAAAGAATTAGAGCAAAAAACTCAGGTTAAAAAAATTTACCTCTCTGAAACCAGAATTGAAGATACTTAATTACAGATTTTCTATTGTTAAGTCTTTCTCTTACCATATGAATTAAAAAAAAATATGTGGTCCACTTTTTATATTAAGCTCTGGAAAAAAATAGTTACAGTTAAATCTCTCCTAGGTGACTATAAAAGAGCATTCTCCAAAGTGCTCTATTCTTGTCCTTACCATTAAGCTAAGCTCCATTCCCAACAACTTTTTGGATGTTTATTCTAACCTACAATGCAACCTTGTTATAAAAATGTCTGCTAGCACCCTAAGCATTTAGAATAATACTTGGCACATACTGGGAGCTCTATAAATATCTGTTGAATTTTGAATCACCTTCTTCCTTTGGTGGCAATAAGCTCAGTTTAAGAAAGGTTGAACTAAAACCTGTGTTATAGATGCTCCCTAATTAGGATTTTACATAGTGTTCCTTTTTCATAAGAATTTTATCCTTCAGTTGATTCATCCCAGAATCCCATTTGCATTTTTAAACTATAATTGCATTGTGGCTGATGATGACAAGATGCTCCATGCCAAGTAGCTGAAATGGGAGCAGCTTTCCTGGCAAGGGCTCTTCTTTGGGAATCACCAATGCGTACTAGCAAATGATGAAGAAAAAATATTTTGGTGAGGAAACATCCCTGTCATAGAGCTCTCACACAGTTTTTCAGAGGAAACCAGAAGACGTATACTGATAATCCTATATAATAAAAGCCTAATATGTTACGTGTGTGGTGGGCTGTTCAACCAATCAAAGCATAATATGCTAATGATATGCTAAGGCCACTCAACTGCTTGCTATGAGGTGCACTGACCACCAGGGAGCAGACAGTTGACTGGTTGACCAGTCACTATGACATGCACTAACCACCAGGGGGCAGATGCTCTGACTAGTAGGTTAGCTTGCTGCTGAGGTCTGGCTGATCCAGACAGCAACACAGGCTGGACATGCCCTGAAGTCCTCCCACAGTCTCTCCCCAGGTAGCTCACTTCCCACAACCTCTCGGGGGATGTTGGAGAGCTGATTTCAGCCCAATCCTGCAGGCCAGGCCAAGGGACCTCACTGGTGCAAGAGTTTGTGCACCGAGACTCTAGTGGTCTATAATTGATAACCAAGACACAGCAGGGAACAAACAGTGGTGGGATCCTTCTTGGGTCCCTGGTTACAGAGGGTGTTATGTGATGGAAAGTGTACTGTTCTGAACACAGAGTTGCTGACAATCTATGCTACTCATCTTCCCTAAGCTTAAGCCAGTGGTTGATGCTTTTCACCAAGTTTTCCTAAATGTGGAAACTGTCAATTTTCTGAACCTTGTGTCAACAGTCACTAGCCACACCTATGTTCCTCTCCTTTAGCACAGATGACTGGAAAGGAGCTATATTTATCAATCTGTTCAGCAGGCCTGGCCATCTTGAGGGAAATAAGAGAGGGAAAGCTAATTCAATTCTAAGTAAAATGAAGACAACTGCGACTTCTACAAAATGATACTTTTCCTTTAAAAGAAGAGATATAACAGGCCTGGAGTACTTCTGTTTAATGATGAAGTCACACATTTGGTTAACTATGATAAAGGGCAAGATCATTATGCTTCTCTTCACCTCCCTCACAGTGATTCCATTACCACTAATTTCCCTCAGACTTGCAACTCATAAAGAAAACATTATAGTAGGTTTGCATCCTTTGCCTTGAACTTCTAAAGAGGAACTATAAAATCAAATACAAAAATATTCTTTGGAACCCTCTTTGCTTTTCCTCTGCAGGTCATAAACATCTCTGTTTCATAGTAGGCATTACAACAAAGCTCCTTGTTTGCTAGTCTGTCTCCTGCTATTGGCCTGTGTTTTAAGGGCTGAAGCCTTGATTTATTCTTGTTTGTATCCCCAAAGATCACCTGGCATTAGAACTGGGTATGCAGTGCATGTTGGTTGAATTAGTCTGTTGAATTCTCTCATGCTACATGACTAATAACCTTTCCTAAAGGGCCTATTCCTCCTAAAATAGCTCCAGTGCATTGAGTCACTTTTTCCTTTAAGGACTTTATTTATGCTTTTTAAAAGGCTATCAAACCATGTTTATCCCACTGTAATTTTCCAACTTCCATAGAAAGACAAATATTCATAATTCAAGGAAAGGAATTCAAGGCTCTACAAAGGTTGTCTTCTCTTTGTATTTTAACTCCCAGGGGTAGATACTTGTCATGTAGTTACTGGGATTTTTGTAATAATGAACCAAATAGCTATAGAATTGCAAATGCCCACTTCCCAGACAAGTTTTTACTTGTCATCGGTTCATTTTACATTATAAACAATTACTGCATTTCCGTGAATACTGTCCTCCTTTAAGCCAAGTTGGAAAATTCCTAATACTAAATGAAAAAGTAAATTTAATGTTTTGAAATTTGCTTTATTTTCTTGCTTTTCTGAAACTTATATACACATACAACCTAAGTACAACAAAACTAAATAATCTTAAATTATCATTATATAATTATCTTTCTATAGTCAGTAGGCATTATAAGAAAACTTGACTTTTTATATCCAGCAGTACCTCTGCAGACACCACAGGAGAATATCCAGCATGTAGAGTACTTCCCTGCTTTCATTTTCCTCTTTATTATTTTAAAATCTAAAATAATAAAAGCATAATATGCTAATTAAACTGGATGTCCTTCTGTCCTTCCGGATGAAGCTGGAGCTTCGAGGGAAGAGCTGGTCCCCGGTGCCAGAAGGAAGCTGGTCTCAGCAGCCAAGGAAAGGAAGGCCTACTGCTGCACGATTTTCATGCATCGGGCCTCTGGTATTTAAATAATGATAAAATGGAAGCCTCCAAAAGAGAAAGTGACCCTAGGCTTCTCTCAGCATCTGAGAGGTTCTGAGCAGAGAAGCTGAGTCTCTGTACAGGAGGGGAAGAATCAGATAAACAAAGGTAACAGGAAGATCCCCAGAGTTGAAAACTCCATTTGAACAAAACCCAGAGATGGAAGCAAGGATGGTGAGGCAGAGGCAGAGTGGTGACTGGACTAACATGCACAGAGGTGACACTTCAGGGAGTTCTAAGAAAGGAAACTGAGTAGGTTGAATAAAGGCAGGGGGAAAAAAGGGATTGGGAGATGAAATTTTACATGTGGCTAGTGACTGAAGGGGCAGGGCATGAAATGATGAGGCTAGTCCTTTAGGAAGAACACTGAAAATGAGCAATGAATGATCAATGGAGTCTGGAAACAAACTTGGAGATGTTGCTACTCATTTGGGTTAAGTCTGTAACAGGAGAGGAGAAATCCAGCCAGCCAGCAAGCAACTGGTGCCATATATATAACTATCCCACAAATATACACTGAGTCCATTATTGCCAGATCCTGGACTAGACAGGGGCATACAATGGTGAGCAAAAACAGATGTTTCCTGCTCTCACATGGTCTGCCGTCTGATGAGGAAACAGAAGCATAATTTGAGTAATGACATGAACAAATGTAAAGTTGCCATTGTAAAGGGTACCCTGAAAAGAGGCATGAGGTGCTATGAGATCTATGACAGCTCTCTGAAAAGTAGGGTGGGATAGAAGAGGGGGTGTGGGGGGTGGTCCAGAAAAGTTCCTCTGAGAAAATGATGTTCAGGTTGAGGTCTGGAAGCTGGGAAGACATTACCCAGTGCAGACAGAGAGGGTGAGCAAGAACACAGCAGGGGCAAAGACTCAACAGGCAGTGTAGGAAGCATAGGCAATGAAGGAAACCACTCTCATTGTGACAGAGAGGAAAAGGAACAAATTTGAAAGACATTTCAAAGGATGAAGTAAAAAGATTATAGACACGTAGAATTTAAACCATTAAGGAGGTAAACTGTCTAATGTGGTTCCAACCATTTTAACCAAGTATATAAGATGTTCAAGAGCCTAATCAACCTGTATTTGCTAATGTGCTTTGTGCCTTGACCAAAGAACCCAACCAATAAATATTTAATCTACACAAATATTTATTAGGCCCTGTGCAAGGCACTGGGAATATAGCTTTAACTAGACAATCTATAACACATCACATGGATTATCAGCAAACTTGCTTTCCTACATATACTTAGAGCAGAGGAGCTAGGCATAGATTCATGAATGATCAATTAATCAGTGAATATTCACTGAGTACCTTCTATGTAAAGACATTATACAAAATACTCTGTAAATAGTATCTTTTCTGCAGAACAGGCAGAAGCTGGTTTCTTTTGAATATAGATGTTTGTTTGCTCAGTATGAGCCTAAACTGACAAAAATATACATAAGGAAGAATATGATGCAATCATTGGTTTCAGAGCCCCTTCAGTGTGAAATATTTAAAACATGACAATAAATCACTGAAAGCACAATGCAACAGGTCTATAAGAATGATGCAAATTATCATGGCCTTCAGATCAGATCAGTTTCAGGCAATCTGGTAGGTTCACAGGGAAAGGGAACCAATCAATTTCTGTAAGATAATGAATGGGATCTAATTTCAATGAGGGAAGATGCATGGCAAATACAGTTTAACCATCAGAATAATGTCAAGAGATTCAACAGCATTTAGGAATAACAGGTGAAGAGTGGTAGAAAATGGGGGGATTCAGGTAGGAGATGTAGAGAATAGAACTTAAAGCACCACTGATGGGGATTATAGGGTAAATAATTTAAAAACCATTCTGGATTATGGAGTGGTTAGGAAAACAGAAAAACAATATAGAGACTGTTTATTTTAAACTTCTTTGACCGCATTACAGTCTGCCAATCTATTTTCTTTCTTACATTTACTGTGTCTGCCTTCAAAGTTTGAAACAAGTAGTTCAAACAATAAAATTTCTGTGAATACTGCCTTATTATTTATGGAAAATACATTAAGGACAAAAAACTAAATACTTTAACATGTCCAAAATGGAGAAGCTAAATATTATAACTAATATATAACATCAATTGCAGAAATAGTGAGGTAAATAGAGAATTTACATTTTTATAAAAGCAAAATTTCCATAAATGGTAGAGGCTAAAATATTTTAGTGGTATTTTTCTGCTTGTATTTAATTTGATGTCTATTTTTATTAAGAGTTTGTTGTTTTGTTTTGGATTCTATTTCCAAATTAAAACATTTAAAAATAATCAATTAAGCTTTTTCAGTTATATATAAAATTATTTAAAAAAGGGATGAAAGCATTAACTGTGTGCACATCTGAGATGTATGAAAAAAAATATTCCAATCTCTCAGAAACATCATTTGTCCTCTGTAAATTGATGTTGCCATGGCAAATGTTTTCATTTAGTACTGCATTAGCTGAGGGTGGGAGGATGACACAATATACTCATTATTTTTAGATGCCTTCCTCTTTAAAAATGCTCTCAGGTTTGTTGGGTGGAATGACTTTTGCACACTAAGACACAGCTATTCCTTTAATGTGCATGTCAGATTTGTCCCTTAAGACTTGACTAAGTAGAATATATTATCTGTGTAAAGCAATCTGTGCCTTGAAAAAGTGTGTTTTGCATTTTCACTTAAAGAATGAAACATGAATGCAGCATGGTTCCTAATGCTCCTCTTGAATAGGGTTATTGAAATATTAATTCGGTTTTGGAAGATTATATGTTTCTAGGAGCTTTTCCATTTCACTCAGTTTGTCCAAACTTGTTAGCATATAGTTGTTCATAATACTTTCTTAAAATCCTTTGTATTTCCAAGTCATCAGTTGTTACTTCTCTTTCATTTCTGATTTTATTTTGGTGGTCTCTTGTTTTCTTGAAGAGCCGAGTTAAAGGTTTGCCAATCTTGTTTATTTTTTCAAAAAAAGCAGCTCTTTGGTTTAACTGATATTTTATATTGTTTTCTTTTAGACTCTATATCACTTATTTCTATTCTGATCTTTATTATTTCCTTTCTTCTACTCACTTTGGGCTTTTTTGTGGTTCTTTCTCTATTTACTTTTGGTATAAAGTCAGATTGTTTATTTGAGATTTTTCCTGTTTCTTAAGGTAGGCCAGCAATGCTATGAATTTCCCTTCCAGGATTACTTTTGCTGTGTCCCACAGATTTTTTTTCCTTCTCATTTTCATTTGTTTCAAGGCATGTTTTTATTTCTTTCTTGATCACATAGTTAACCCATTCATTATTTGATGACATGTTAGTTAGCCTCCATATTTTGTGTGTGTTTTTCAGTTTATTTTCTTTTGATTGATTTCTAGTTTCATACAATTATGGTCAGAAAAGATGCTTGATATAATTTCAATCTTCTTAAATATCTCATGTGTTTTATGTTCTAATAGGCAGTCTATCCTAGAAAAATGTTCCATGTGCACTTGAAAAGAGCATATATTCTGCTGCTTTGTGGTAATGCTCTGAAAATATCAGTTAAATCCATCTAATCTAGTGTGTCATTTCCATAAACATACAATCTTAAAAAACTGAAACAGGCAGAGTCAGAAAATCAACCAATTCTCTGACTTGGTTATAACCAATGAAATTGAAGCAGTAATCAAAACACTCCCAACAAACAAAAGTCCTGTACTGAATGGCTTCCTAGGCAAATTTTACCAAACATTCAAAGAAGAATTAAAACCTATCTGTCTCAAACTACTCTAAAAAATTTAAGAGTAACTTCCAAGCTCATTTATAAAGCCAACATTATCATAATTATGAAACCAGATAAAGACACCTCGAAGAAAGAAAATTATAAGCCAATATTCCAGACTAACATAGATGTTAAAGTCCTCAACAAAATATTAGCAAACAGATTCAGCAATACATTAAAGAGATCATACACCATGATCAAGTGGGATTTATTTTGGGGATGCAAGGTTGACATAATATATGCAATAAATGTAATATACTACATAAACAAAATGAAGGAAAATAATCACATGACCATATCGATAGATGCAGAAACAGCATTTGATAAAATCCATCTATTTATGATAAAAACTATCAGCAAAATGGGAATAGCTCAACAAAATAAAGGCCAAAAATGATAATGGGCAAATACTACAAGCTTTTCCCTTATGATTGGGAAAAAGACAGGGGGTCTGTTTTTACCACTCTTATTCAACATACTACTGGGAATCCTAGCCATAGCAATCAGACAAAAAGAAGAAATAAAAGGCATCTGAATTGGAAAGAAATAAGCAAAATTGCCATTATTTGCAGATGACATGACACTATATAGAGAGAATCAATCCTAAAGATTCTACCAAAAAATTACTAGAACTGATCAATGAATTCAATAAAGCAACAGGATATAAAACAAAAATTCAGACATCAGTTGCATTTATATGCACCTATAATGAACTCTCAGAAAGGAAAACTAACAATTCCATTTATAATTGCATAAAAAAAAGCACCTAGGAAAATAAATTTAACCAAGAATGTAAAAGATCTGTACTCAGAAAATTAAAAGACACTGACCAAAACAAACTAAAGAAGATACAAATAAGAGGAAGCATATTCTGTGTTCATGGAGAGAAAGAATTAACATTATTAAAATGCCTGTCAGAATGGCTATCATCAATAAATCAATAAAAATAAATAAATAAATCAACAAACAAGTGTTAGTGAGGATATGGAGAAAAGGAAACCTCGTGCACTGTTCATGGAAATGCAGATTGGTGCAGCCATTGTGGAAAGCAGTATGGAGTTACTTCAAAAAACTAAAAATGGAACTGCCTTATGGCCCAGTGATTCCACTTCAGGAAATATACTCAAAGAAACTCAAAACACTAATTCAAAAGAATATATGCACCTCTCTGTTCTCAGCAGCATTATTTATAATAGCCAATATTCGGAAGCAGCTTAAGTGCCCATCAATAGATGAGTGGAAAAAAGATTTGGTACATTTACACAATGGAATACTATTTGGCCATAAAAAAAGAAATTTTGTGACAGTATGGATGGACCTGAAAAGTATTATGCTAAGTGAAATAAGTCAGTCAGAAAAAGACATGTATCACATGATTTCATTTATACATGGAATGTAACAAACAAAATAAACTAATAACATAGAAACATGCTCTTGATAGAGAACAGACAGACAGCTGTCATAGTGGAGGAGGGTTGGAGGCTGAGTGAAAAAGGTGAAGGGACTAAACAACAAAACAAAACAACAACTATAAACATAGACTACAGCATGGTGATTACCAGAGGTAAAAAGGTAGGTGGTAGGGGTATAAGAAGGTGTAGGGGGTATAAATGGTGATGGAAAGAGATTTTTATTTAGGGTTGTGAACACAATACAATATATAGATGATGTATTATAGAATTATACATCTGAAAGTTATATAATATTATTAAATAATGTCAACCTAATAAAAGAAAAACACTCCCCCAAAAAATATTATTCAGATTACATATATCTGAAAATAAGTAAAATAACGAGGACTTCTGTGATGGCTGATGAGTGCAAAAGGAAACACTTTTTACTAATGTGGAAAGATAAGCATGATTGCCTTCCACAAATATTTTCAGACTGACTAATGGAAGAATGACCTCCTGCAAATCTAGCTCTACTTGTTTTTAAACATGTACTAAATTTCCTAAATTCTTTAATTAATCAGGACCTCTTAATAGCACTGTTGTAAAGTAGAGGTATAGTAATTAAAAATTTATCAAAAGCATTTTGTGAAAAACCCCTCTAGAGATTTCTAAAACATTAAGGGTTGATATCAGAAAGGTAGACAGTTCTTTTGTTGGCATTCTTTTTGTTAGTGATACTGTTTATTGCTTTATTAATTTTTAAACATCCTATATAATAAAAGCCTAATATGCTATGTGTCTGGTTGACTGGTTGGCCGTTCAACCAATCAAAGAGTAGTATGCTAATGGTATGCTAAGGCCACTCAACTGCTTGCTATGACATGCACTGAACACCAGGGGCAGACAGGTGACTGGTCGACCAGTTGGTATGATGTGCACTGATCATAAGAGGGCAAATCTCTGACTGGTAGGTTAGCTTGCTGCTGGGGTGGGGTCAATAGGAACCAAATGAGAAGAGAAGGGCATGCCCTGGAGCCCTCCTCTGGTCCCTCCTTGGCTGGCCAACCTCCCACATCTCTCCCAGTCCTAATCATGCACCAGTGGGGTCCCTCAGCCTGGCCTATGCTCTCTTGTAATCCAGGACCCCTCAGGGAATGTTGGAGAGCCAGTTTTGACTTCATCTGGCAGGTCAGGCTGAGGGACCCTAATGGTGCATGAATTCATGCACTGGGCCTCTAGTCTACACTAATAAAAGAGAATCAAGTTCCTTTATGCAAATTGACCATACCTCTGCTACACCCACCAACCATGTCCATGAGCCAATCAGGAGTGAGTATGCAAATTAACCCAACCAAGATGGCTGCAGGCATGGAGTGAGCAGGAGGTTTGGATTTCCCCCAGCAATGCAGGAAGCCAAGCTTCCTGCAGCCCTGACCTGCCCTGGCCTCCACTCAAGGCTACAAAGTTTCAATTATAGAAGATAAATAAAATCCTAGATACCACTTGGGTCACCAGGGGGCATGGATGTCCTGAAAACCACTATAGGCGCCTCCCCCAGACTACTGCACACCCCAAGGGAACCCCCACCCTGATCTGGGACACCCTTCAGGGTAAACCAGCTGGCCCTCACCTGAGCACCACGCCTCTATCCTATCTAATAGAAGAGTAATATGCAAATTGGCCACCCCTCCAACACACAAGATGGCTACCCCCATGAGGTCAAAGATGGCTGCCCCCATGTAGACACAAGATGGCTGCCCCCATGTAGATACAAGATGGCCACCACAAGATGACCAGCACGGGAGGGCTGTTTGGGAGGGGCCAGGCCTGCAAGGGAGGGCAGTCGTGAGTGATCAGGCCAGCAGGGAAAGGGAGTTGAAAGAGACCAGGCCTGCAAGGGAGGGCAGTTGGGGGCAATCAAGACTGTAGGGGAGGTCAGTTAGGGGTGACCAGGCTGGCAGAGGAGGGAAATTGGGGCAGACTAGGCCCGCAGGGAAAGGCAGTTTGGGGGGACCCAGGCCTGCAGGGGAGGGCAGTTAGGGGCAATCAGGCTGACAGAGGAGCAGTTAGGCATCAATCAGGCTGACTTGGGAGTGGTTAGAAGGTGATCAGGCTTTCAGACAGAAGCGGTTAGGGGAGGGGCAATCATAAAGGCAGGCAGGTGAGCAGCTGGGAGCTAGCAGTCCTGGATTGTGAGATTGGACCTAACTGGGCAGTTTGACATCCCTTGAGGGGTCCCAGATTAGAAAGGGTACAGGCTGGGCTGAGGGACACCCTCCAACTTGTGCACTAATTTTGTGCACCAGGCCTCTAGTTAAAAATAATAGGTGATCTCTTTAATGCTAAGACAACTTACATATATTGACCAAAATTGTTATCCTGCTCCATTGCTATCTCTCCAATTTTTACAGCTTAATATGCCTCCTTCCAAGTTCCTTTATATCCAAACAAAAATATATAACCAGAGTTATACATGTATACAAGTTTTGCTTTTATTTTTATTAAGATGGGATCACGCTCTGAACATGACTTTTCAGTTTGCTGCTATCAATTAATACACAATGACAGTACTTCTAAGGCAAGACTTATAGATCTAGTTCAGTCTTTCAGTTATTACATAATATTTTATAGGATAATCTCCCACAATTTTAAGGATATGAGCAGTTTTACTTTAGAAGACAATTCCAGATAACTTTTCTTAAGAGCTTGTGGCACTGCATCCTCTCATCAATATAAGAGACTATAGCTTTTCATCCTTAAAAGCTCTATTGTATAGCTCTTTTAAATTTTTTTTTCCAAATTAAAAAAAAACATGCTATATTTTTTTCTTTAATTTTAATTTATATGATTATCAACAAGGTTGAACTTTTTCATTCTGTTAATTCAACATTAATACTCATTTGCTTTGCTTTTGGGTTGCTTGTCTTCTCAGTCTTTGGGACTTCTTTGTAAACATGGTATATTAGCCCCTATTCTGTCATGTGTTCTTGGTTAAATAATCTCATCTTTAAGAGTCTGTGTGTGTGTGTGTGTGTGTGTGTGTGTGTGTGTGCATACTTATGTAAGTGTATGTGTATGCATACACATATAAAATTTTTTTACCTTTCTAGTCCCTTCTTTAGTTAGTGGTCTGTTCAGTTCTTACTAGTAGGTCAATTTGGATGGCTAAGTATTTTCTAGAAAATTACCCATTTCCTCAAGATTATAAAATGTATTGACATAAGAGTTGCATATGATAGTGTCTAAAATTTTGTCTTTACACTTTCTAATAATGAATCATGCATAATTTTTGTACTTCCTTATCCACAGTTAGGCTTGTCATGAATTTATCCATTTTAATGGATGTTTCAAGAAACAGCTTCTAATTTTGTTTATACTTCTTGTTTTTTATCCTAATTTCATCTTTTTAGTCTTCATTTTCATTGACTTAATTGCTCTTTTCCTCATTTACTAAGTTGAATGCTTATATAAATTTACTTTTATTATAGTTTTCATTAAAAATAATTTTAGGCTATCAATTTTTCTCTGAGTACTGCTTTTGATGGATCTCATGGGTTTTGTTTGGAAGTATTTTCCTTATCAGTACTTTCTAGATAATTTATAATTTCAATTTTTGTTTTTTGCTTATCTCAGAAGTTGTGCAGAAGAATTATCCTTAATTTCTATGACATCTCTTCATAGTCTATTTCTAGTTTTATTGGGTTGTTATCAGAGGACAATATCTATAAAATTCTATTGTACTAAAATGAATTTCCTTAATGTTTAGTTTTGTGATTTTAATAAATGTTATATATGCATTCAAAAAGAATATGTATTCTATTCCTAAAATTTAAAATTTTATATCTACATAGATATTAAATTATATTTACTATGCATTATTCTGTTGATTTGATATAGTCACATGCTTTATATACATCCTTTTTGGAGTTTGATATGCCATGTATCCATAATTATATTTTAACCAACTTCACTTTGAATTTTTGTTTCACATGCTGGGCAGATGAAGAAACTGAAATTCACTAAGGTTTAAGTATCCTGCCTATGATTTTGTAGCCAACAAGTGATAGAACTAGAGTTCTGAACTGCTTTGTAAATATAATGACTGATAAGAGAAATGAGGGATGAAAGAGGAGTGAGAAAAGATTACAGGGAAAAAAAGGGCTTTGGAAATTGTTACAAAGTTTGTGGATTTAAATGGGGTACAGGAAGCTCTTAAAGGGGTATTTCCAAAAGGGTGATGTGATCTGACTTCTGTATTTATCAGATTCCGGCAGCTGCTGCATAGAGCACAGACTCTAGGGATATAAGGGTACAAGGGAGACAGTTAGAAAAGCTACTGTAATAATCTAGGAAAGCAAGGATGGTGCTTGAGTCAAAGAAGGAAAGATAAATATATGGAAAAAAGACTGGATTCTGGATATATTTGGAGGGTAGAAACAACAGGATTTGCTGGCATATTGTTTATGGGGTATGAGAAAGAGGAGCCAAGAATCTCTCCAGTATATTTGGCCTAGAGGAACTATAACTGAGGAATTACCGTTTACTGAGATGGAGAAGTCTGAAATACAATATTCCAAAACAGAAAACCCTTGTTTATGATCATTTACTTATGAAAACCAAGTAGGTAACAAGGAACAAAGTGCTGTTAACCTTTCACTGGTATTTTTATTCTCTCTGTTTTATAACTCAGAAGACACCGTTTGTGAGTGACCAAAGGTTAAATCCATTTATTAGCGTAAATGGCATATGCAATGGTTTCGATCAAGGATCAGGGAACTGCAGCCTGTGGGTGGCTGCTGTTTTAGTAAATGAAGTTTTTAATTGGAACACAGCCAATTTGTTCATTTATATACTGTCTATGGCGGCTTTCTAACTGCAGTGGTTACAACTGGGACCATATGGCTCTTAAGCCAAAAATATTTACTATCTGAGATTTTAAGAAATAATTTGCTAAGGTCTGGCTTAGATTTAAACAGGGACAATCAAAACTGTGTTGAACTAAACCAGGTTGGTTGCAAGGTATCTTTTAACAGCCTGATGACCAGGAATATTGTACCAGAATTCATATTAGTGGCATTTCTTTCTGGACATACCATAAAAAAAAGTTATTCAAGGATTTAGGATGGAGTCAATAATTTTTATTTTGGTTGCTTAACAAAAGAAAGCTTTTATTTTACAACATATGTGTAATAAAAACATGTATGAATGTGTACATATCCTTCACATTTAAAGCCAAAAACATCATGCATACATAAAAAATATATATAGTAACATTCTCCGGGAAACACGTAAGCCATTAACAGATTGGCAGGAAGGATTATCAAATGAGCATGGGTTTCAAATAAATCTGTATTTAAATCCCTGTTTCTTTACTTATTGGCTATTTGGCTATAGACAGATTATTTATTCTCGATTGAGTTTCAACCCTTTATAATAAATGGGAATAATAGTACCTTGAACAATTTTTATGAAAATTAATGAAAACTTATAAAGTGCTTCATACAGTAGTGAAACATAATGAGCACACATTAAACATAATTTCTCCTTTATAAATTTACTAGAAAAAACAAACAAACAGAAAAGAACTCTAAATCTTATTGAGAAAAGAGGTGATCATAAAGGAGTCTTATATTGTAGGTACTTTTTCTAATATTCTCTTAAGTTTCATATTATTCAAAAATTAATTGAAAATAAAGTATTTTTATGTTTCAGATTTTTATAAACAAAGGTCTATGTATATTTAATAAACAAAGGTCTATGTCCAGGTGACATGTTTAGATTATTCGTACAGAGGAAAACGCTGTTAATAGTTCAATCATATCTTTCTGAAGTGAACACTAAATAGGTTTTAGGAAAAATAAAGAGGAATTATGATAATTTAAACTTAAACAATAGGTACGGAGCTACATGCAACTTTAACCTGCTATTTATAAGCTTCATTTAACATATTTTGTTTTCTATTAAATTTGTAGCATTGAGCCTCAATGATGAAGCAAGGGGAGAATTATACAAATAAATACAAGTTGAGAATTTGACTGACACTAATCCTGAGCTTTCAAATTAGAAAGTGGAAAAACCAATTTCATGTGAGACAGATAAGTAAACAAAACAGGAGCCTGGAGACTGTCCTTTCTAATAATCAGCTTCCCCATCGGTAAAATAGATCAAGTTACTTCCTTGGTTTGTGGAAAGGCCAGGGTATACAGCATTTTAATCTCTTTTGTTGCTCTTCTTCAAAATTCGGACTTTTAGAATATGCATTGCCTACATCTTTCTAAATAAAAAGTAAATGCTGGTCCAGAATTAGGATATTCCTCGATTTTCTTCCTTAAATAACAAGATCACCATGCTACTTTTGTTTTTTGGGGAAGGGAGACAAAACTAAGAATTGAGAAAAAAAAAAAAGAAAAACTAAAATCCACGAATCATGCTCATATTTAGACAATGACTTAATAAACGCAGGGTCTATTTTTGCCTAAGCAACCAAAACGCATTGGTGCAGGACTGGCTACTGGAGCCACTGCTCTTTCACACTTTAACATCTCTGAACAGCTCCTCTTAACCAAATGGCCTTGTGTCAGAAAGCAAAAGAAAGGAAGAGATAGAAACATCCTACTGGGGATGGAGCCCAGAGTCTTGGTATGTGCCCTGGGGAACTGAACCGTGACCTACTGGTTCATAGGTGGATACTCAACCACTAAGCCACACTGGCTGGGCAGCATCACTTTTTTTTAGTGCAAGTATTATTATATACTAGTAACTAAAAAGAAAAAAACAATCAGAACCTTCAAAGAACTGAAAATTATTCCAATAAAGCATCACTTCTTTTCTGGAGTCCTTGCTAATGTTGTCCTGAATTTTAAGCACTGACTAGGGCCATTCCCCTCCCCCCCATAATGATAGGATTAAAGTATCTAGATTCAACATATTATAATTTCCACAAAATCAGCCAGAAGCCAAACTTCTGTTCAACTAAGTAACTGGACATGAAAAAGTTAACTTAATCAATGTTCTGATTTTAAGAAAAATTAAGGTACCACAGCAATTATGCTCTTAACTTGTATATTACCTCTTTGGTAAACATATTCTGAGCAAATACTGGTTTTAAGTGATGTTATGATTTTGGCTTGACATTTTAAAATTTGTTTCTTAAATGGGTGCTGTTAAAAAAAACAAACCCTGTAAGTGCTAGGTTCTTATTACATGATGATATTTATACACTACTGAGACAAGGGGAATCTCTTTCCTCTTCTGTTAGAAAATGAAAATGTTAAAATATATTAGTAAACACTTTCTAATTAATGTTCATTTTTAAGAAAAAACAAGATAAACACTGGGAAGCTTTCGAAAAAATTTTGTAGGGGTATTTTGTTCATTCTGGTTTTATTTCAGTGACTGCATTCTTTCATATTATTTTAAAATAAGTGGTAACTTAAGGCTCTAATTTCAGGTTTTTCAACTTGCTGCTCTGGGTTATCTGATGTGATCTTTAAACTCAGAATTGCTCCATTTTCTGGGGTTTCTGGCGATAGATATGTGTGCTTATAAACACAGAGAAGGCTGCTTTCTGATTTCAAAGCGTGGTATGTGACTCTTTAAAAAATAAAGAACAAACAAGTGTATACATGCATATTAGCATAACCAATGGACACAGACACTGGGGCTTTGGGGGCTTGCCCAGGGTGGGATTGACTGGAGGGAGTGGACAATTGGGAAAAAGGAGACATATGTAAAACTTGAGACAATAAAAAAATGGGGGGGGTGGAGAACAAACAAGAACTTGCAAGACGTTTAGAAAGAAGAAAGTATACTCCTCCACAGTTTTCACACTTCTCCCAAATAAGAGAGGAACATGACTACACTGAAGACTGTGTAAAAACTGGGGGAAAAATCTCAATTACATGACTTTAAGTTATTAGGTTCAAAGAAAATACTTATTTTAATACTTAATTTGTAAAATAATATCATTTACAAATTAGTTCACATTTATAAGTCCATAAGCCAGAATACAGAGTATCTAAGTTGAATAAGTAACAGATAAATAAAATACTATATAAACCTAGGATATGAAGAGACTTACATTAGAAAAGGGTAATTTTTAAAGAAGGTTAATGTACAAAGTCCTCAACAACATGAGGAAATCCAGGCTAATTTCAAACTGTTGTAAAAAAAATTAAGGCTTCATACTGATGAAACTGCGTTTGATAAGTTCTCTTCTAAGGAGTATAAAAGATATAGAAGAACTTGGAGAAAAACATATCCATATTCTTTTATTCTCTGATCATAAGGGATATTTAATGGAAATAACTACCTAAAAATAAGCTCACTGAAAGGTTTACTTCCTTGCTTACTTTCTCCAGGTTTCCTTTGTCCAGGTTTGTGTTTGTGTGTGTATGTGTGTGTGTGTGTGTGTGTGTGTGTGTGTGTATGTGTGTGTGTTTCATATTCGTATTTTCTACTTGGCTACCTTTCCTTTCCTTCAGAATTATTACAATGCCTTACTTTCTCTATGAAGTCATTACTGAAAGCATAAGGGTTGGCAATTTCTTTCTCATCTCAAGTCTCATTCACATTTTCCTCAACACATATCATAAAAATAATGAGTTCACATTTTTTGAGAACTTACCATGTGAAGGGCAACTGGAACATGCACTGGTCTTACCTTGCTTAGTCCCCAGAATAATCCTGGATAGACACTACTATTACCCTGTCTATGACTGAAAGAGCAGGACTAGCAAGTTAAGAAACATATCTGAGCCCTGGCTGGGTTGCTCAGTGGGTTGGTGCATCATCTAATACACCTAGGTTACAGGTTCCATCTCTAGTCTGGGACCATATAAGAGGCAACTGATCAGTGTTTCTCTGTTTTCCTTCCTTTCTCTCTCTCTAAAATCAATAAAAACATATCTTCAAGTGAGGATTTTTTTTTTAAAAAAGAAGGAAATATACCAGAGTTGACACATGAAGAACTAGGACAAGAATGTTGTCAGCCTGGCTCCAAAGCCTACATTCTAACCCACTAAATATTGCTTAGATTTAGACAATAAATCTTATGTAAAATTATGGTAACTATGCCATATTTTATTTAAAAATCAACCCCTTATGGGATATTTAACACATTAAATTGATGATAACACCTTAGTATGACCATGAACTGGCAGTTTATCAAATTGTTAGGTTTATTGATATGAGAGTTGGTGACAGCAAAAGTACACAGGGTCCCCAGTGAGAAAGGAATCCAATGAGGAAGAAAAGTGCTAAAAGAAGCGTGTGGAGATACCACCACTTTGAGGCACTGCTGGATAAGAAGCCAGTGCCATTAGACAACCGATTCTACCAGGGCTACTTCAAAGCTGCTTATCCTTCTTCCTAATCTTCCCAGAGCCTGAAAAGAACACTGATCAATGAGAGATTTATGAAAGAAGACAAAAATTCTTTTTTTAAATTTCAAGTCAGAGAAGAAAAAGAGTAAGCTCACTTTGATTATAAAACTGGTATTACAATTGATAATAAGCCACTTTCCTGGACTCTGGAGCTTAATGGGAGCAATTTTTAAAGCCTGCTCTGAAGTTTATGGAATAACAGAATGGACTGCAAAACACAAGAGAGGCCTGAAACGACTGAATATTCTTTGGTAGAACATTAATCTAGGCATGGACTTCATCAGCAAAAAATTAGTTAGCTGTACTATCTATATTATAAGTGAGGTTCTCTCTGCCTCTATTCTACATCTGCTGTTTCTCTATCCAAGGCTACCTAACAATCTCAAGCTTCCCAAGGGAAGAGCTTACACAAGATTCACTGATGTATCTTTCATTCTTGCCAAAACTTAAGGTGTGCTTTATTATAAAATCTATTGAATGAACACATCTCTTAATCAATTTTGTGTGCCTCAATTACTAACTCAGGTTCTGGTTCTCAGTCTTAACCTTTCTTTTAATTTTGTTGTTTTTCTTGATCTTCTGCCATTAAAAAAAACACAAAACATATTAACTCCTTGTTAAATGCTTTCCTTGTTTTTATGATTTCCTTACTCCTCTCTTCCTGTTATAATTTTTCACTCTTCTGTTCTTCACATTATAGTTATTCTTGATTTATTTTTCCTTTTAGTTTTGTTCTTGATCATTCTATTCTCTTATATATTTTTTTCTTTTGGCCTACTTTTCTTATTCCCTTCCATCTTTTATTTCTTTCCTCTAGTACTTTATTTTTCTTTCCTTGCATTTTTATCTCCTCTCCTCTTAAGGATCTGTGTTAAATTTAGTTTCACCTGCATTTTAAGAAAATAATACTTTCTTCATCAAAAGTACTCACACAATTAAAGCACCATGTCTTCGTTACCAAGCCCACCAAGTTCAGGAGGAAAGGGATATGGGGTTTCTTTATCCACTTCTTTCTGAGTATGCTCAATAAGAAGTACATATAACTATCATTTCTCATGAAGGTTATAAGGTATATAATCTATATGTCAACCAAATCAAATCAGTAAGTACTTGTGGCATACAGTCAGAAGAGGGTGATGGGGGAAGTAACAGAAACTTTAAACAACCTGCTTTGAGCTGATCAGACAAAACAAGGGAATCACTTATCCAGTTAGGTAGTTTCAGTTGCCAGTCAGAGAAAACCCAACTGGACCTGGTTAAAACAAGAAAGGCTAACATAGCTGCAAATTCCCTAAGTAGCATTGCCACCAAGAACCTATATTCTTTCAGTCTCTCTTCATTGCCTTCTACACTATTAGTTTTATTCTAGGCATGGTTCCGCTCATGAACTCAGCCAATCCTAGGACTGGCTCACATATATTAGAAAAATCGGTTCCCAGCAAAAGTCCTAAGATTTGATTGGACTCATCTTGATCATACACCTTCTTCTGAACAATCACTGTGAAAGGGGAGGTGGGTTACAACAGCATTCATGTGTTCCACTTCTGGATCCTGGATAGGCAACACCTGGGAACCACATAGTGTCAAGAGAAGGAGCAACAAAAATTTTATGTTGGGAAGGGAACTAGCACATTTCTACCACATGAGGCAAAGCTGAATGCAGATAGTACAAAATAACAAGCCTGTAATTTACTAAATATATATTCTTTTTCCATGGAGTTATTTTGATAATTACTAGTATAGGATTATAAAAATGAGTAAACACATTTTACTTTATGAAAACGGTGCTCCTCTACATTTTTTTACAATGAATTCCTCTAGGAGCTCTTTCTGAGGATATTGACACCAACACAATTACATATTATGATTATTACATAATTTAAATGTCTTACTATAAAATAATGAGAAGAAAAAAAATAACAGAATAATGAACCACATGACTATTTGAGAAAATAATGATATTCTTGGGAGAAAAGAAGGTGCAAAAGATCACAGTAGTTTTAAAAAAAGTAATATAAAATCAGTTAAACAAATATAAGAGGAAAATCACTTAAAAATGAGAAAAGAAAAGAAGAAGCATATTTCACAAGTGAACAACTGTCAATTACTCCTATTCCCAATTTCATTACAGCTCTTCTGACTAAATATTAAATAAAGACTTTATGGAATTAAAGGCCAGAACATTAATAACTGAACATACAGAAGAGTCATCTGGCTGGTCATCTGAGTATGGGCAGAGGTTAAAGGGGTGAGGGAAATATTCACGGTAGTAAAAGAAATCAATTACAGATCGTTAGATCGTATACATGTATTCAAATAAATGAATGTCAATCCTTAGTTCCCCCAAAGAGGACTATGTATATTTTCTCGAGCTTCTGAATGTCAACTTCAAAGGAATTCTCCCCAGTAAGGAGAAGACTTTTATTATCCCAGTACTTAAAAAGACAAGAAAAACGGAATTTTATCTGCAACAGTGAGTGAGTCATCAGCCACTGCAGTTCTGTAACATGTAGGTCTCTCCCTGTTGCTCCAGCCCTTAGAAAGGAGAGGACTATTTTTTAATGACACAAATAAATCCCTGCATTGCCTGCTTGCAAAGCATAATTAATTCTGGCCTTTTCATGCTTAATGAAACACCTTAAACACATGAGAGAAGTGAGTTTGAGCTTCTTGTGTATACTTAAAACAGGAAAAGCCCTCACCACAACCTAGTTCTACTCAAAATGCTGTATGTGATGCTTGTATGTGTTCTACAATCATTTCTTCACAATACATCTCTTAAAACAAACAAATTGTGCTACAGAACACTTGCAATCCACCACCTGTATGAACAATTCTCTTAACTTTTAAAGTGTGAAATATTTTATTTTTCAGATTCTTGGCAGTAAACATTTAACTTTGGCTCTTATGGCTGCGATAGAAGGGTATTCAAGCAAAGTAAACTCTGAGATGTAGCTGCTCAATATCATTTCCTTTTATTTCTACTTTTCATATTTTAATACATATTACATGTTCCAGTACAGAGGCTATTATTCCACTGAGAATTTCAAAACCTAAATTTTCAAGGTCCCATTTCCAAGCACAACTAACAATATGAGTAAAAGTTTTGGAAAAAAAAATTTAACTGAAATATTTACCTTGAAAGATAATATTTGTACTCCTCTCTATAAGAGTCAATTATTCTAGCCCTGAGGAGTCTTGAAAGCGAATACCTCTTTTTAAAGAAGTTACTACTGCTATGAATGCAGTTTCTTTGCTTTAATTATAAACTGTACATAGAACAACTGAATAATAAAATATAGAATTCCCCTCACCTGTTTAGGTGTAACCCCAGGCATTCGAATATCCAATGCAAAATCAGATGAATCGATAGGAGTTACTGGTCGGGTGGTACCAAGACATTCATTGGAAAATGATCTGGTAGTTTCTTTAAACCTTAAGAAAAAAAGTAATTTCAATAACTTTGAACATAATGGAATTTTAACTTGCCATGAGAAATAAAGAGATTCTATGACTATAAAATTAAAGATTATTGATTTAGAGCTGATAAAAAAGATGTGATAACTACATAATACCCTAAAACATTCTCAGAATTGGGCTTTATAGTCCATGAGCAATATATGTATAACTTGTAAACAAAATATAATCAAAACAAACAAGCAGGTTACATTTAAAACTCAATTCAACAAAAACTTGTCAAATTATTTGTTTCTAGTTAATGAAAATACAGTATTAATTAGAAATTATCACAGGGCTGACAATTTTCTAGTGGGAGAAATATTAACTAAAACCTAGTAAGATTTTTGTGTGAGTGTTTTATGAGTGCCCAGTATTACTAGTCAGAAACAAAAATCAACAATAATAATGCAAGGAGGCACAATAGGAGGAGGGGGGGGGGCTGCGATGTGAATTACCAATGCGTAAGTGCATAAATATTTAATTATGGTAATTATGAGCGTGTGTATACAGCTCAGTGTCTTCTCATGATCTATTACAGCCCATAATCTGGTTCTCCCCATCACTTACCTGCACTGATATTTTATTCTTCCAGCTATTCTAAAAGCAGGCATTCAAGTCTAAATGCCTCGATGTAGTTTCTGAAATACCTCCCCAAGAGGGAGCGGTTTGTATTGGAAATCACAACTTCTAATTGAAGTTTGGAAAGCCAGTGCAGCTTGGCGGCTTACACTAAGTGTGCGTGCGTGTGTGCGTGTGTGTGTGTGCGTGTGTGTGTGTGTGTGTGTGTGTGTGTGTGTGTTTTCCTGTAAAGGGGACTTCACAAGAAGTTCCTGTGCTAAAATTCTAAGTCGGCTCAGCAAAGTAAAGCAGCCTTGTCTCTTCCTCCGACACACGCAAGTCCCTAAAAGTGACCACAATTTTCGGCAGCCCGCACCGACACCACCCAAACAACATCCCGCCTCTTTAAACAACAACAGCACGCACACCCACCTCTTAAAGACAGAAAGTGGGCTTCTGAAACCCAGGCAGCTGCTTTGAAACACAAGGAGGAGAGCTAGCAGGCTCCGAACGCCAGCCATGTCCACGCCGCTCCGGCCCCGCCGGGAGAGCCGGCAGCGCAGCGCGGGCTGGGGCCGCGGTCGGCAGCGGCCGCTACTTCATGGCCCGGGCGCGGCGGGCGGGCGCGGCGGGCGGGCGGGCGGGCGGGCGTCCTGCTGCGGCCACACAGCGTCCGCCTGCGAGAGCTGCGAGCAGGACCCGGCGAGGTGTCTGGATCCCTAGCCTCGCGCAGAAACCCGTGGGAAGGCGGTACTTTTGTCCGGTCCGCAAGCGGAAGCTTTCCTTCTTCTAGAGCTGCTTTTTCTTTTTCTTTTTCTTCTTTTTTTTTTTTAACCCTGGTGCTGGAGCTAGACTTGCGGGTCCCTTATCACTGGGGAATGACAGGGACTGTGAGGGATATCACACAAACCCGCGTCAGTCATCATTCAGGACCTGCAAAAATAGAAGCAGATAATGGATGACTAACACATTACAGCATTTGTCCTCAGCAAATCCCAGTTGAGGTTCTTTAATACATTCGCAGTTTCACAAGCTTGAGCCCAAGCCTGGGGAAAATGCTGGTCAGTGGATCTCCCTCCCCCGCAACGGCCCCCAAGATTTCACAAAGCCCCAGTGGTCTCTGTTTGGCTCTTTCTTCCTACCTCACACCCACTCTCCCTTTTCCTCCCGACTTTTCCTCCCCACACCCCCTCTTTCCCTCTCATCCATCCCACTCTCGGTATTTCTTCTGACTTACTGTATCATTCCCTTCTATCATAAAAAATGCACTTAATACTCTGCTGAATATAAACAAACTTATTTACGCAAATGACAGGCTAAGGGCAAAAGAAAGGGGGCGCTAAGAGAAGCAGAGACAAAGCACTTGGATACAACAGTAATCAGATAGAAAAAGATGTTGAGCACAAAGGCATGTTTATGTATATGTACCACAGAGCTACAGATCTGAGGGAGAATACCCCCTGCCAAGAATGAGCAACACAGAAGCAATTGCTCAAGTTTCCACGATTATTTCAAAGACAACCAAAAATCTACAGTTAACATGATATATGAAATACAAATGCCTATTGAATAATTATGCATCTAATATACAAAGTAACAATTACTTATAACCTCCCAAAACATATTCTTTCCTGAATAAAGCTTGGAAATTTACAATGTAATGCATGTAGAAACAACAGGGAGAGTCTCAGCTGGCCTCCAAATGAATTTATCTACAAAGGGTATGATTAAGAACTTAGCATTGATATAAAAAGAGACCATGCAGAAATGGTGCAGCATTTCAACATTTTATGAAGAGAATCAACTAGGCTAAAATCTAAAATATGCAGATTTTGATATTACTGTTGTCCTGAACATATTTCAGACTATGTATCAAGTTTGTAAATTGTAGTCAGAAGGCATTATTTTCAAATCTATCATTCACAACACAAAAATACCATGAATATTTCTTAAAGTTTAATTTTAATCACTGATCATAAACATAGTTTGGGAAACCTCAAATCCAATAGCCAGCTGTATGACATCAGTAAACATCAGTAAGATCACATAGAAGTGCTTCACAATAATACATTAGCCTCTCCAGTGGTTCTCAACCTTCCTAATGCCGCAACCCTTTTATACAGTTCCTCATTTTGTGGTGACCCCCAACCATAAAATTATTTTTGTTGCTACTTCATAACTGTAATTACGAAAATAATTTTATGGTTGGGGGTCACCACAACATGAGGAACTGTATAAAAGGGTTGCGGCATTAGGAAGGTTGAGAACCACTGCAAGAAATCACTAGTGAAGCTAATCTAACAAACAAAGAAAAAAAACCCAAAACAAAAACAAAAAAGCACAAACTAAAATTAAATGTCAAGACTTCATGGTCAAAGCTTTCTATCTAAAACATGAGAGAATATCCAACCAACCCTAAGATGCTTGGGGCTGGCTCAAGAGTACCCAAGGACCACTGCTAATTTACATAAAGAATCACATTTTTAAAAGACTGGTGATATTTGTTTGAACTTTCTCTTTGGCTTGCTGTTTGAACTTTTAGAAAAACAAAAACAAAAACAAAACTTTAGCTTTGTCCCAGAACCCGGGTAAAGGAAAGAACTCCTTAAAGGGGAATAGAAACAACTGGCCCGAAGGCTATGCCAGCCACAAAGTAAAATCCTGTCTGATGACAATACTTAACATTCCCTGAAGTTCCTGTTTTTAAAATATATGTGGAGTAGGAGTAATATTTTATTATTTCATGCAGAAAAGGATTCAAGGACAGTATTTCCAGTTGGCAGAGAAATGTGGTATTATACCAACACTTGAAAACAAATTTAGTATTGAAATTCTTTAACGGGAACACATCTCAAGTACTAGCCTTTGAAAAAAAATTCTACTTATCTCTGATTGATTTTATTACCTTTGATGTGCTAAAGCACCCACTAAAAGAAAAGGGAACTGAAGTTGTAGGTGGAAGCAAAGCTGATATTTGCAGCCATGAACGAAACACAAGGTCTTATAGGCATGAAAGCCAATTATGCTTCTTGGTACTTGATGCCTTATAAATAAGAGACAAAATACAAATCATCAGAAGAAAAAAATCATGTCTAACCATTTCATTTGTTATTTTATAATTCCTGATAATTTTTAAATATGTAATATTCAAAACAATTTAGTAGTCTTCTGATTTAGCATTTTAAAAATTCAAATATGTCTTTGAAATTATTTATTCCCTCATATATAATTCTATATTCTGTATAAAATATTATAATATGTTGGTGTTTAATACAATGAGTAAGACTAAAGGAGAATATAGCCTAAAAGAGAATACAGCCTATTGTGGGAGATGAGGACTTGACACAATTAATATAAGGTATGTTTACAATGTTATAAAAAGAGTACTGTAAAAAGGATTCAGGGAATTTTGAGGTAGGAAAGATCATATCAACCCTCAAGAGGCGGGTAAGAAAGAACAGAAAGGTAAAGTAGTCTTCAGCAGAAGAGGTGACTACTGAGGGGGGCATGGAGGGTGATTGGTTTCCACAGTAGGAGATGGAGATGGGCATTCCTGATGCAGAAAAGGGCAGGGGCCCTCAGGAGTCCAGGTGGAAGCAGAGGATGTGTTTAAAAAATAAGTAATGCAATATAGGTTCTGTCTCCTAGACTCCAGCTGTAGATCTAGGTTGACTATTTTATTTGTAATACAAAGCAAATATTCTGTTTACCGACCCATAAATTCTTAGTAAGAACAATATACAGTTTATACCTGTATGGATACTAATTCCAGGAGCAGAACTATTACATAGCGTAGTCAAGACTAGTATAGAGGACCATAAAGCTAATTTGGCTTTTACAAAGTAAGCAGGCCATTCCTTTCAATTTTCATTTGGAAAAAAAAAAAGAAAGAAAAAAAGAAAGAAAAGAAACCCCCAATTTTTTAATTGGTCAAAGACTCAAATAAATACATCTATCATTCATTAGTTGATGTATGTATTCAACAAGAGAGAGCCAGGATAGCATAGTGCAGTGGTTCTCAACCTTTTTAATGCCTCGACTCTTTAATACAGTTTCTCATGTTGTGGTGACTCTCAACCATAACATTATGAGACCCACAGGTTGAGAACCGCTGCTGTAGAGACTAAGACCATCGGAAAACACAGATACTTACATTACGATTCATTAACAGTATCAAAATTACAGTTATAAAGTAGCAATGAAAATAATTTTATGGTTGGGGGTCACCACAACATGAGAAACTGTATTAAAGTGTTGCGGCATTAAAAAGGTTGAGAACTACTGGCATCATGGCTTAGAGTTTGTAAACCAAAGAAAAACTATACCTGGACTCCTGGCTCCACCATTGACTAGCCTTGTGAAACTACTGAGTATCCAGCCTCTCTTTGGTTCAGTTTCCTCATCTGCAAAGTGAAAATAATCCTACCACCCATCTCATGGGGTTGTCACAAGGAATAAATTAATTCAGATTCTTAGAAGAGTTCCAGACACATAATAAATATATGCTATTACTATTGTTGCAACACATATTTATTGAGTACCTCAGACTATCTTAATGCTAGGGATGGTAATAATTGAAACAGATAAGTTCCCACTCTTTGCAGTGGGGGAAAAACAAATGAAAGTAACTACCAAATATAAATTTCATTTTATTTTAAGGAGGTTCTATGTGGTTTCCTACAGTGACTTATGATTAAACTGATTAAAGAGTACATATCCATTCACATAGCAATTTGATTCCAGGGATTTATTCTTGGGCAAAAATTAAACAAGAGTATAAACATGATGATAAGGACATTGACTAACACTGTTTATAATAGCAAAGAACTGGATGTTTATAATAGCAAAGAACCAGAATCCATTTAAATGCCCATCAATAAAAGACTGGTAAAAGAAATTATTTTTGATACAAAAATTGAATACTATACATCTCTTTAAAAACATATTTTTAAAAATATTCTATATTTTTCCTTTTTGCATATTTTTAAAAAATGTTTCAACAATCTCAAACTTACAGAAATGTTGCAAGTGGAGAATTTTTTCTTTAATTATCTGAGAATGAACTTCTGGCCTGATGATGCCTCATCACTTCTGAATACTTTAGGGTGTATTTTCTAAAGTACATCCTATTAAAAAACCACAGTACAGCCACCAAAATAAAAATATGCAGATTGACACATTACTATCATCTAATCATCTAATCACCAGTCTCCAAACTTTGCCAACTGTCCCTATTAATATCCCTATATCAAAAGAATCCAGTCCCTAACCAGTTTGACTCAGTGGACAGAGAGTTGGCCTGTGGACTGAAAGGTCCCATGTTTGATTCCGATCAAGGGCACGTACCTTGGTTACAGGCACATCCCCATTAGGAGGTGTGCAGGAGGCAGCTGGTCAATGTTTCTCTCTCATCAGATGTTTCCAACTCTCTATCCCTCTCCCTTCTTCTCTGTAAAAAAAAATCAGTAAAATATATTTAAAAAAATAAAGAACCCAGAATCAAGCATTGCATTTAAAGTCCTCATGTCTCCATTCTCCTTCATTGCAGGACAGTTTCTCAGTATGTCTTTAACTTGCATGACCTTGATTCTATTGAAGACTTCAGGCCGACTTTTGGTCAGAATGCCTCTTGATAAACGCTTGTTTTCTGTTTCATCAGAATTACATTCAGTCTGTACATCCCTGGCAGGAATATCTCACTACATCTGTATCAATGTCCAACCCCGCATATTAAGTTATTCCAAAACTTAGTAACTGAAAACCATAAACATTATTTTGCATGCTTTATGTGCAAAATGGTGTTCTCTAATGAGAGTGGTTCACTATGGAGGGTGCAATGAAGATGTTGGCAGGACTATAATCACCTGAAGGTTTGACTAGGGCTAGAGGATTTGCTTGCAAGGTGACTCACTCACATGGCTGGCAAGTGAGTGATGTTGAGTGGCAGAAACAACACCTCCTTACTATGCGGCCTTCTATCTAGGACAGCTTGAGTGTCCTTACAATATGGCAGCTGGCTCCCCCAAGAGTGAACAATGTTTCCTAGGACCTAACATCAGAAGTCACATAATTTCTGGTTATCCAGATTAAGGCCACTCAATAATTAGCCAAGGGCATAAATACTAGGACAGGAGGATCATCTTCTTGGAAGCTGGCTACCTCAGCATCATATTAGGCGGTACAATTTTGATTTGTCTCATTGCTAATAATATAATTTTGATCATTTGATTAGTATTTCTACTATCAAGTTATCATTTTTCCCTTTGTAATTAATATCTTTGGGGGTAAAGGTTATTTTTGACCTTTTAAATACTCTATTTCTCATCAAACTTTTATTCATTTATTTATTATAACCTAATGGGCTCATGTTTTTTATTTTATTCAAAGGGTTTTGATCTGTTACTAACTGCATTTACATTACTAACATTGATACCCAAATTGTCTCAGTTGTGGTTCTTTTTAGCTAGCTTTAGTTCCTTTTCACATGTCTCATCATCCTTTGAGCACTTGCTTGCTTTTCGCTCTCTCATTTGGCTTCAAAACCCTGACCTAGGTTTTTCTGTCCTATTTGGCTGCTGACACACATGGACACCCTCTTCTAGGCCACCATCCCCACCACATTGATGCCCTCCTTACTCAAGGTGGACTGGGTACCCCAAGTCAGGTCACTGCTTAAAGGCCTACCTTGCTCTACCCCTCATCACAGCTTAAGAACTAAATTGTTTAGAAAGAAAAAAGAAAGACATTAATTGTTAAAAGTGAAATTACAGAACAGTATACACACATATTTAAAAATCGAAAGTAATATAACCTAATTGTATTTCTAATGGTTTTATATGGGGACAACTGGGGAAAAGGGAGGACTTTTACTTTCTATTTATACTAGAGGCCCAGTGCACGGATTTGTGCACATTGAAAGAAAATCAACTAGAAGGTGGTGGGCAAGGTGGGACTGGGCAAAATAGGCTGGACACACCTTGGAGCCAACCTCCCACAGTCCCTCCCCAGCCAGCTGCACTTGGGGCAGTGCTGGGCTCAAAGGGCATCTGTGGGGATCAGGCTGAAATTGGCAGTCTGACATCCCCGGAGGGGTTATGGAGTGCGAGAGGGCACTATGCAAAGTTGCTGTTGCTTAGTAGCTCCTGCATTGAGCGCCTGCCGCCTGGTGGTCAGTGCACGTCATACCTACTGGCCAGTAGGCCAGTCGCTTAGCCTTTTACATATATATAGACTAGAGGCCCAGTGATGAAATTCATAACTGAGTGGTGGGGTCCTCCTCAGCTCTGCCTGCACCCTCTCCAATCCAGCATCCCTCTCACAATCCTGGACCGCTGGCTCCTAATTGCTCACCTGCCTGTCAGCCTGATTGCCCCTAACTGCCCTTCCCTCCCCCCTGCCCTCTGCTGGCTTAGTTAACCCTCAATGCCCCCCAGGCAGTCTAATTGCCCCAACTGTCCCTCCTGCCAGCCTGGTCATCCCATGCAGCCTGCTTGTTCCATTGTGTGGTCATCCCTCGGGCTGGCCCAGGGTGGCTGGGGGATAAAGGACTAGAGGACTCCAGAGTCAGGCACAAAGGATGGTCCGACCTGCCTGGGCAGGCCTGGCCGTGCCGTGTGCCTGCTGCCCCAGTGGGGCTGAGGGGACTGGGCATCACCATCTTGTGGCCTGTGGCAATTAGCATATCCCCTCCTTATTAGCTGTGGGCACCTCCATCTTTGTGAGGGTGTGACAGTCAATTAGCATATTCCCTCTTTATTACACAGGATGCTATTGCAGTCTTAACTTTCTTTCTCCAAAGCTTATATTATTTTTGTAAGAAAATAGGATTTTATACATATTATATACATATATGTGTACATTTAAAATATTTAATCAAATGTGATTCTACAGATTTCAATTTACATGTAATGTCTTGTGATGTTTTGAAAAAATAAATAATTCTTTTTTTGCTTGGCAAGAACTTTAAAAACTAAATTTTATTATGCTTGTGTAGCTGTAATGCAGGGTTTTTTAAGCTCAGTACTAGAAACATTTTGGACTTCATAATTCTTTGCTATAGAGGACTGTAGCAGATCTCTGCTGTTTCAGACTATTTAGCAGATCTCTGGACTCTACCCACTAGCTTTCAGTTACACTTCAATTGTGACAACCAAAAATGTCTTTACCATACTTTGCCAAATGTCTCCCGGAAGGTAAAATCACCTTGGATGAGTGCCATTGTCATAATATTGTTCAATAAGATGAAGTTTAATTTGTAAGTCAAATGTGATTTAATTCCCTTCAAATACATGTAATGAGACATAAATCTCCTAAAATAGTTTGCAAATATGAAACTTCTAAAGAATGGGGGGAAATCATTATAGCAAATAACACGTATTGGCTATATGCCAGGCATTGACTTTATGCACATTTTCTCACCGAGTTCTTAAGACTTTTTAAAAATGTTCACCTGAGGATATATTTTTATTGATTCTAGAGAGGAAGGGAAAGAGAGAGAGGGGGAGAGAAATATCAATCAGTTGTCTCTCATACTTGCCCCAACCATAGATCAAACCCACAACCTAGGTATGTGCCTTGGCCAGCAATCGAATCTGCAACCTGTTTGGTGTATAGGATGAAGCACCAATCAAATGAGTCATCTGGCCAGGATAGGTTCTTTGGATGTTATTTCCCCATTTTACAGAGGAGGGATTTAAGGTTTAGAAAATTTAGGTAATTTTCTCTGGTTATAATGCAGTAGAGCAAGGATTCAAATACTGACTTGCAGACTCCAGAAGCTATCTTTTCAACTCAGATTTTTCAACACAGAACAGGCTCAGTACATTGACAGTGGTTATTTTTATCAAGTACAACAAAAGGCAAATCCCCTGAATATGATCATATTATAAAATAATAATTGCCAATGTTTATTAAGCAATTATCACCAAGCACTGTATATGGATTAGCTGATCTGAATTCTGACTAAACTGTATGACATTTGTACCTTTATCATTCCCATTTTACTGAAGAGGAAACTGGATACAGAGGGACTTGGTAATTTGCCTAGGGTATATAGCCAGGATATAAACACAGGCAATCTGATTTTTAATAGTTAATAGTTAAACCCCTTCACTATTCAGCTATAAATTAATCGTCTTTTTTTTCATTCACATATTAGGAAGCATGAACATTTCCTCTATAACCTTACCAACATTACTCATTTAGATAACTCAAAAAGAACAAATTGAAGATCTATGACTAGGGTCTAAATCTGATCAAAACCAAGGTCTAGTTTGGCTTGCAAGAATTGACCCTAACTCCTCCCGATTTTGAATTCTGAGTAAACATTTCAAAATGGAAATTTCACATAAAAAAAACACAAGATTTCTAGTGTTTCTTGAAGAATTGTGAAATGTGGCATTACCAGACCTCAATTTCCATATGGCAACAATTAGCTGAGCAAATGTCCTCCTTCTTAGACAGGGACAGCACTCTGTGGAGCACCCTGGTCCCCACCGCTCCCTGTTTGCAACCAGATCCTGAAGCCCAGAGCAGTTATTTGAACTGCCACTCAGCACTAAGGCACAGTAGTTAGTCTGTTCATTTGTTTTTGTTTATATACGTGGCCATCTTTTCTTATTAACATTATTAGCTGTACCCTAAGATAATCTGTGTTGTGATCCCAGACCTAAACCCTCTTTATGTAAGAAGGTCAACTTCACTATGTATATAGCATAGAGTTGGCTACACTCAGATACACTAAGTTATTGCTTCTTTTCTTTTAAGGCACACCAAATTGAATGGCAATTTCTGCACATTGATCTGTTTAGACAGCAATTTTTTTACCTTTTTTATCTCATGGCACACATAAACTAATTACGAAATTTTGTGGCACACTAAAAAATACATTTTTTGCCTATCTGACAAAAAAATAGGTACAGTTTTGATTCATTCACATGGGACTATTGTTGTGTTGGCTGTTCCCATTTGTTTATGTGACAATCTAATGGAAAGAGATCAATGACCCTGACTAAATAGTCAGGTATTGTATATTTTAAAAATTTTGGGGTCGCACAGTTGAAAATCACTGGTTTAGATTTATCCCTTTCAACATACAGACAATTTGAAGTATTCTTCCCTTGTAAGTCAAAATTGGTTAGGTGTCTATTAGAATATATATGTTAAAAAAATCTCAGGGGTAACATTCAGCATATGATTCTGCTGCAACAAAACAAAACAAAACAACAAACAACTTGCCAAAAGTAAAACTTGTATTTATTTATTTATTTACTTATTTTTGTCTCCATGGTCAGTAAGTAGCAGATGACCTTTCAGTATGTCCATTAGTCATCAAATCAGAGTCCTGTAAATATTTCCATGAGGGGAAAAACAAGAGACATTATTCTTAATTAAATTTCTTAACTTGGGCTAATACAAATGTTACTTCATAACACATGTATCTAAATTCAGTGCTGGCATATTTTAATGTAAGATAGAACAGATCCTTGTGTTCCAATCAGCACAAATCTTTAGTTCTAAGAAGTTCTCAGGAGACTGGTACACTGCCCAGGAAATCATTAACCATTACTGATGACATCGGAGAGCAAGAACGGCTCCTTTGTATGCTGCTCATTTGACCATCAGGTATCTCATTTATTTATAAGCTGAAAACGTCACATAGATTTTAGTTTCAGAAAAAGAGCACAAAGCACTTCTGTAGTTATCACCTCTCCTTTAAAAAGTCTTCTTGAGTGTGTGCATGTGTGTGTGGCCAGGGGTTGAGGAGCGTGGGAGACAGGCCATCAGCCTTGTCCTGCAATAATTTAGCAAGGAGTTAAGTCCCCAGTGATTTCTGTTCCAGCTCATGGATGAGTCAGAGATAAGGGCCTAAACTTCTAGCCTATCACCACAATATGCCACTTAAGAAGCTCTTGCTCCTCTTCAGTGAAGTTTTTGAGAAACTAACTAGATTGAAACTAATACCCAAGACCTGAGTAAATTTCAAATGTCTGGGTTGATTTTTCAAGGAAGTCTGAATCATGGGATGTCTCACTGATTTAGGAGCTGAAAGATCTTTTGCATTACCTTTGTAGTGCTTCCTCTGTGGGTCTATGCATTATTATTTTCTTCTATTTTTAAAAGGAAGCTAGTGTAGAACTAGGGAGGGTGGGAGAGTATTGCATTAAAGTGTAACTTAGTGCCAGGCACTGGGCTTAGATGGATGAGGTCTGAAAGTCGAGATCTGCCTTTCCTTCTGCCTTTCTTGCAGTTAATCAACACATTTTTAATGAGCTGTCCTCTTTTGCAGGAGTTTTTTTTTTCCTGTTTATGATTCCATATCCTTGGGCATAGTTATTCCCAAAGCATTTTAATACATACTTTATTAAATGCCTCTTGGTGACTTCAGAGGCAGGAACAGTGAACTACACAGAAAACTTGGTTCAGATCCAGAACATGCAATTACAAAATAAGTATTCTTTTACTTCTTAAGTAAAAATCCTATAGGAAATGTCTACGTTTTCACTCAAAAATAACTGAACTTGTTTTTTCTTGTGATACTCACACAGAACTATGTCCTTCCATAGCAGAATCATATTTTCAAGTGATATTATGTTTCCCATTTCAAATATCCAAATCCTTAAAATAAAATGCCAATAAACATACCCCTTTCTATTATAATTTTTTCTATTTTTTCTATTAAGTCTCTCAACTGTATAATTACAGTATTTAAAGTGAAATCCTATATAATAAAGAGGTAATATGCAAATTAACCCTCATGCCCTTGCAAGATGGCTGCTCACAACTTGGCCGGCAGAGGAGTTAGTGAGGGACAATCTAACGACTGAACAGCAGGCTGCATGGGGTGACCAGGCCAGCAGGGGGGGTTAGTGAGGGATGGAAAAATGACTGAACAGCAGGCTGTGTGGGGCGACCAGTTCTGGATGGAGAGCCATGAGGAGCGACCAGGCCAGCAGAGGGAGGAAGTTGGGGACAACCAGGCCAGCAGTGGGGGCAGTAAGAGGTGACTAGGCCAACAGGATGGTGGGGTGGGGGGGGGGCAATTTGAGGCAACCAGGCTGGCAGAGGAGGGCAGTTAGGGGTGACCATGCCAGGAGGGGAGCAATTAGGAGTGATAAGACAGGCATTCAGGTAAGCAATTAGGAGCCAGCAGTCCAAGATTGTGAGAGGGATGTCTGACTGCTGGTTATCCCCCAAGGGATCCTGGATTGGAAAGGGTGTTGGCTGGGCTGAGGGGACCACCCTCTGCACACAAATTTTGTGCATCAGGCCTCCAGTCTATAATAATATAATACTACTAGAGGCTTGGTATCCCAGCCTGCTCCTTCTCCAATCTGGGACCCCTTGAGGGATGTCTGACTGCCCGTGTAGGATCGGGCCTAAATGGGCAATGGACCCGATGGGCAGAGCCTGCAATGGACTGCAGGTGGGAGCCAGCAGTCCTCTCACAATCGAGGACTGCTGGCTCCCACCTGCTCTCCTGCCTGCCTTCCTGATTGCCCCTAACTGCTTCTGCCTGTTAGTCTGATCACCCCCTAACCATTCCCTGCCAGCCTGATTGACGCCCAATTGCTCCCCTTCCAGCCTGTTTGCCCCTAACTGCCCTCCCCTGTAAGCCTGGTCACCCCTAACTGCCCTCCCTTGCAGACTTGTTCATCCCCAACTTCCCTCACTTGCAGGCCTGGTCCCTGCCAACTGCCATCCCATGCTGGCCATCTTGTGGTAACCATCTTGCGTCCACATGGGGGCAGGATCATTGACCACATGGGGGCAGTCATCTTGTGTGTTGAAGTGATGGTCAATCTGTATATTACTCTTATATTAGATAGGATAGAGGCCTGCTACACGGGTGGGGTCTAGCTGGTTTGCCCTGAAGGGTGTCCTGGATCAGGGTGGGTGTTCCCTTGGGGCATAGGGTGGCCTAGGCAAGAGGCCTGTGGTGGTTTTCAGGCCAGCCATGCCACTCAGTGACCCAAGTGGAGGCCCTGGTATCTGGGATTTATTTATCTTCTATAACTGAAACTTTGTAGCCTGGATTGGAGCCAAGCCTTCTGCTTGCACAGCCATTGAAACTGTTACGTTAAGCCGAGGCCTAGGCCAGCCAGGATGTGTGGAAAGCTTGGCTTCCTCCATCGCCAGCGGCAACCCAAGCCTCCCTCCTGCTCTCTCTGTGGCTGTAGCTATCTTGGTTGGGCTAATTTGCATACTCGCTCTGATTGTTTGGTGGGTGTGGCTGGTGGGCATGGCTTCCTGGTATGCCGGAGGTATGGCCAATTTGCATATTACTCTTTTATTAGATAGGACTAGAGGCCCATTGCAGGAAGATTCCTGCAATATGGCTTCCTGCTGCGGTCTCTGCTGCTCCACCAGCTTCCCTCCCTTCTCTGCTGCCCCGCCTGTTTCCCACCCTTTTCCACTGTCCACTTGCTTGCTTCTCGAAGCTTCCCTCCTTTCTGCAACACTTGGCTTCCTTCTAAGCTGTCTTCAGTCTTCGTTCTGCACCAGAATATGCAAATTAACTGCATCTTGGTTGTGTTAATTTGCATACTTGCTCTGATTGGCTGGTGGGCATGGCTTGTGAGTGTAGCAGAGATACAGTCAATTTGCATATTACTCGTTTATTAGATAGGATTATATAATTGAAAAACTTATGGGAATTTTTCCTTAAGATCATGAAAAAACTATCAAAACATTCTCTAATTTATATAATTCTGCTCAGTTGAGTTTACAGTAACATAGAGGGATCCTATGAAATACACAATACACATTGCCCCTCATTCCATTTCAATTGTATAATGTAAAAACCATTAACAAAGCAACACAGTTCCTTAAAAACACTTTAATGTTGTTGTTGTTTTTTTTAGAGTACAGAAGCTACAATAAATCTTAACTTAATCATTAAAAGACCATTTGAATTTTTAAGTATGCAATTCTCAATTGAAAGAAGCACAATGTGCCGAAGTCATTTATATTCAGATATTTTAATTTCTATAGTAGTAATAAGAGTTTTCTTTGGTGTAGTCCAACTCCCCATGAACTGTCAATGAAAGGCTTCATAACTTTCTTCTGGCTGAAGAAGATCAAAGCATTCTTATGTTTGCTGAAACTCTTTGACACTGATGTACAAACAGGTGTTGAGTTTATTTCATTGCTACTAAACTGTTTCTTGCTATCCAGAGTTTAGGAAGAAGTGGTTCATTTTAACAAAATGTTTACAGACTGGCTTGCTCTTCCCCAATTTTTAATTTTCTTTACAAGGTGTCCTATAGTGATTTGTGCTAGACCCTGAAACTGAAAGTGAGACCTGAGGAAACCATGAGACCCGTGGCTAGAGAACACTCTGGGCACAGCCCAGGGGTGTTGCTGCCTGGCTCACTTTATTTGCCTTCTCTCTCCATTTTTGCAGTTATATGCCCTAAGCTTGAGTTCAAGCATAATTAAAAGCTGAATTTTTAAGTCACAGAAAAAATGTGAAATTGCCCAATTGTTTTTGCCAATTTTAAGCAAGATAAAGAGTCCCACAGGCAGTACAGTATGAAGAACTGATTTCCATCGTTGAAGTATGAAAATCCCTTTTTAAAATCATAACATTTCATGTTCCTGTATACTGTATATGGATACAAATAATAATGAAAATGATATTTAACATTACTGAGTATTTGCTATATGTCAGGCAGCATTTTAAATACTTTTTTTGGTATTATTTCTTTTAATTCTCACAATAGCCTATGAGTAATAATGTTAACGCTACTTTACAGATGAGAAAACAGAGGCACAGAGAGGTTAAGGAACTTGCTTGACATTGGCGGATTTTAGCAGTAGGAGTTATTAACCTGCAAGTTACACTTGACGGAAGCTATACATCTAGTACATGTTTATTAAGAAAATATGTAAAAGATAAATAACTTATTGATTTAATAACATTTTAAATGAATCTATATTTTATTCCATATATAACTGAAATCAATTGTACACATAACTGCAAGGCATGTTTCCCATCACACAAATGCCCACTTCCTGCCAGTGGCTCAGACTCCACATGAAATCTTTCTCCTCCAGCTCATTCTGAACCAACATGTGGTATAACATGCAGTGAGAACTTGCACTGGAAACCAGAAATCATAGTTCTAAGCCCCATTATAGTAGTCTCTTGACATTTCTGAGTCTTGGTTTCCTCTGTATAAACAGGAAATATTGATAAATGCACTACCATGGGGCGAGCATGAGAAAGAAAATAATCTGAGGAGATATAAATTCTTGTTAGGTTTTCCTATTCAGCTTTCTTGTAACTTCATAAAAATTTCATTTATTTAACATGACCTTTTTTCCTTTCATTCCTTTTGCTTCAAACTGGCCTGATCCAGCACTCAGCCTGAACTGTCTTCTTCTCCCTTGCACATCCACTTCTTTAAGAGGACAATGAGGTTCTGATCAGCATCAAATAATCTTAGGAACAAACTGAAACTGGTATGGCTCAGTGGATAGAGAGTCGGCCTGCGGACTGAAAGGTCCCAGGTTCAGTTCTGGTCAAGGGCATGTACCTTGGTTGTGGGCACACCTCCAGTAGAGGGTGTGCAAGAGGCAGCTGATCGATGTCTGTCTCTCATCGATGTTTCTAACTCTCTATCCCTCTCCCTTCCTCTCTGTAAAAAATCAATAAAATATATTAAAAAATAATAATCTTAGGAACAAAACCTGTCTGAAGACCCCAGAGGCAAAGTTTAGATCAAACTAAAGATAACATCTAGGCCCCAGTTGTGTTTCTGCTCCAGGCTCAGAAAAGCTTAGAAAGGAGACAAAGTAACACCATGGCTGACATTTGGAGCAGTTGCATTGATCAACTATTCCATCCTAGCACTTAACAACCAGTAGAGACCACGACCCTGACCATGATCCTAACTCCCTTAATCACCCTGATTAATTCTTTTTCCCCATGGAAGCCATCAGGGAGTCAGGTCTTTAAGGAAGAGCTCCCTTGTGACTCCAGAAGTGAGCCACTTCCTATAAAGTATTCCCGTTCTGTCTTATTGGGCTTTGATGCATGCAGGCAAATGGATCTCTTTTGTCCATTAACATTCTCAATAGGTAAGTTTTAACATATTTCTTTTATTTTTCTAACTTTTCACTGCTCATTCTTATATCTCACCTTTGAGTAGTTTCAGAGTACTACAACATCTTCAGATGGCAGACACTGAATCACTGAGTTGAGGGGAGGGGGGAGGAAAATAGAGCTAAAAGATTCAAAAGATCCAAATTTAAACATTCCTCCTAATGCTAAAAATAAGAGCAAAAACAGTTACTCCACCATTCAGCAAAAATGTAACTAAAATCTTAACCTAAATCATTTGAGATGTGCTCTAGTAATTGTGAAAAACAATTTATATTTCAAGGAAATTATCAGTGTTATGTTCAGATTATCAGGCAACATTTATTGGATACTGGCACTGAGAGGTACCAATATCCTGGCTTCAAATTCATTTGTATGACTTAAACTATATAGAGGCAGGCCTGTGGAACCAACTGCACAGTGGTGGAGGTAAATAACCCAAAACACATTAGATACTTTCTAGGAACAAATAAATATAAAATAGTAAAGCCAACTAGGTACCTGGGAAATAAATGAGACAAATAGATTCTTATTAGTAATACCTGCCTATTTCTTTATAGGAACAATGACATAAAAATGTAACATAATTGCTAAAACCTTTTTAAAATTGAAATGTGCTGTGTGACCACTAAGTATTACACAAGTACTAAATGCTATATGAGTAATAAGTTTACAACTATTTATTTGATTCTATTTAGTTGACTATTAAATATTCCTAAATAGAAGAATTATGTGAATTACCTGCTGGAAGACAGTTCTTTTGAAATGGAAGTTTTCCAGCTTTTCGAATGGATTTTTAAAAGGCCATATATATATGCACAAATTTTATTTTTTTAAATGTTTCCCAAGATAATGAATTTCTATTATCTTAAGGTTAACTCTCAAATGGTAAAGAAATCATGCAGATAAAAAAATTTAGATCATACAACTAACTCATGACAATATGTAAAACTGATAAAGCAAACAATTTCCTTCTAGTTCAGTAATTCCACCAAAGCCTGTTATCTCTATTTAAATGGCATATTCCTAAAGACTGCATAAAAATAGAAAATAGAAAAAATAGGAACTTAAGCTATTAGTTATACTAGAGGCCAAATGCATGAAATTCATGCACTCAGGGGGGCATCCCTCAGCCTGGCCTGTACCCTCTTGTAGCCTGGGAGCCCTTGGGGGAAGTCCGACTGCCAGCTTAGGCCTCCAGGGAGTGGGCCTAAGTCATCAGTTGGACATCCTTAGCACTGCTATGGAGGCTGAAGAGGCTACCACCACCACTACTGTGCTTGCCAGCCATGACCCTGGCTTCTGACTGAGCAATGCTTCCCTTGTAGGAGTGCACTGACCATCAGGAGGCAGCTCCTGCATTGAGCATTTGCCCTCTGGTGGTCAGTGCGAGTCATAGCAAATGGTCCTTCTACTGTTGGGCTGAAACTGGCTTGCCAACATCCCCCTAGAGCAGCGGTTCTCAACCTGTGCGTCGTGACCCCTTTGGGGGTCGAACAACACTTTCACAGGGGTCGCCTAAGACCATTGGAAAAAACAGATACGATTCATAACAGTTGCAAAATTACAGTTATGAAGTAGCAACGAAAATAATTTTATGGTTGGGGGTCACCACAACATGAGGAACTGTATTAAAGGGTTGTGGCATTAGAAAGGTTGAGAACCACTGCCCTAGAGGTTCCAGATTGTGAGAGGGCACAAGCGAGGCCAAGGGACCCCACCAGTGCACTATTGGGGCTGGGGAGGGACATAGGAGGTTGGACAGCTGGGGAGGAACTGCAGGAGGGCTTCAGGGCATGTCCAGCACATATTGCTCAGCCACAATTGGCTGGACCCTAGCAGTAAGCTAATCTATTGGTCAGAGCATCTGCCCCCTGATGGTCAGTACATGTCATAGTGAGCAGTTGAGCAGCCTTAGCATATTATTAGCATATTACACTTTGATTGGTTGAATGACTGACTGGCCCACTAGACACTTAGTATATTAGGCTTTTATTATATAGTATAGAATTAATTAGGGTACAATAATTATAGGTTTAGAGTGATCATATTTATTATTACTTTAAAATATAGTAAGGGCATAGTCAAATTCTTTAAAATTGACAAAATAAAACTATAAAATAATCAATGGATCTAATAATCAGCCATGAGGTATATCAAAATGTACTTAAAAGAAACTGAGCATTTTATCTTTCAATATGATTTTCAGAAAAATTTATGTCTCTATCAATGCATTCAAAATTAATGGCCCATGCTTGACCAGCAGGTCATTTCCACTATCATAATGGCCAGCAAATGATCACTTTGTTAATTGAGGAATGGATACCAACTGAGAAGGCATCTTCTAGATTGGTCTGACGGTGGTATACATCTAGGAAAATACTGTAACCATACTGCTCTTATGTAGGGTAGAATTTGTATTTTATTTCATGTTACCTTCCTCTGATTAAAGAAAAGGTAAACTGAAAGAAAGGAATCAAAGAATAATATTGTTAAATATAAATGGAGTTAATTCAAATACAATATACTTTAATTATTCTATCAATTAGGTTAAGGTAAAAAAAAGAAGTGAAATTTATTCTTCCACAGATAATAACATAGCACTAATAACATAGCACTACTGTCTTTGTCTTGAACTGAAGGCCACAGAGTTAAGATACTAAAAAAAATACTATTAATTATTTCATTCTGATTAAGCAAAATTAACATTTGGATGGCCTACTTCATTCCTTGTTCCTGACACTGGGTAATTGTCTCCTTATCTTTTCACAAAATATCGAAAAATTTATTGCTATCAAAAGAGGTCAACATATTGTATCATTAAGTTTTATCTTAAGGAAATGCTATTTTTAAAATCAGAAAAAAATGAATGGATTAAGCAGTATTAATTTGCCCCAAGAAAAAAAAAACCCTGATAAATTGTCCCTTTCATTTTGATATTTAAATTACCATTGGTATAACACTGTAATGAGATAAAGGTTCATTAAGACAGCCTTTGTTATGTAAAAACAAAACATATTAGAAGGGTAATTCTTTACTGAGCTACAGTTATCCTCCAAGGATGCAGCAAATGAGACATCATTAAAATATTTAAGTTTAATTATTCAACATGTTCCAATACAAAATCAAAATACATATGCACACACCTAAGGATTTCGTCTACTCCTGAAACTCTCTGAATTTTTCTCCTAAGAACATTAATAAAATTAAATATCATTTTAGAAATAGGAAATACATGTTTAAAAATGATTTTTAAAATCAAAGCAGAGTATATACACATAGTTAAAAGTCAAATAGTACTAAAATCTTACAATGAAATAGCAGTCTTCTGTCCAAATACCCCAATTCCTACTTCTCAGCAACAACCTCTGCCACCCTTTTAGCAGACTATTCTGGCATTTACTTTTCTTTCTCCAAATGTGTTGATGTTCCAATTTACAGATTCACAATTCTATTCATTATCTATTGACTTTACTTTGGAAGATAAGAATTTAACTCTCTTGTACTCTCCATCCCCACCCTACCCCTACCCCTTCCCATCCTACCAGCTTTCCAATAGACATCTCACAATTTTTAGTAAACCTATATCTAAATTATTAAAATTATATAAATATTCCATTGAGCCAAACAAGTGTACTATGATTGTTACATTTCTTGTACACTTTTTTTTTTTGCTAGAATTCAGGAAATACAGCATGGCTCCTGACCATGTTTGAATAACTTTATTTTAACTTCATCCTTCATTGTATTTGGCTATATATAGATTTACAAGATGACAATCATTTCTTTTAAGAACTTTAAAGGTATTACTCCTCTATATTATTTTTTATATTGTCAGATTCCATTCTGATTTTTCATAATTTATCTCTGATCTTTCTCAATATCTCTCCTCCTTCACTCTCACTCTGGAAGTTCTTAAAATTTTCTCTTAGTCTCCTGTTCTAAATGTTTACTGATATGCACTGATATGATTCTTTTTTCATTCATTCTCATTTAACTTGCTATGCTATTTTAAGGTGGAGACTTATGAACTCCTCTATTGATAAATATTCTTATATCTTTCCTTGATAATTTTTCTTCAATTACCTCTGTTATTTCTTTTTTAAGAACTCCTGTGTTTGGAGTTCTTTCTAATGTCTCTCTGTTTTGTTTTCATTCTTTAGATATTTCCTCAACTTTACCTTTCAACTTTTGTTTTCTAGTTTCAGCTTTCTACTTCCTATTCCTCTCTACATTGTTTGTTCCTTTTTCTTTCTTTCTTTCTTTCTTTCTTTCTTTCTTTCTTTCTTTCTTTCTTTCTTTCT
>JAAGEH010002531.1:21228374-21275160 GCA_011751065.1 Lasiurus cinereus
TCTTTCTTTCTTTCTTTCTTTCTTTCTTTCTTTCTTTCTTTCTTTCTACCCCCTTTTGAGTCCTCCCTTTCAAGTCAGATACCTCCCTAAGTCCCCTTTACCCCAGAGGTTTTCAATTAACTAGAGAAAAAACCACCACTCTCCTGAACCAGTGATGTGCTGCCAATGTTCTGAGAAGAAGGAGAGGAGGCCAAAGTGAGCTCACACTCATCCCAGGTTTTAGCCCACTATTGTATATTCCTTCTTTCCATGATACTGCTACCAGCAAGACTCAAAGCTTCTGTGTTGTTCTTGAAGCCAATCATCTTTTTTCAAATGGGTCTTGCTTTTCAGGGCACATAGTTGAAGAAGCTACGACTATTAGTAAATCTGTTATTAGTCCTCTACTTTCCACTTTCCAAATATGTCATAGTTGGCTGTGGAATCTCTCCTATGCTTTTTATCTTTGCAGGTTTATAACTTTTAAAATTCCTTTTGTAACCATTTTAGAAGGATCTGGGAAGGTAAAGGAGATAAAAATCATGCAATCTGCCCAGTTGAACATGAAGTCCCAGAAGTATAATTTTAAAGGAGATTATCTGAAGACTTTTTAGTTTCCTCATTTAATAGACTTAGGGAAGAAACAAAGGTAAGTTAAGTGCTCTGCTCAAAGTTCCTTCTCTACGTTCAGAACAGAACAAGGCACAAAATGTATCCTGTCTCTTTGTCTAGAATTTCTTCAACTCCCAATATAACATCTTCATGAAAAAAGCATTTTGTTGACCTTCTGGATGAGAGATAAACAATATACCACTGAACCTTTCAAAAATTACATGATTTAAAAAGAAAACTAATAACAAGGGGAGAATATGTTGAGTGCTGTATGTAAAAAATAGTAAGCACCCAGATGTTGAGAGAAGGGGAGATCTCTGAGGGTAGGACAATTTCCAAAGGCTCTGTGAAGCAGCTGAGATTTGCATTTGATCTTATGACAGGAACTCCAGGTAAAAGGTGAACAGGGCAGTGTTGTGGCAGAAGGCTTATGTCGGGAATAGTAAGGGAATGGGTGCTTCACAGACATTCATTGAGGCCACTTCCATGGAAGGAAGAATCGACTCCTACAACACGTCCCTTTCTCATCCTGTATTCTGACAAATGCCCAGGACACACTAAACACCGGGATCATTATTTGCTCTTCTAGGCTCCATCTCTACCGTACAATAGGATTTTATTGACTCTGTCATTTGTATTGTGAAGTCAATGGGTAATTTTTCATTTTTTATATAGTTATATATCTGATGGCTATTCTCAAACTACATACTCTGCTACAGCTTCAATAGTTCTCTATATCACTCTGTGTTTAAGGACTCAAACAGTAATTTTAAGACAAAAATATGGCTGAGTGAGGCAGGCCAAAGGTATAATCTTAAAAATACAACTGAAAAACACCAAAAACATCCAAAACTTTCTAGTTAACTTCTTCCTATGTCACATTTAAAAAAAATATCAGAGAGCAAGAATATACACTTCTTATTACCCAATGCCATGGAGTATACCACCTTGCAGAATTATAAAGTCACTATTTTGCACAGCTTTATTCATTTTTCATACAATATTTTTGTTCCCAGAAGGTAGGAAGCTATCCTAGTAATTGAATGACAATAGGTACACTTGGATATTTGTCTGTCTAAAATGTTTAAAAAACAAATCAACATAAATCCCAATGTAACTTATGATAGCCAATAAATACAGAAAGGACAGAAAATTAACAAAAGACTTAATTAAAAGCTAATTTACTAATATCTACTCTGAATGCAGTAATTGTTTTCTGGAAAATACTGTGTATGTTAATGACTTTTATTTTATAAAAAAGTGTGTAGATGCCTATCTGAAACTGAAACTATTTTAAGAAAATTATTTCCTAAACTGAATGGTTAAAAATAGAACTGAAAAGAGGATTCTCATTCATAAATGTGCTAAATGTCTTTATGTAGCATCTATACCATTAATAAATTTCACAAACAGTAATAAATTTCACAAAAGCTTACAGTGCTAATTCTCAGCTTTGGGATTTTGGAAGATATACATTTGTGCTCAAGAACAATGCCTCTAACATGTAATAAGGGCCTTCCTCTTTCTGCCTTATTAAATTCCTGCTGCTAGCTATTATTAGGCCTAATTTTCTTGACTATTTCAGTTATTGCACACATCCACAAGGAGTAACTGGCTTTTTGGTAACATCTTTAGACATGGTTTTGCTGTACTACAAATGTCATGTATACAAAGAGGGTGCTTGGCAAAATAAATAAGCAATAGACCAGGAACAAAACAATCAGTACAATAATCTAGTATATTGGGATAGTATGTTAATCTTGATAGTAATAAACTGGTTGTTGGCCAACTGTGGCTAATTCAATTACATGGCCTGATGATAATGAAGTCAAAGGGGTATATCCTTACTCCTGCCCTCTCCTTCACCTTCTGTGTCAATGTTCTGCCTTCAAAACATATATGCACAAAATGTGAACCTGCTAAATTTACTATGGCTAATGCCTATAAATCTAAACATCACCAAAACATGAGCCCTGGCCCACAGGAGGAATTTAAGAAGAGCATGTGCCCAATCAGATAGTGATCAATCTATCACCACTTCTAGAAAAACACAGTGGTGCATACCTATAATGCATTTCCAGGTACCAACTGTGAATACAGTGGGCATCAACATTCCACAGGAGCCCTGTGGTCCCTTCTAGCTAGGCTCTACAATTTTGATTCGGTGGTTCCAGCCAAACAATTAAAGCTCTAGTAATTTATATATGTGTCATGGTAACAAGATATAAATTACACAACAGGGCTGGCAGAATAATATTATTACAGAAAAATAATGACTCTCATTTCCTGAACACTGACTGTATGATGGTGTTCTGCTTCTTCCTTTTCACTGCTATATTCATAGCATCTAGAAAAATGTCTGACAAATAACAAGTGATCATAAATATTTGTTGAATAAATGAATAAGTGTTTTAGTGACTCACAACAATCCCATAAGTTAGGTTTTATTATTATCCTTATGTTATAAGTGAGAAAACTGATGCATATTAGTTAAAGTGACATGCTTCAGGTTACTTAGCTATTAAATAGCAAAGCCAGTATTTGAAACCAAGTTCTATAAGATGCTAGAGCCTGCCCATTAACACTCCCTGATTCCCCACTTCTTTGCACACACTACCGCTCATAGTGGTAGGCCAGCACAAGGAGCACCTCTCCTCTCCTTCCCAAATGGAAGTAAGGTCTTCCTCCTACTGCTCTGAAGTACCAGGACACTTTATTTGTATTGCCCTTGGGATACTGATCAATTCCTTCTTCATTTTATTGAAAGGTAGGGGAACAACCATTTATTAAATACTTATCATATTTCAATCACCATGTAGATACTTTCAGGAATGTTCCCTTATTCATACTTCATCACAATCAATTAGGTAGGCATTTTCTTTTAACCTCCATTTAATGAGTGAAGAAAATAAGAGTTAGATCTTTTGTCAGTATTTCCCAAACTTACACAATAACAAGAATCTGGAAGGGGGAGAATTGCTTGATATAATAATAGCAGACCATAATCCAAATCTTTTGACTTAGAATGCTGAGGCAAAGAGCCTTACTTTGTCTGATTCCCTAACTAACTGCTAGTACTTTAGGGCAGGGATCACATGTCAGCATCTTTTTTCTCTTCACTGCATATACTAGGCCCAAGCTGTGTCTCATCTTTCTAAAGCACAATAGTCTATAAGGTACATTCACATTCTTCCCTCAAATAATCATAAGTAGCAAGCATACCAGGTATCACTAACCCCTTGTGGATGGAAAAAATAATGCACAATCAAGTTGTATGGCTCCTAGATAAAGAGAAAAAGGAAAAAAAAAAGAAGGTAATGGAGACAGAGAAAGGGAACATATTTTAATTTTTTTTAAATTACCCAATTCTTCTCTTTAAGTAAGAAATCATGCTTATATTATTCTGCAAATTCCAAGATGAAGCAAGAGGTTTGTCAAAAGGATCATGCAAGATATTTGCAATAGGTCCCTCAAAAAAACAGTATTTTTCATTAGCAACAATCAATAAAATAATTATCTTGTTTTTATTCCCTATTATAGAACTGGTTCTATAAGATAAATTCTCAAAATAGGGCATCATGGAAGAATTTAAAGAATGTAGTATGTATTTAAAGAAACAAAACCCTCTATAATTCTCAGATCGATTTTAGCTTTAATTGAGTTTCTTTAGGATATTCCCAGTTAAATAAGTTTTCCTAGAAAAATTTTGCCCCTTATCATCTAAAGCACTCTCGCTGGAATAGTCTTAGAAAGTAGTTGAGCTGAATGATATTAACCTAAATGTAATTTTACTATCTTTAGCTCACTTCTGTAGATAAATTTGCACAGCAGTAGGGATTTAAAAATCTTTCTTTTACAATTTATTAAATTGTTAAGTCCCCTGAACCAACCAACAACAACAAAAAAAGATTTTATTATAATCCCAGTGAGAGCATGTCTAGTGAAAAAAAAGTGAACTTGCTCTTCTTATTTGGCATGAAACTGTGAGGGAAAAACAACCCTGAAATTTGGAGAATTTCTCAAGAAGTGAGATGCTATGCCTAAAGTCTAAATACCTTGTACTCTTTGAGTAAAGATAAAGTGGAACTGTGCATTTAGGAGTACAGTAAAGAGAGGGACTAGGGAGAAAGCAGAAGGGTCTTCTATTTCTAGGTAGTCAAATCAGACAGTAGCACCAAAACATACTTTCAACCTTGAACAGTACTCCCCAGCTGTAATAATTGACCACTTGGCCAATCCAAATATCACTCCCTCAGAACTTGAAATTGTGAAAATGATATGTTAGTTGAGTTGAAAATACATGCAGAGCCAGGGCCAAGTTGACAGTGTAAGCCAACGTGAAGCTGTGAGAAGCTGAAGTGACAAAAGAGTACAGAAGGCAGAATATCACTTTGTATATCAAAAGAGAATGAAACAGAGAAGAGTGATGGAAATCATACAAGACCTGGGAACAACCATGGTTCCTCTTCTATCCCCAGTGACATATTTCCTGTCCTTGTGGGGAATGTCCATGATGTGGCTTGCTCTTTCATTTATATAAACATTTTTACTTGCGATAATCTGAGTGGGTTTCTATTCCTTGAAACCAAACAGCCTTAACTAAGACAGGCAGCTTCATAGACAAAGTACCTATCTGAGCTAAGCAACAGGTGTTCACCAGGTACCTGGTGGAGAAAGAGCATGTCCGAAAGAGGAAGAGCCTATATGTCAACTATGAAGCAGGAGAGAGCAAATCCAGTTCTAAGAACTATGAGTAGAAGATACAGACAGAACATGAGAAACGCGGTAAGGTGAAGGAGTTGGGGGAGGGGGGGTGCGGGCGGGGAGTGAGTAAAGACTGAAAAGAAAGCCAGGAGCCAATGCAGGAAGGACCTCGTGATACACCGAGGTACTTAGTCTTTATCCTATAATGGATGAGATCAAAGTTGTGTTATAGAAGATCATTCTGGCCAAGATATGAAGGCTAAAGTGGAGGGGGTTGGGGCAAGATTGGAGGCAGAAGACTAGTGAGAAAAAGAATTCTTCAAGGGGACCTTTGTATGTCATTATTACTTCCACCATCAGGGACTATTTAATCTAAGGGAGGAGGAAAAAGAAAAGAGCATTAACTTGGTCCTAAGAAGAAAGTCAGCACAACCCCCTATGAAATAACCCCCTGTAGCTTGGCCAGTTGTGTAAGTTGTACAGGATTGCACCCTTCAAGCCTATGTTTCAAAGAAACTTCTAGAAACCCAAGGGGTTGGTGACCCATGAGCACCACCAAATGTGACTTAGTATCTATAAAATACAGATCATAAAAGAAACTCACACTTGGAAATATCACAAAATTTCACGCTTCATTTTCCCAGTTCTCAAAGTCATTTATTAATTTCCCATCAAAACATAAAGCCACATCAAGGCTTAGTTACTTCAGGAGGCATGGCACCTTTCATAAAGCCTGATAAAAGCTTTAATAATTAAAGACTGACTTTGAATGAAGGACACCTGAAATTCTTTGGCTCAATGTGTTTGTGCAGTTCAGTAACACAAACGAAAAACATAAGTATCCCTGAATAAATGGAAGCTATAGATGTCTGATCCTAATTAGTTTAGATAACAGGGCAAATCAAATCCCCAGATATTTAAAAGGATGGAAATGGAGCTGTCAGGTTTGATGATAGGCTAGGCTGTGGACACAATAAACTTCCCATCGTAATGTAATTTCTCTTACATATGAATGTAGGAAGTAGACAACATTACACTGACAAAAAACAGCTGAGTGGAAAGCACCTCTTTAATATTATGCTTTGACTTCAGTTTGTCTCTTCCCACACTTAAAATGTCTGTCAACTGTCCACTTATGGATGGATCCCATGCTTAAACTACACCCTGACAATGGTCATCTTCCTCTCTCATTCCATGTGCCACCAGAGTGCGGTATCCTAACTGAAACACTGTTTGTTGTGTAAGGTATTCTTGAAGTCACTTTAATTGCCAACAGCCAATATAGAGATTCTTTTTATTCTTGCTGTGCAGTGAATAATCCACCAATAAGAGCTTTAGCATCCCCTGGAAGCTTATTAGAAACAAGAGGCCTGGTGCACAGATTTGTATACCAGTGGGGTCCGTTGGCCTGACCTGTGGGGATGGGGTAAAACAGGCTCTCTGATATCCTTGAGGGGTCCTGGATAGCAAGAGGGCAGTTCTTAGGTGACACACCCTGGAACTGGGCTCCCTCCTTTCTGGTTCTGGGTGCGTAACCCAAGAACTGCAGCTGCCAAGTCACGCCAGCTTGGCAGTTCCTGCACTGAACATCTGCTCCCTGGTGGTCGGTGTGCATCACAGCTACCGGTTAGAGCATCTACACCCTGGTGGCCATCGTAGTCGGAGAGTTGAACATCTCTCCATATATATGTAGTTAGTTAGTTAGTCCTAGGGCCCACCCAAGACTGATTGCAATCTGCATCTTATCAAGAGCTCCAGGCAATCTTATGATATTTGAGAAGCACTGCCAGACATATTTGGAAAACACAGTTGAGGAGAGTTTGACTAAAACCTAAGATCTGATCTCAATATTCTTTGCTAGTCAGAAGAAATGGCTTCCAAGTCCTGCATGTAAAAAAGACTGCTATTTACTTTAAGCTGGACTTTCCAGGAAGATGGTATGTGCTGTGGAAACAGACAAACTTGAAGCCAGAGAGCACCTGAGTTCAAATCTAAGCACTGCTACTCATATGCAGTGAGACCCTGGGCAAGTTACTTTCTCACACTGTTGAATTTTTTTTTCCTTTTTCCCTGCGGTTGAAGGGACCATTAGTTTTTTTTTGTTGTTCTTGTTCTTGTTTTGCGTGCTTTTTAGATCATTGCAGCTCATATGCAGTTAGAGGAAATAATAGAGAGAGAGAGAGAGATCCCATAAACCTTTCTCCTCGTTCCCTCTATGGTAACATCTTGCACTAGTACAATAGCACAAGAAGAAAATTTGTTCTCTATCCCTTATAAGTTTGCCATTTCAAAAATGTTACATCAACAGAATCATGCAGTGGGTATTCTCCTGAGATTGGCTTTTTCACTCAGCATAAGTGCCTTGAGATCTATCCAAGTTGTTGCATGTATCAACAGCTCATTCCTTTTTTACTGCTGAGTCCTATTTCATGGTAGATATGTACCACCATTCAACTGTTCACCTTTTGAAGGACAGTTAGATTGTTTCCAGTTTGGGGCTTTTACAAATAATGTTGCTATAAACAGGCATATACAGGATTCTGAGTGAACATAAATTTCTATTTCTCTGGGATAAATGTTCAAGAATACAATTGCTGGGTTATATGGCCATTTTGTGAGAAACTGCCACACATTTTTTCAGAGTGGCTATGCCAGTGGTCGGCAAACTCACTAGTCAACAGAGCCAAATAACAACAGGACAATGATTGAAATTTCTTTTGAAAGCCAAATTTTTTAAACTTAAACTTCTTCTAATGCCACTTCTTCAAAACAGAGTAACCCAAGGCTGTGGGTATTTTGTGGAGGAGCTACACTCAAGGGTCCAAAGAGCCACATGTGGTTCACGAGCTGCAGTTTGCCGACCACGGGCCTATGTCATTCAGATTCCCACTAGCAACATATATGAGTGATCCAGTTCTCCAGAAACTTGACATCATTGGCTCTTGAGTAAGTGTTAATACTTACTCAATCAAAACAATTACCAATGTGAGAACAAACAAACAATACAGAGGCTGTCACTATTTATTTTAGCTTGTATGATAGTTATGTACTACGGTAGTGATATCTCACTGTGCTTTTAATTTACATTTCCCTAGTGGGTAATGATGTTAAGCATCTTTTCATGAGCTTATTTGCCACCTGTATGTCTTTTTCAGTGTAATGTCTGTTCATGTTTTTTTGTCCATTTTGTAATTTTTTTTTTTACTGTTGAATTGTTAGAGTTTGTTATATATTCTAGAAACAAGGCCTTTGTCCGATATGTGGATTGCAAAGATTTCTTTCAGTCTATATCTTGTCTTTTTACCCTCTTCACAGGTCTTTTGTGGAGCAAAAGATTTTAGGTATGATGAGGTGCAATTCGTTGATTTTTTGTTGTTGTTGTTGTGGATGTGCTTTTAGTGTCAAGTCTAAGAACTTTTCATCTAGCCCTAGATTCTGAGGATTTCCTTCCAATTTTCTTCCTAAAAGTTTTATAATCTTATGTCTTACATTTAACTCAGAGACACTTTGAGTTAATTTTTTGAATAAGCTGTGAGGTTTATAATGAAACTCTCCGCCACCTCCTCTTGAATGTTCATTTGCTTGTGCCATCAATTTTGACTTGCACACTCAACTTAGAACTTTGCAAGAAAAAAAAATCAAGAATCATTACACTAAATGTACATATTAAATGTAAGAAACGATAGTTCTAGAACCATGAAAATGTTTCACCATGACCAGGGTCATATCTGGTGATGCATTTGCTCACAGGTTAGCAAACCCTGATACTGTAGTGGTTTCTTTTAGAATACCAGCCTGAGGGTAAAACATTGTTCAACAATACCACTGACCAAGCTGTAATAATTCGTTTTCATATGGTGTTACACTGACTTGCTTCTTATGACTATATCAATGAATTTTTTATCCTCCTCCCTTAAAATAGCCCCTGATAGTGGAATAAGAATGTGTCTAGATTCTGAAACTACCCAAATCCTAATATTATTGTGCATAGCCAATGGAGAAGTTATGTCTGTCACAAAGTCTGCTCATAAAAGTCACTCAAAACAACCTGTATATTAATGGTTTGCTTTTTCTCACATTTATAACTGTATTGATTCAGTAAATAATGCAATGACTCATTATATTTTTGTTAAGATGTAAGAAAACATGCCAATACTCAGAATGTTATGAAAAACTATCTCACATAACACCCTGTATCAATTCCATTTCTTTAAATAAAGTAACTTCTGTTAACAATGTTGCATGTATTCCTCGATCTATTTTCCATGCATTTACATGTACAATAAGTCCTCACGTAACTTCCTTAATAGGTTTTATGACTTTAAGTAAAGTGCCATATAATAAAACCAATTTTGCCATAGGCTAACTGATATAAACAAAAATTAACTTCCTTGAACATCTCATTGATCAAAATGATACTGAACATACCAATGTTGAACAAAATAATGTTATTCAAGGACTTGCTGTATGTGGATGACATTTACCTAAATTTAGGTTGTATTTTGTGAGAGCAAATGATTAACCTACTTTCTCTTGTGTTTGTCTCTCACTTTTAAGTCCTTCCCCCACCTTGAGATTAGCTGAATTGTGGTTTCATTTTTTAGAATAACTGTTGAATCCATCTGTAATATGTTTTTGTGTACAGCATGGAATAGGAATCAACTCTTATTTTTCACAAATAATTACCCAATTTTGTGTATGGCTATATTAAATCCTATGTTGATAGTCTTCACAGATTCTTTGTATCTATAAAAATGTAAACATATTTTTTCAGATAGTTATTCTGTTTCACTGATTTACTATTCTTTTTTTCTTTTGGGGGGAAGGGGTCAGATTTTAACTTTATAATGAATACCTTTAGACATCTGACAAGTCAAGTTTTCCTTGCTTTGTCAATATTTTGTTGGCTATAATTATCTCCAGCTTAATTTTCAAGACAAATAAATGAGTCTATATTTTCAAGTTCAAAAAACTTAGTCCTAGTGAGATTCTAATTATGACCAAATTTATAATTATTACAGAGTGCTCTGTATTTTTGCAACTATTCATTTATGTCCCTTAGCAAAGTTATAAAATGTAGATTGAGAGAAATTATTGAGAATGTTCTCTAACCTTACTTAAAACACTAACTTTCATGCCTCTCTCTTTTAACCTTTAAACTCTTTAGGTCTTTATGTACATACAACAAAACGACCACAATCTTCAAAAACAGAGAAATCACAGATGCATATGTTCTAGTAACTACTTAGTTTGATTTTTTTAATAATAAGAAAATAATTATCTTTATGCTACAAAGTAGAGAAACAACAGGTTCTCTGTGTATATATTTGGAGGCATTTGAGAATGAGCAGGTAAAGGTGGTAGAAAAAGCCAAGCTTGATTTTGAGTCCTAGAAGATATAAATAAACAGTATGCACTGGGGAGTTGGGGTATGCCTGGGAGGGAGGGGGGCAATGGGGAGATATGTATACATGTAACACAATAAAAAAAAGATTAAAAGTTAAAAAAAACAGTATGTTATTACTCCAACTACAGAGGACAACTGCTGTAATAAATGCAAAAATATTTAATCTGAAAAAAGAGATTGTATTAACCCAGCAATTATGCTAAAGACCACTGTTAGCATGACTTGCCTGAAAAAGTTAGGAAACTTCACTCTAAACAACTGAATTTTAATGAAGCTTATTACGGGTGTTTACTATTCCCAATGACAAATTGCCTTAAAATGAAAACAGCTCAATGACACACTATTCCTACACTAAAAGGGACAAGGTAAAATTAAATAGGGTATGTTTGTTCTACTCTTCCAACAATTAAACTGGCTTAATTATTAAGTGAAAATATCCACCTGGGGCAGAGACCACTATCCTTACACTATCCTTTTTCCTTTTCTGCCTTCACTAACAAACACCCAAGTTTTTAGCTGGCCATATTGCTGCTCAATTAAAGGACAACGTATCCCAGCTTCAGCTGCAAAGAGGTAAAGCCACATAGCAAGCTTCGTGTGTGCCTCTTGGCTCCTTCTATTCTGCTGGCTAAGGGGACATGTGATGGCTGGAGGTTTAACAACAACTGGACCCTGAGGACAAGGATTATTTCATAACGAAGAAAGAGGGATGAGCTGAAAGGAGCTTTGGTCCCTGATGATATATGGGGAAACCATACCATCATCTTATCTCCAAAGGAATAAGTCTCTTTCATTTGTGATATAAATTAACTTCTATCTTATTGAAGATTTTTTTCATTTGTTTTGTTAGATGCACCTGAACCCAATACCAAATTATATACCACTACTGACAAGTAAGATTAAAGTTTGTGGGACCCAAACTATCAAATTATTTTTGTACAAATAGTTCTCTTTATATTATTACTAGAGGCCCAATGCATAAAATTCTTGCACTCAGAAGGGAGGATCTCTCAGCCTTGAATGCACCTTCTCGCAGTCTGGGAGCCCTCAGAGGATGTCTGATTGATGGCATCCCTATGGGAAGGGGGTCTAAGCCATCAGTCAGACATCCTTAGCACTGCTGCGGAGGCAGGAGAGGCTCCCTCCACTGCTGCTGCATTAGCCTGCCATGAGCCCGGCTTCTGGCTGAGCAGCACTCCTCCTGTGGAGCACACTGACCACCAGGGGACAACTCCTGCATTGAGCATCTGCCTCCCCCTCCCCTGGTGGTCAGTGTGTGTCATAGCAACCAGTAGTTCTGTTCTTTGGTCAATTTGCATATTACCATTTTATAGGATTGTTATAAAAATTTGCTATGCCCAAATGAATACATTTTAATTAAAGAATTATGTCAAACATTTCCAAGACAAAATAATTATTATATTCTCTATATTCTCTGTTTTATGCATTTTTTCCCATCAACATGAACATTTTTAAAAAAATATATTTTTATTGATTTCAGAGAGGAAGGGAGAGGGAGAGAGAGATGGAAACATTAATGATGAGAGAGAATCATTGATTGGCTGCCTCTTGCATGCCCCCCACTGGGGATTGAGCCAGAAACCCAGGCATGTGCCCTTGACCTGGATTCAAACCCAGGACCCTTCAGTCTGCAGATCAATGCTCTATCCACTGAGCCAAACCAGCCAGGGCAACATGAACATTTTTTAATAGAAACAATGAATGGTTATAAAAATCATAAGCAACAAGTAAAGATAATCCATTTTTTTCCCTTTTAAATATCATCATTGAAAAAGAGTTTGGGTCAGTGTTGTTTCAAAGAAAAGACTGTATACTAATTTTAATGTATATTCATTTTATATATAAAATTAAGTGTACTGTAAATATTTTAATTTTACATGTACACCCTATTGGGGTGCTAATTTTTGCATTACTACTATTGTTAGGACTTTTAGTACAATGGTGAATAGAAGCAGTGAGCGTAGAGACACATCTCATTTCTAATTGTAAAGGGAACACTTCTAATGTTTCAGCATCAAATATGACATTTACTGCAGCTCTTGGTAGAAATCCTTAATGCAGGATGTTTTAAAAACATGGCTGGATTCAGTTTTCATTATTTTATTTAGGATTTTTGCATCTAATTTTACAAGTGATATTTGCCTTTAATTTTCCCTTATCATACTCCCTGCTCTAGTTTTGACATCAAGGCTGTCCAAGCCTTATATAATGATTTTGGAAGCAGACATAATTTTAGTCTCTAGATTAGTTTACATCAGATTAGAATTGTTCATAGAACTTTCTGGTAAAAATGGTTAGTCCTTTTTTGGATTTTTGGTCAGTGAGATTTTTAAACAATTGATTGATTCTCTTTAATGGTTAAAAACCTTTTTTATTTTCTATTTCTTCTCAAGTTCTGTTGAAATATTTTCCCAAGACTGTGTACACTGGGACAGTTTCATTGATTATTTCCATGCAATAAAAAGAGCAGTGAGTTTAAAGGGTCTTGTTTAAACTCCCAGTTCCATCATTTACCAGGCATTGTGTTCTAGGCAAGGCAACATAGACTCTGAATCTGTTTCCTCATTTATTAACCAGACATAAGTCCTAGCTCAAAGAGCTCTTGGGAGTATACTTAATTGTTTGATAGTGTACTGCAAGCACTACAGACTATATGACATTATACTCTTATACGGCATTACTCTAAAACACAAATAAATAATAATTATGTTATTGCACCACTAAAGCTTTTGTTTAATGGGTAGAAATTCAAACTGCAGATTCTTGGAGATGGAAGGTCAAGTAGTTTAAGTATCTGTCATTACCCACCTCTACAGACCATCCAAAGGACCAAATATCCACTACATCACGAGTTAGCCCTCTGTCTTTGGAAAGCTGCAATACTTAAAAGTTCTTTATACTGAGCCACAAGATCCTACTCCCCACAGCCCAATTTGGTCTACTTTTTTCTTTTCTTGGAGAAAAATCAAGTTTTTGCTATAACAACCTTAAAATATTTAAAGTCAATTATAATTTTCTTGCCAATAATGAAAAGAATATGGATTTGGAATTAAGACAGGTGGTTGTGCTATGTGCGGATTGCTGTTCTTATAAAAGAGATCCTGGAGAGTTCCCTCACCCTTCCTCCACGTGAGGGTGCAATCAGAAGATGGCCATATATGAATCAGGAAGAGGGTTCTCACCAGAAACCAAACCTGCTGGGGCTTGATCTTGGACTTCCCCGCTTCCAGAAATGTGAGGAATAAATTTCTGTTTTTTATAAGCTACCCTGGGCCTATGGTATTCTACTATAGCAACCCAATTGAACTCAGGCAAGAGGATTATGATTTATTTTGTTCATTCAGAGGTGCCTCTGAAACCATACAAGGTGTTCTGAAATTGATATGCAGTATAGTGAATCCCTTTGTTTTCTTTTCAAAGGGGAGATTCTCATTCCTCACTCCCATCTATAAATGAATGAAGAACTGTATTACAGTTAGAGTCACACAGAAATCAAGAAGCATATTAAATCTAGATAAAATATGGGACACGTTGCAAGATTATAAAGGTAATATTTGACTGAGACTCATAGGTGGTCAGGGAGTGAGCACAGTGGATATCAGTAGACGTTTCCACATAGATGAAAGAACCGTGGCTAGGCAGCCACAAGGAGGCAAATGTGGTTGAATCAAGATGGGGCAGGTCAGGCAGGTAATGGAGAATGAATCTGTAGGGCTTTAAGGTCACTGCAAGGACTGTGGCTTGTGCTCTGTATCAAATGGAGAGTCACTGCAGAGTCCGAGAAGAATGATATGATTGGATTTTCATTTCCAAAGGATCACCTTGGCTCCTTTATTGAGAATGAACTGGGGAAAACAGAGGAACTAGGGTATGAGCAAAAAAAATATTATTTTCTGATGTAATTGAGGTGGTTCTGTCCACGGTGGTTGAAATAATAAGTGCAATAGTCACTCCTTATCCATCAGGGATATATTCCAAGATCCCTAGCAAATGCCTGAACCTGTGAATAGCACTAACCCCTATATATTATTTTTTCCTATACATAAAGTTTAACTAAAACATTAGGCAAAGTAAGAAAATTCACAATAATAAAATACAACAATTATAACAGTGCCCCATGTAACAGTTAAATTGGGAACTACTGAGGAATCCCCTTACGGCTAGGCTTGCAACACTTCCTCCCCTAAAGCCAGGCTTGCAAACTATTAAAGAAGGGGGAGGGGAAGGTTCAGAATCAGGGTTAAAAGTGTGAACCTGCCTCTGATTAACTGCAATCTTGAGCCTCTTATCTTCAGCTAGACCACAACACCTGAAACACAGCTTCCTGAGTCCGTTAAGCTAACTAGGTCAAGCAGCCTTACTAGGAACCTCCTGGGTTAGCTGGTCCCTTGCTGCCTGAGAACCAATTAGAGATTGCTGAGTCAGCATCTATGAGCCAATAGGGGAAGACAGAATGGGTATAAAAAGAGGGACTGCCCCTTTGTCAGTGCTCTTACCAGGCGAGCCCCTGGCAGCCTGGCGGCCAGGCCCCGCCTGACATGACATCATCTTTAAACCCTGCGTGGCAATCCCTGACGCACCGCCGTGATGCCCAGGGAAGACAGGGAAGACAGGGCGACCTGGAAGTATACAACTGGAAGAACCAGAACCCTCCTTTCTCGCTCGCTTCGTCCAGAGAAGTAAGTTCTACCAGAGGAGCCAACATGTGATACTGTATGTGCGAACTTTGGAACATGAAGTCATCGCTTCCATTAAATTGTCACTCTGAGGGTGAGGGTTCTCAGTTGGTTTGAAAAACACCAACTAATGCTGGTTCTCTGCTCTGTGGGCCCAGGAGAGGCTGCCCGGGGCCGGGCCAGTGAGTGAGTGATGTTGGCTAATTCTGGAAAGCTGCGTTTGCTGTGCCGGAAGTACCCATCAACCCACCTGGGACGATTGACAACAGCTGGTGAACTGTGGATTGCAAAGGGGGCATCACCGTAAGCGGCTCCAGGGACAGAATGGCCAAGGTATGGTCTTTGGCCTTAAGCCGGCTTGGCCAGTGCTAACACACTATCCAGACTGAAGACCGAGTCTGGTACTGGGACGGCTTGTTGTGGGCACTTCTCACCCCTGAGAATCTGGGACCTCAACAGTGGGCAGCTGATGACGCACCTGGGCAGTGACTTTCCCCCAGGGGCTGGGGTGCTGGACTTCATGTATGAGTCTCCTTTCACGCTCCTGTCCTGTGGCTATGACACCTATGTTTGATACTGAGACCTCAGAGCCAGCGTCTGGAAGTGTGTCATGGAGTGGGAGGAGCCCCACGACAGCACCCTGTGCTGCTTGCAGACAGATGGGAACCACTTGCTGGCCACAGGTTCCTTCTACTATGGGTTTGTACGACTGTAGGATCGGCACCAAAGAGCCTGCATACACGCCTTCCTGCTGATGTCGACACCCCTGAGCAGTCCGGTGTATTGCCTGGGGTTCTGTCTTACAACCTTCACGTCCTGGACTTTCAAAACCCGTGACAGACAGGGCCATCCCAGCTGTGGGCCAGGGAAGCCAGCTACTCGGGGACCTCTCTTGCTTGGAGGGTGCAGTGATGATGCTCCCCACCTGCACCCATAGTACTTGTCTGCCGTAGTCACCCTAGACTCTGTCATCTGGGCACAAGCCCTAGGACATGGGTCCTCTGTCCAAAAGGCCGAGCTGATTGCCCTAACTCAGGCACTCCGATGGGGAAAAGGTGCCAGGCTGCTGCATCAGCTAAGGTTTGAGCCCAGATTCGAATCTGTAATAAATTTAGGCCTGTTTGAATTCGGTTGATCTTTGTGGTCTGTCTTGTGGGGACTCGCTCCGTTACACACCATAATAAAAGTTATGTGAATGTGGTCTTTTTCTCTTTAATATTTGATCTGATAACTTAGGTGGCTACTGAGTAAGAGGCAGGTAGAATATATAGCGTGGATGTGCTGGAAAGTGATGATTCAGTCGCTGGTGGGACAAGGCAGGATGGTTTGAGAGTTCATCATGTTACTCAGAATAGTGCATAATTTATAACTTATGAAATATTTTATTTCTGGAATTTTCCATTTAATATTTTTGGACTAGGTTGGTAGTAGGTAACTGAAACGATGGCTAAGGTTAAGGGGAGAGGCTACTGTGGTTGGATTCAGGATATATTTTGAAGGTAGAGAAAATAGAACACCCTAATGGATTGTGTGTGAGATGCAAGAGACCTAAATTAGAAGAAATCTGAACCAGGAAAAGTAAAGAAAAGACAAGAAAAAAATAAGTGGGGGTTGCAAGAGACCTAAGAAGAGATCTGGGAAAAAATATTGATGAGTTCCTGTTCTTCAGCTTAGCTAGTGATATAAAAACCATGATTCTTTAACACACTGAAGAATACACTCCAACAAGAAAACAGAACACTTCATTCAAAGGTGCCTCTGGAGCCAGACAAGGTGTTCCAAAACTGATATATAGTATAGTGAATCCCTCTGGGTTTCTTTTCAAAATGTAAAGAAGAGGAAAAGACAAAAATGCAATAATAAAATACAGTGCAAACCTTTAAGATTTATATAATCCAAAGCTAAGGACTAAAGATATTCTGTATAGAGATAATTTTTTACAATAGCAGGTCAAAATAAAGACGACCTGTTCTGTCTTACACCATATTTATTGTCCCCTGTGTCTTGAAATGCCAGAACATCTCTCTTTGTGAACTGTCACATCTCTGCTGATGGCAGCTTTGTCCTGGCTGCAATGATTATTAAGCAGAGCCACTGCAAAGCATAAAAGTGAACAAGGAGGGCACCGGAGAACAAAAATAAAGAATGAAAAGGGGCCGCTAATATTAAATCTGATAGGGGAAATATGTAGTACACTCTTTAATTAAAATAAATATCTATATTTAAAGGTAACAATTTTTTTAAAAATAAGTAAACTTCTGTAGGGCTAATTTAATTTTCTTTCCTTTTTCTCTCTTTTCTAGTAATCTAATTGCATATTGTTATACTGTGCCAACAGCTCTCCCAGGAGAAGAGAAGAAAAACACACAAAACGGCAGAAACCGGCACCCATCTGCTCCTTTATCACTGGCACCATTTCAATGATGTTTATAATTCTTTTTACAGTAATGAAGTATCAGCTCAGTGGTTAATAATTCAAAATACAATAAAACTAAACCAAAAAAATGGTCCCAATGTAAGAAATCAGTATAAGAAATAGGCTTGGACATAATGCAGTAGCTGTCAGAAGGGAGAAAAGCAACATGTTTTATATGGGCAGAGCAATGAGGTGTGGATTAAAAGATCTAGTGTCTAGTTAAGAATGGAAGTGGGCACTTTTTTCTTCTGAAAAATCTGATTACACTACTGTTAAATCATTTGTTTGATGTCTTATTAATCAAAAATTGCCTTCTAAGAGCTACCTTTTACCCCGCTATTTCAACAACTGGTAATTCTATTTCATCAGTGTCAACCCAAGAATCTCTTCTCCACCTCATCTACCCAAATCTCCTTAACTTTTCACCTTAAGTCTCTGCATTTCAAAGACAGAAAGAAGGATGCTTCTCACAGCTTATTCAACAAAGGCATCAACTGGCACAATTACCTATGTATATACTTTTACTTTCAGCCACTAAATATATTTCAAATGCACCAGGATTGGAACTAACTGTCACATAAAGAGGGTTTAACTCTTTCTAATAATAAATCCCTGATATTCTGGGGTAGAGAAATAATAGTTCTACATGAAATCCTTAAATATAAACTTTGAAAACAACTAGGACTGGATTTGATAGAAAGTAAATGAAATTTCACATGGAGAGAACTTCCAGCAAGGTTCTCTCTCTTGACCTGGGTGGTGGTTCCATGGGACTTTATAGCTATTCTTTAAACCATCTGAGCACTAGGCATGCATCTGTATGTATGACAGATAGCTGGCCCTACATATCCACAGGTTTTTGCATCCACAGATTTAATCAATCACTGATCAAAAATGTTAGGGGAAAAAATCCCAGAAACTTCTAAAAAAAAAAAAACAAAAATTGATTTTGCCACGTACCAAGCCTTACACTGAGTCCATATGCATGAAATGATGACAGGCATACCTTGCTGTAGCCTGTACGCAAATATAGGCTACATGCAAATACTACTCCATTGGATACCAAGACATAACTGTATGCCACATTTAAAATTTTTCTTTACTGGTCTTAGGAATTTAAATACTTAGGTGTACTTCTAATGAGATTCAGGGAGTTGGAGGTAGTATTTTAAGGTATGTTTCAGTCTCTGATTCTATATTTATTACTTATTAGTCAATCCATCACTGTCAACTCTCCATATTAAAAAATATTTCAAGGTGAAAAATCAGAAACTCTGTCTTAATCAAAATTTTAAAGCAAGAATTAAAGACATTCATGATATATGTGTTATCACTAAGGAATGTGACTATGATAAGAAGCTGCAAATTTGCCCTCCCTGCCCTATTTTCTTCCTATTTTATTTACTGTTGATATACAGAAACTCATTATGAATGAACTATCCCCTTTGAACTCATAATAAATTAAAAACAAAAGTAGATATCAACCTTCAGAGTACAATTACAATAATGCTACATTTCTCTTTTAAATAATAAAAATTATCATGCAAGTAAAGCCTTAAGAGTTTAAATAAATTTCTCTACCATGAAGGAAGAAAACAAAATGTAAGAAAATTATCAAATTATAACCATGTCTTTTCTTCCCTTATTTCTATTATATTTTGCTGAATTTATCTGTTTACTGCCTCATAATTAGAACTTTAGAAGGAACTGTATAAAAATATTCTTAAATGTTTCTCTTTTCACACACACACACACAAAAATAAAGTGAAGTATTTATGTTGCTTATATACTTTCCCATTTTTGAGAGTAATTCATGTCCAAAGAACATAATGGCCATTCTTTAAGACTGATATAATTAAAAAGAGTGAAATCATATGTAGACTTTAAAAGACTTAACCAGTAATAGTGAAAAATGGCATAATATTTAAAGACAATCACTATAAATGGGTGATACTTTTTAAAAAAGCAAATGGAAAAAAATGGCAAAGAATTTTAAAACTATAAGTATGAACTCAAAGGTGACAGAAGAAATTAAATTTAAAAAAAGAATGAACTCACTATCATCAGTTTCTTTCCATCTTAAGGGTGAGCAAACAAAAGCATTTGTAATTAAATATTCAAAATATAGTTTGTTTTAAAATGCTGCTTTAAAATGTTTAATTTTTTTCCATGAAAAAATTATAAATACCTATATTGATCCCTATAAATGGGTGATGACATCATCCACATAAAATATTTCTTCAAGCCCTGGCATTTTTCTAAAGTGTTACAGTATAATTTAAGATAAGCTACATAATGGATTGCATTATAATGAATCATAGATCTTCAAATGACTTATCTAATTTCACTTTACAGTCTAAAAGCACATACATAACCATGTTGTTTCTCTACATGTCTCTATGTTTCTTCCTATTAATTCTAAATGTGGTTCAGGAATTGGCTCTCTTTGCTTGAAAAAAATCTAAGTAGTAAAAATCAGGAAACATTATTAATGTAACTTTTACATTTCATTTAATTGACAAGAGTGCATAGTTACTTAAATTAACCCATAACATTTCATGCTTTCCTTCAATCACTTGGGTCTTAGAAAGTAGAGGAGTGCATTTGTGGGTCAAAATTATCATAAGAGCAAGCATTATAAGATTAAACAATTTATTAATTTGGTTTACAATACAACACAGTTATTGAAGTGTATTTGCTTCAAACACTGTGTCAGCCTCTGGAACAACAAAGATGACTAGAAATGATGCTTACCTGGCTTTTATTGGAGCAGGTGAGGTTGGCATTTTGGAAAGAGCTGGAAAGGAAATATTGCAAAGCCTATATTAAAAGCAAGTACAACATGTGTGGTATGAAGAGGAAGGAGCAAGGGGCAGTGAAAGGCTCAACAAAGTCTCTTAAAATACATAATAATTAGTGACTTCTCAACAGGAAGTAAGAAAGTGTAGGCATATTAGGAATGTCAGTCCATCTGCTGTCTGGTATATACCTGGAGACAAAGAAGAGCATAGTGTACCATTGGCGTCAACTATGGGTAGATAGGGGCTGTGAATGCACCAGGCTGGTATGAATCTGTAGGCTACAGGAAAGGGCGAAAAAAGCATAAGAAGGAAGATATAGCAGGCTCTTTCCTATCATTCAAATTTCAGCTTCCCTGCCAGGTGATTGGCCTTCCCTCACTCCCCAATACCATACTGCACAGGTCTCTCATTATTCTCTGTCTTGGCCTACTCATTGTGAATTTTTTCATTTGTTTTAAGTTGTTTATCATTCACCTTCCTCACAAGATGGTAAGTTTCGAGCAGGGACCTGCATTTCTAGCCCCTAGAACAATACCTGGTATACATTAGGCACTCTATAATATTGCTCATTGGTGAAATTAGATCAACAAGGAAAAAGAAAGATCCAGAGACCGAGAAACACTGATCAGACCATTAAACCTCAGAGGCAAGGTAGGGGAGGGTGGGGGTAAGGGGGAGACATCAACCAAAAGACTGTGTGCATGCATATAAGCCTAACCAATGGACACACACAACAGGGGTGGTGAGGGCATGAGGGGGTGGGTGGGAGGGGGTAATGGAAGAATAAGGACACATACATAACACCGTAATCAATAAAGAAATTTTAAAAAAATACCACTCAATAAAATGACCAAAAAGAGAGAGAGAGAGAGAGAGAGAGAGAGAGAGAGAGAGAGAGAGAGAAGGAAAAAGAGAATGTAAAGAATAATCCATATAAAAAAAAAAAAGACAGGAATAGTGAACTATAAAGCACTGTCTCAGATCAGAGGTTAGCCAAGGTACCAATCCCTCAGTCCCAGAAATTATTCCCTACCAAAAAGTTCAAAAAGAACATTTCAAAATGACTATGCTTTCCACATATACTATATACTACAAAAGCCTGTCAGATTGGAAGGCAGAACACTGATTGTATTTTACACATGCTGCTATCTCAACAAAAAGTGAAAAAAGGTATAGTTTAATGGGGATATTAAATTGAAAGCTTATTCAAGTAAGTAGGTTTTTCAACATAAAATATTAATCTGGTCAATAATCATATTTGTAAGAAAGAAATGGAATATTATTGTGTGAGCCATAAGTTCAAGTTCCTATCTTGAGTATTTAAATATTTTTTACAAACATCACTATATTAATCTGCCTTTTTTGCATTTTATTGCTGTTACTGTTCAAAAATTCAATCTCCTAGACAAATGGCAATTCAAGAACACATTCAAATTCCAGTGATATATTATTCCTGTGACTACAAAGGTATATTTGCCCATTCAGTCTTTTTTTTTTTCATTCAATAGCTGTTATATATCTCTGAATACAAAATACACACTCTGCTTTCTCAACTATTATAACAGATAGCAATTTCTACAATCCCTCATCCTTTCTCTGAAAACACTTAAAATATACTTAAATTTAAATTAAATCACATAGAAAAGTTATTTATGCTATTTTGACATAACTTGAATATTTTATTTTATCCAATGTATCTTGTAGGTTAAAAGTAAAATGTCATGAGTCTCATTATTTAAATTCCATATAGGAAAACTACCGTTGCCTGAAATATTTTGACATACACAAGGCAGCACTGCACCTAGTATTACTGCCCTGCAAGATTTAAATATCTTTTGGTATTATAGCTCCCCTGCATAAGGAGGGGTTTTTCCAGTTTTAGTACACTTTTTTCTATTTCATTTTTAGATATATGAATCCAGCAAAGGGGAAAAAAGTGAACTTTTAAGGCGAAACTCATAAATGCTCTTGCATATAAACAATTTCTTCTGAACAATTTACAGATTCAGTTCCAATAACAATGAAGTCTTTTTCAGCTTGACAACCCAGCCACCACAAATGATGGATATACTCTTTAACAAGTCAGCAGTTGAGTAAATTTCTTTAAGTGATTTCAAATCCATCCTCCAGAATACACAGTTATTGTTTATTTTTTGCTTAGTTTATACATCCTCAGTGAAGCCAACATACACACTCCTGAAAAGGGAAGAGACCAGCGACATGACTCTGAGCATATCCCACAAACCTGGAAACTACCAGCCACCAAACAGGCTATGTGAGGGTTAGGTGTGGCAATACATATAAGAATGTCCTGAAAACTATAAAAAGCCATACACTGGTACAAGATTCCTATTATTACTAGTAATGACTAAAAGTACAACATGTCACTGATTTATCTTTGCCCTTCTGTATAAGATTTGGACCACCAGGGGGATAAGTAGAGAGACTGAAGATAAACCAAATGGCCCCTTTGCACTGGTCCTCATTTACAATATACACAGCATTAAACTCACAGTAAGCAGACAGACACTGTCTTCTCATGCCCAGGTTACCATAATTGCTTCCTAATCCATCTCCCTGTTTGTGCCCTTGCCATCTCATAATCTGTTCTCCGTATGTAGCAATCATAATAAGCCTTTAAAAATAAAGCTGTTAGTATCATTCCTCTGCTTAATACCCTTCCACAGCTTCTCATCTCTGTCAGAGTAAAAGCCAAAGTCCTTAGGCTGGCATGCAAGGCCCTACAAAAGTAGTCTCTCTGACCCCACCCCACCCCCTCCACCCTCTCCCCTGTGGAAGGTACTCCAGTGGCCTCCTTGCTCTTCTTTGCACAGGCATGCCCCAATTCCAAGTCTTTCCATTTGCTGTTTCCTCTGCCTGGATATTCTCACCCCATGTATCCATGTGGTTACCTCTCTCACTCACCTTCAAGCCTCCGCTCAATTGTCACCTTCCTGGTAAAGTCTAATATTGCAACCCTACCCATGCTCCTGGCATCCCCAGCCCTCTTCCTATTCCAAAATAGTTCCTTACAGTATGACCTACTTTACTTATTACTTTGCCTAATTTCTGACTGTGAGTCCTATGAGAGTGGGGATTTGGGTATGCTTTGCTCACTATTGTACCCCCAATGCCTAGCTCACTGCCCAACACATAGCAGCACATCAGTAAATTTGTTAAATTAACAGATAAGCAAATTTCACATCATATACATACGTAAGGTACCTGTAAACTACAACATAGGGTAGAGCAAAAGTAGGCTTATAGTTGTGAGTATGCAAAACACAACTCATTTCTTCTATTATTTATTTATTAATTATTGTATTATTTTCCATATAAAACAACTGTAAAGCTGCTTTTGCCCCACCCAGTATTCTAACAAACTCTGTTGAACTCAGGTTAAGGCAAAGGAGAGGGAACATAATCTCACTCATCTGTGGAATCTAATGATCAAAATAAGCTGAACAAAACAGATACAGAGGCAACAGAAGCCTGGAACAGACTATAAAATCTCAGAGGGAGAGGCGGGTGAAAGAGATCAATCAAAGAACTTGTATACACATATGCATAACCCATTGACACAGACAATAGGTGGTGAAGGCCTAGAGTGGGAGCCTGGGAGGCCTGGAGGAAAACGGGAAATAGTTTTTAAAAAGAGAAATATTACACAAATAATCACAAAACAAAATAAACTAATTATGTGCTTGGTGTATCAGTAAACTGGCATGGCTTGGCCAGAGTGGCTCAGAGTGTTAACCTATAAACCAAAAAGCCACCATTCAATTTCTGGTCAGGGCACATGCTGGGGGTTGTGGGCTTGGTCCCCAGTAGGGGGCATGTAGGAGGCAGCCAATTAATGATTCTATCTCATTACTGTTTCTATCTCTTTCTCCTCCCTTCATCTCTGAAATCAATAAAAAATCTCTATATAATAAAAGGCTAAGCGACCCTTAAGAGCAGAACGACCAGAACAACCAGTTGCTATGATACACAGTGACCACCAGGAGACAGACACTCAACGCAGGAGCTGCCCCCTGGTGGTCAGTGCGCACCCCCAGGGGGAGTACTGCTCAGCCAGAACCCGGGCTCACAGCAGGTGAGCACAGAGGCAGTGGTGAGAGCCTCTCCCACCTCTACTCAATGCTACGGAGCAGCAAGCCAAACAGTAAGGAGTGAGCAGGTGGACTGTGAGAGGGCACAGGCTAGGCTGAGGCCCCCTCTGGCCAGAGCACAAGTTTTGTGCACGGGGCTTCTAGTATTAAAAAATAAAAATAAACTGACATGACATTCAGGAGAGTTCCAATATATTCATAAATTTTTTTTGTTTAACCAAATATCACTGTAGCATTAAAGAACACATTTCAAATCCATCTTGTTAAAAAGCAAAAGATGAGAACCATTTAATGCCAAACACAAACAATTAAATTAACTATATATGCCTTTGATTCTACTCAATATGAAATCAAGATTGCCACAAAAACAAATATGAGATTCCAGTAACTCCACATTTTGCTCCCACAATCACATAAAAGTAAAGTTTATATTTTGGCCATTACACTCTATTAGCTTATTGATCAATCACAAATAGCTCAATGTATGATGTTTTCTCAGGAAATGTGGGCTCCTAGGAACAGAAGTGGGGAACCCACCATCCTTCACCTGGGTAAGTCTGGGCTTCACTCATCTGGAATGTGAAGAAACCAATCTCTAGCTGTCTTTCAAGTACTGAAGGCAAATGAAGCTAATATTTTTTTAAAAACAAACAACAATGTCTTCTAGGAAATTAATATCTTACAAATGAGATCTTGCAAATATATAATGTTCAGCTTATTAAGACCTGATATGAAACATACTTTTATACCATTTTATCTCAGTGGCCATAACAACACAGAAAAGTGCAATTGTCATTCGTACAGTGTTTGATCCCCGCAATGTGTTCCTTCCCTTCCCTAATATTCTGTGGCTCAGATGACCTTTATGTAACAAGTTTGGTACTTGTACTGTTTCTTATATATCCATATTGTTTCAATATAAGAGCTCCTTAAAGGCAGAAACCCTCAATTAATAAATACTGAATTTGATGAAGATAAATCCCTGTTTATAACATCATCTAAGAAAAACAAGCAAACATGGCTTATAAACAACTAGAGGCCCGGTGCATGAAAATTCATGCACTGGAGGGGGGATCCCTCAGCCTGGCCTGCCCCCTCACAGTCCAGGAGCTCTTAGGGTTGGGAGGCAACCCGGCAATCAGGGGAAGGTGACACCCCATCACATCTCTGCTGCTGCCACTGCCGGCAGTGCAAGCCTCTGATGGCCCTGGTTACCTGAGCCTTGGGCGGCCCTGGGAGGCTGGGCAACCACCATCTGAGGCTTGCTTGCACCTCAGGCTGGCCCTGGGTGACTGAGGGGCTGAGGGATTCCAGAGGCAGATGTGGAGCATCCGGGCACACCTCGGGGTGGGCCCAGCCTTGCTGCATGCCTGCCACCCCAGCAGGGATGAGGGGACTGGGCACCTCCATCTTGTGGCTGTGGGCACCACTATCTTTGAGGGCAGGGCAGTCAATTAACATATTCGCACCTTATTGGTTGTGGGTGCTGCCATCTTTCTGATGGCATGAGGGTCAATTAGATGAGCTCTATTTCTTTCAAGTACCATTACCTCGTTATTAGATAGGATGAGAAGCAGAGTTGATAAAAATGTTATAATTTACCTCTACCTTTCCCCAAGGCAAATGACTAGAGGGAGGTGCAGTCTGTATATAAAAGGGAGAGAGAGGGAAAGAGGAAAAGAGAGAGACAAGTTCCTATAAAAAATGATGATACTATAACAGAGTACCAAAAAATTCATTTAGCATCTTAAATTATTTTAAAAATTGTACCACATTAGCACAGCAATAAATTTTTTCTAGTTAAAATGAATACTGCATGGGGAAAGAATTATCATTATTGTTAGATATTTACAGTGTGCCAAGAAGGATACCCAGGGAAACGCATAAACTACACCCATTGGGCTTAAAAACTAAATGAAATATAGTTGTATTTTGTCTAACATAATAAAAACAATACTCTTAGCTATTAATAAATATATTTCTATTCCACACACATGGATATATGCATGTTTTGACAATTACCTATAAATAATTCAAGCTAATTCCCCAAGATTTAATCCATGTTGAAATGTGTCCTTTAAAAAGCTGATAGCATACTTGGCAGAAAAGCTCAGTAATGAAGGGTCATACTTTGAAAATATGCATATGAAGCTACATTTCTCTTATCTGCATTTTCAAACATGAATAATAAGCATGGTATTTTTAACAAGGTAATTTTCACTTTCTTTGTGTATAATATAATGTCAGAATCTTAACCCTTTATGCCTACATAATGGATTACAAGATTTAAAAAGTGTAATCAATATAAAAGTTTCCATGAGGTTTATAATAAAATGACTAAGATAAATGAAAATGAGATTAGAAACCCAAAGAACAAGGTCTAATTCAGGCTCTGCCACAAACTAGCTATGTGACCTTAATCTAATGACCTTGAAGAGTGTCAAATTTATGTCTTTCAAATAGCAGAATCCAAGTGGACCACAGCTGACATACAACTTGAAAATTATCTATCTCCAGACTAGTAGCTACTGTTCTGAACTTTGTATTTTGCACTATAAATTGAGAGCATTGGCTTCTGAGTTACCTCACAATCCTAAGGCTCTCATATAACCACAAAAGCAGATTCAAAGGGCTAACAAGTGATGAAGACATTGTTCCTGTAAAATTTGTAAGATTCCTTTCAGTCATCCATTTATTTTTCAAAGTAAAAAGTTCAATATGCCATGGACAATATTCTTTATTAATAGTAGACAAGTATTATTCAGCAACATACTAGTAGACAGTGTACTAGGGGAAAGAAGCATGAGCCACATTCTTGCCAACTTGAACATTTGATGGTGTCAAATCACCTGTTATAATGCTAACTGACTAAGATTACTTCTTATGAACATGAATTCTGATTTCTATTATCAAATTTCCAACAGAGACCTCTACCACCCAAACTTAACAATCAGGACTTTCTAAGATAGCTTCTCACCAAAGAAATTTCAAGTAATAGTCATGGAGAAGAACTGATAAACAGTATGAGCACTACATCTTAAAAACAAAACATGAAAAAGTCAATAAACAATGATGAAAGTGATGCAACAACCCATTTCAGTGGTGAGGTGCCATGCACTGTATAAAGTGCTGATATATACAGTGGTACCTCGAGATACGAGTGCCCTTACATACGAGATTTTTGAGATACGAGCCATCGAGCGAGCGATTTTTGCTTTGAAATACGAGCAACATTTGAGATATGAGTAATCGCGCGGATTGGCCGGCTGCACACGACCCACCAGTTTACCGCAACTCGAGCGTCTCATAGTTTCCCACGCCTCAAGGTTACGGAACGAATTAAACTCGTATCTCGAGGTACCACTGTATACAGTATAGTGACAAATTAAGCCACAACCGAGCAAATATTATAGTTGTTCCACAGAAAAATCTAGCCAAATGGTAGAAACAGTCTCACTCTAATGATTTCAATCTTCTTGTAGTGAAAGACAAAGAAAAGATAAAAAAGGAAGATTACATTACTCTTACATGAGAAAACAGGAATGCAAATATAGATAAAAATAGTTCTAGGCAGACGTAACATCCAAAATACTAAACAACTGGGTGCTATATAAGTACTGATCAATCAGAATAAATACTTAGCCATACAATCAATGTGGTCTCACCAGCACATGCCAACCAAATATAAGCCTTGGTTACAGACAGAAATAATTACCAAGTAGATGGAGAGAAATTTACTGATTTGAGAGAGAGAGAGAGAGGTGAGAGGTGAGAGGTGAGAGACACATTGAACCCATGACCTGCTGGTGCATGGGATGATGCTCCAACTAACTGAGTCAAACTGGCCAGAGTAGATTGAGAGAAAATTATAGAATATTGACCCAATACCAGGGTCCAGAAAGTTCTTTCTAGATTCTGAGATTTCTAAAAGTAGCACAACATACAGCCTATATAAATTTGGATAAGAGACAAGGTATATTCAGGATTACTGTTGGCCCTTGAACAACATGGGTATGGATCCACTAATACCCAGATTTTTTTCAATAAATACTGTAAATCTATTTTTCTTCTGTTTGATCCTATAAAACAAAAGCCTAATATGCTAAGTGTTCGGTCATCCATTCAACCAATCAAAGTGTAATATGCTAATGTTATGCCCAGGCCATTCAACCACTTTCTGTGACATGCATGACCTCTAGGGGGCAGACAGTCAACTGGTCAACCAGTCACTATGATATGCACTGACCACCAGGGGGCAGACACTCTGAGTGGTTAGGTTAGCTTGCTTCTAGGGTCTGGCTGATCTGGACTGAGCGAGACATGCTGAACACACCCTGGAGCCCTCCTGCAGTCTCTTCCCAGCTGGCCAACCTCCCACATCCCTCTCAGGTTCCAATTATGCACCAGTGGGGTCCTTTAGCCTGGCTGCGCCCTCTCGCAATCCAGGACCCTTTGGGGGATGTTGGAGAGCCATTTTAGCCCAATCCTTCAGGCCAGGCTGAAGGATCCCACTGGTGTATGAATACTTGCACCAGGCCTCTAGTTTTCTTAATAATTTTATTTTCTCTAACTTACTTTATGGTAAGAATATTATATATAATACATAAAACATAACATATCTATTAATCAACTACTTATGTTATCAGTAAGGCTCATGGTCAACAAAGCAGGCTATAGTTAAGATTTTCAAAAATCAAAATTTACATGCAGATTTTTTATTGTACAGGGTGGATTATGTTAGTCTTATATGAGAAAACAGGAATGCAAATAGATAGGCAGAGGTAACATTCAAAATGCACAGGATAAGGGTGGGGATCAGTGCCGCTAACCTGTGCATTGTTCAAGGATGAGCTCTATTTCTCACAAGTACCATTTTCTAAAATAAAAAAGCTCCCTATCTGCTGATTTTTGGCTCTTTTATTTAAAGAGTACATGTTAAAGATCCAAAGAGGGTACTTATCTATATAAAAACATATATTTGAAAAATTTAGCAGTTTTAAATTGTTAATTATAACTTTCTAAAGCTTATTCTAAACAAATAAAATGAATTATTTAAATTAGCCTAAATTGGCATATCTATAGAACATTTTGTATGTTATGACTTATAGCCAAAATCTGTAATTCCCAACCACTATCACAGGGTTTTACTATTATATCATCAATAGCTTACTTTTTCTGGGAAAGTGTGGCTTGGTGGTTAAGCATTGCCCCATGAACCAGGAAATCACAGCGATTCCAGTCAGGGCACATGTCTGGATTGTGAGCTCAATCCCCAGCAGAGGGTGTGCAGGAGGCAGCTGATCTATGATTATCTCTCATCATTGATGTTTCTATCTCTCTCCCTCTCCCTTCCTCTCGCTGAAATCAATAAATAAATTAAATAAACTTATGAGGTAGGAACTTCTTATCTGCAAATGCTATTGGTTAAGTCATGTATTTTTAGCCTTGGCTGAGAGCCGTATCATACTACCTTAGAGATTATGCAGTTTCATTGCTTTTTGTTTGTTTTGTTTTTAATAAAAAGCAGTTCACCAACGATCAAATAAATGACCAAGGCCACAGCTGATATCAGCACATATTCAATTTCAAAGCCAAAGCCAAATCCAAACTCAAACTCAAACATTTACATTTTCATTTCCATCTATGAACTAGGGAACTAAAGTTATTGAGCATCTTCTACATAACAGACATTGTCAGATGCAATTCAATTTCATGTAACCCTCAGCACTGCCCTAGATGTGTATTCCTAGCCCATTTCGTAGATGAGAAAACAGAAGCTCAGAGAGGTTCAGTAACTTACTCTAGGCAATAAGAGAATGAGTAGTAAATTGGGACTGTGATGTCGCACTCAGTGTTCCCTAAGGTAAACCTTGTGGTTTCCACTGAACAGATACAACAGGAGCCATCAAGATGAGGTAAATGTACATTTAGCCAATATAATACATCCAAGAAGAAAAAAAGAAATGAAGAGATCATTTTAGAAAATATTGAGAACAGTTTCAAAAGAAAAAAAATTACAATAAGTATCAGTTTTACTATGCTATATTTGTTTTACTCTAAATTAATGTAGCTCAAGAGTAGTTTTATACTAAACTCTTAGTGATCTTCAAAAGATACTGTAATTTATATTTCACATTCCATTGGAATACTAGTGATAAAAAATATACTTCACAAAAATAAATTGGGATATTTCAAGTATATAGACATTTTGTAAAAGCAATACTTACTTTAAGTTAGTCATTAATCATATTAGAATATAATTTTAAAATGAATAAAAATATTTGAATATGATCAGGAATCTGTCATGAAACATCTTTACTAAGATTTTTATCTTATCTCATTTTCTAAGGATCATAATGTCTCAAAGGCCTATATTGTTCCTCCAAGAGAGTAACAGATGGCTGTTGAAAGAGAATAGAAAAGAGAATAACCAAATGGTTTCTTGAATTTTATTCCTTTTATAATGAATTCTAACCATACTAACTGGTTCAGAACATTTTTAATTACCAAGTGATATGCTTAAACTGAAAATAGTAGTATATCTTAATATATTTTTTAAAATAGTAAAAATTAAGGACAGTAAATTTTCTATACATGGTTGACTGGCTTATAAAAGCATCTATACATCACTGTATTCTAAATTTGGGTTACACATTTTGAAGAACAAAGATGATTAGCAACTGATTTGTACTGTCTTGTAGATAGACAACTTTCTGTTAAGATCTTTGCGTTTCCTAATCTAGCAGATAAAGAGAGGTCCAAGGTCTGCGTTTTCCATCCCAAGACTGCCAAGTTACATTATAAAACTTGTCAAAGAGCACAGCATTACTAGCCAGAACATTTAGAAACAAATTTGTGACCTTAAGGTTGCAGTCCCAACAGAATGCTAATCCCATTATCTTAAGAAAGGTTTGAGGTAGACTCTCTAAATGAATTGCAAGAGGTAGACAATCCCTGGTCCATTTCAAATGCATTCTCTTGACAGGGTACCAGAAACTCAGTGTCCTCCAATGTTTTTTTTTTTTCCCCTCTCAAATTAAAAAAAATTACCTAGATATATAGATTCACACCACCTTCTCATGTTTTACACCAAATCCACCAACAAAACAATTTAAATGATTAATTATGAAAAACTACAATCAATTGAAGAGTTCTAGAGATCCATTCCTCCTCAAGTCCCTTGTGTCAGAAAGCTAAAAGATTACTTATAGTGGGAGCATTATCCATTTAGGAAGAAAACTTCTCATTCTACATAAATACTAAGCTTAAAAATCATTCTTATTTATAAGACAGTGTGTGGGGTAACAAGATTTCAGGTAAAGGTAGATACATATTGAAATAGATACTAATAACTTTAAACAAAATTAAATTTTATTACATTATTTTAAATCTCCAGATGACAATATATTTGTAGAGATTTAGTAAAAAATAGTGTCAAAACAGCAACTATCACTTTTGAGGTCTTCCTCTGTAACAAACAGTTTGTAAACACTGTATTCTTATCCTTATTTTAAGTTGTGAAAAACACTAATTTATTGGGTTAAGAAATTTACCCAAGATTACAATGCCAAAAAAATGATACAGCCAGAATTCAAAATCAGGTCTTAAAATGCACAAATCACTTTCATAAACAATCTAATTTCTTTCTCATAATAGTCTTAACTCTAGAAAGTAGTAGTAGTATTTCTCATACTTTTATTAGCTGTGGTAAAACTGAGACTCAAAGAGATTCCATGACTTGGCTAACTTCACACAGACTGATGACTCCACATTAAATGCTCTTTCCAGCATTAAATGTCCAGCTGACATTAAAACCTGGCATTCAATATTAAGTCTCACACACAAACAGTACACGGCCTGGTTCATATTAAGATTGTCCATGATTCTCTTCTGAGTCATTATCCTGAACAATTAAGAATATATTTGATTTGAGTAATATTTCATCTCTTACCCAATAGCCTCGATCTAAAATTTTCAATGTTGAAAGGAAGATAGCAGCAGGGTTATAGCATCTAAAATCGCCTGTTTAGGAAGTTCCATTACCCAAGGATTCTTCTCCCAAGTTCTCTAAGGAAATGTTTGATTTTAAAAATAAAACTATTAGCCATTTAATTCATGTATTTGGAATGGCTTAAAATAGACTCGTTCCTTTTTCTGTTAACCTAACAGAATAGACTGCTGTGTTATAGGCCAGGCTCCTGCAGGGCTCTCACGGAGGATCAAGGCTGACGTAGAAAAGGCTCTTCCTTTCCAGCTGCCGAGTCTCTGGGATCCTAAGAAGCCTCTCATCAAACCAGTGCCTATATCAACAGTGAGCGATTTCCTGACAAGCCTAATTTGGCTTCTAGACACAGATTTAGACCTGGCAATAATATGCTAACTACATGGATTATAGCACAAGTGTTTATTTAGAGTGAGTCTTTATTCCAAAGAGTTTACATTTCTTAATTAAAAAAAAAAGCAAAGGTCAATAGAGCTGATGAATTTTTAAATGACTTATTTCTACTGTCATAAAACTAATTATGAAACATGTCAGCTGTATTTAATACTGCTTTGAAGCCTTCTTTTTCTCACTGGAAAAAAAATAAAATTAGCTTGTATTAAGCAGAAAGCATAAAAACTCACAAATACAGTGGCTATAGCAAAATAATAAACTAAATAACAGGGATAGTAATCAGATGCCAGCTATCACACTTATTCCTGAAATAATTAATTGTACCCAGCGTTTTAATGTTGTCAGTGTTGGGAAATATTTAAAGACAAAAACTTGCAGATTCTGTACTTAGTGTGAAGGAGTTTAAATACACAATTATTTATCCCAGGGACTATTACAAATGACAACTTCCATTTGTACAGGGAATGAATAAGATAAAACAATGCAACTATAAAGTTTTGGCTGGATTCATTATAAAATTCTACACTCCACAGGTTTATAAAAATGTTATATGAGTAAATGCTACAGATTTAGAAATGCTTGTGGAAACCTTATCCCGTGGAATATCTATTTGGTTTCATATAACTACTGTGCTCACGAACACTTGTCTCTTACGTTCCTGAATATTTATGACTAACATGGTCTTTAACTCAACAGCGTTTTTCCTGGCACAGCTCTTCTTCCAGATGCAGCATCAAGTATGGTCTTGAATTAAGGATCAAGTAGCATCCTTAATGCTGCGTCCCTACACCATCTGCTTGTTTGATGGGTTTTTAATAAATCAAATGTTATCTTAAATGTTTCCATTTCCAATGTTCCTAACAACAATGAAGTAAAAATGTTAAGTTAAATTAACTTGCTGCTTAGTAAACTAGAACATACAAAGAAAAGATAAAATAATGGAAGTGTAAGTATTTTTTTTTTCCCTAAGTAAAGAACTGGGGAAAACTGCTTTCTTTTTCATGGTCAGACTCTATTTGAGATAGTTCCCTTTCTGTGACTGCACCATCACAAGTTTGGACTCTGCTGTGTGACATTGGGTCTATTAGCAGTTATCCTGTCAGCATGGGATCTAAGGGTTTTTAGTAAATTTAAACTCAGAACCAGTAGAAGTTAAGAGCATGAACTGGGGTCATCTTCAGTTTTTTTCCTTATGTCCATTCTTAGGAGGAGAAATGCTCAGGGGAAAAAGAGAGGATCCAAACTCTGATTCTTAGTCAAGCACGATAAGATTACTTAGTCTTAATTGCTCTCCCTGATTATAGTTTGGCATCTGCTCCAGTGTTCCTTCCAGGAATCAAATCACAGATGCAAGAGAGCCTGAATAACATAGTTGTTATTTGTCTATTTCCCACATTAACTTCTGCATGATGGTCACACTTAAAACATTTTAAGGAGAAAAGAATTATTTTAAGTTTTGACTTAAATATTTTTAAAAATTCGAGTATCACATACCATTAATTCTTATTTATGTTTTGGGGAAAAAAGTTTGTCATTGTCTTGTAACTCTCTTCCCTAAAGTTTAGTAAGATTTTATAGCAATTTGTTACTATTTCAACTCAGTGTTAGGAAATAAACATTGTTAGGTTAGTCTATTCTGTAAAAGCTTCTGATAGTTTGAAAACTCTCTGCTGTGGTGACAAAATTTATAAATGTAAGGGATCTAACTCTGAAGTAGCTAACACTTTTTCTTTATATTTTCTCTCTCGATGACTCTACATACTTCATTCATTCACCCTTTTTCTTCACCAAATTTTTTTATTCCAAATAAATCACTTTTGAGAAGTTTTTGGTTCTCAATATTGTACAGTTAATTTTGAAAAATAACCTCTATCACATCCATTTGGAAAAGCTTAAATATTCATAATTCAGAAATTATGGAAGGTTGGCAGTAGGAAAATTTTTGTTATCCTCAAATTACATTACACACCCAGCCACTGTGTTTTATGACTGTGCTAAGAGGAGTTTAACAAATGAAATGTAAACATGGATAACATGCTACAGTCTCTGCACCCTGCTGTTAGCATTTAGAATTTAATAACCGAGTAACCTTAAAAAAGGAGGCGATGCAGGGCTCTCTTCAGAGAAGAATTGTGTGGTATTCATGCCCAGCTGGGGATTGGATTCCCAATGAACTATATCAGAAAGAATCAAAATTTTAAAATTTGTACAAAGTACCTTAGAAACATGTTTTTCTCTTGAAAGTTTTCAAATCCCATCCTTTTATCCCTACAACTTCAGACATTGACACTGTCCATATCCTATTCCTGCTTTATCAGAAAACTCTTAGATTAATTACTTTTAGAGATCAAGTCTTATTAAACTTCTTGGGCAGTTTGGAGTTAGCTCTCCTGGGAGCCAGGGCTATCATCATGTAAGTGACGGTGCTCACATCCTCTCCCCTTTCCTCCTGCCTGAGCATGTGAGACCAGTTTGAATTTATCCTCTGGGGAATGGGAAGTGAGGAGCAGTCTTCTGAACCACACCTTAGTCACATCCTTGGCTTGTGCCCCTTGTCTATCTCAGTTTTATTCGCCACACTCCAAGTACTGATGCTGGTGCCACCATTCCACTCTTTGTTGTTACCCTCACTCTCTAGGGTCAGTGCTGCCTTCTGGGTTTTGAAAACAAGTAATATTGAGCATGGACTTTAAGTGCTTAGAGGAAGGAGGTAAAAGGAGACCAAAAAATAACCAAAAAATCTAGACTGCCCAACTTTGTGAATGAAATTGGGATAGTGTAGATTAGGAGCACCAGGAGCACGAAGGACATGGCTGCCTTCCCTCATCTGTGCTTCTTTCCATGCTTAGTACTCGTCATTCAAGCTGAAGCTGAGCATTATTCCAACTTCTTTCATCTACTCCCTCTCCTTCAATCTTTCCACCTTGTTTAATGAAGGCATTTTAATCATATTATCTTCTAGCACTGATCAGACACAGCAGATTACCCATTGCCAAAACCTTTTTTTTTGAGTTTTAGACTGGACAGAAGAATCACTTTCAACCAACTATTAATATGCTATTTGCAGTGAAATACTATTTTAGGATTTTAACCAAAGGTAAGAATTTAAATAAAAAATACAAAGAAGTATTTTAAAGAAACAGTCGTAAATATACAAACACATCATCTGTCTATAGAAAAGGGGTGGGAGTAGATGGAAGTATATGTAATTGGTTACACACATAAAGTTCTATCTACATAATAGTGACATGAACTCAACAGTTCTGTAAAACTAATATTTATGGAGTGTTAACTATGTGCCAAGAACTGTCTAGATGTCTGAGCCTCCTATAGTAACTGCCAGATTTAGAAAATAAAGAAAGTAGGGAGGGCCCTTTGAAGAAGTAGCAATAGCTAATTTTTTTAAAGGATAAAAAGTGTACTGCAATTTTAAGAAGACCAGAATAAAAGAAAAAAAATCAAATAGTCTCATAGATATTCAAGAAATAAAAATAGTGAAGGGAAGCAAAGTAATACTTTATCATACACAGGGTCTGTGATTGGGTTGTCTCAGACCACCTTCCTAACATAGCTCACCATTCTAGAATCTGTAGTCCTTACTTGGAGTTTGCTATTTGAAACTTCCATACTGATTGGAGATTCAATTTTTAACATGCCTCATTACATCGCTTAACCTTTTTTCCTTTGTTGTGTATTTGAATTAAATGCATATCTTAAATGTATAATTCAGGGATTTCTAACAAATTATACACCTGTGTCAGCACCATATCAGTGGGCAACTTCCACTGCAATCAATCCCCACACCCCCATGGACAACATCTATTCTTGTTTCTTTCACTATATATAAGTTTTCCTTGTATTTAACTTTTTATACATATTTTAATATATAATTTTCATGTCTGCTCAGATAGACTGTTAGCTCCTTCTACTACCAACATTTTTCAGAGCTGGCAGGGACACTAGAACTTTAAACCTAGATCCCTCATATTATTCACAAGGAAACCAAGAATCAGACAGAGCAGGATAGAGTGAAACTGGGGCTAAGACAAAGTAACTCACATTCCTTTGGGACTGTGAGCATTCTGTCATGTTTTAAATAAGAGATTTGGTTTTCTATATCCTAGTCAATACCGAGTCCAGGTGCTCAGTAATCTCTTTTAAGTGGAAAAACAATTAATACTAAGAAGTATTTTCTTCATGCTATCTCTAGGGTACCCATCTGCCTTTAGACACAGATAGAGAGATATAAACAGGGATAAGGCAGAGGGGCCCAGGGGCAACCATGGCAGGGAGTCTGTGTGCCATGGTAGGGAGGTAAGGGAGCACAGATGCCTGTAATAAACAGTCTCCTTTCTGACCAGTCTCTCCTGACTTGCCCTTCTCAGCTCCCCTTCCCTTAATTTCTCATTGTGAGGTGCTCTTCTCAGTCTCCTCTGCTCCCCTTTCCCTGGGATTAAATCCAGAGAGGTTGGGGACAGGGGAAATTCATTCCACACTCAGGGAAGTTCTAGAAACTGGGTGGGCTCAAATGGCACTACAGTAATACAGTAATATGGCATTGTGCCTGGAGTAACCCCAATCCTACTACTGGATTAGCTGGGTCATTTTAGGCAACTTCCTCATTTGCAAAATATGGTAACAATAATAGTACTCATATGGTTGCTGTGAGCATGAAATGAGAAAAGTACACAGAAAAGTGTCTGGCATGCAGTAAGTATTCAATAAATGCTGGCTGACTGCAAATGTACACTCTATACAAAATGTTGCCTCAATAGAGTCAGCACAGAAAGAAGAAAGAGGTTGGGAAAGAAGACAGTGCATGTTTGAGCAGGGGAACCTGAGTGAGTGAGTGGATGTTCACATGGTATAGGCTCCTCTTCATTTGGGGCATCCCTTCTCTGAACTTGCACAGCACTTTGTTTATGGTACTTTTCCTAGTCTGTTGTATCGAAACGATTACATCCTTTCCCTCATGAGAATGTAGGCTCCCAGGGATAAATGTTTACTGCATAAACTAAAATGCATTTTAAATAACCAGTTACTCTTTTCTCTCTTCCTTCTCCCACCCCTTACCTTGAAAATTTCCAAGCCTGAATAGAGGTGATTATATATTCAAACATAATGAGAAGCTAATTTAAAGCTTATCTGTAAAGGTTTCTGGTAATTGATGATAAATTTCTACACAGTCATAATTATTTCCCTTCTTTTCTGTTGGTTCACCTCCAAATGCATTGTGTTTTTCACTCCAACTGTGAAGAGGTAGAGCTATATTTTGAGATGTTTGTTCTGCAAACATATAGTCTGGATTTGTAAAGAATACACATGTATTATACATAATAACACGATTTCTATACATAATTAAATAATGGTAAACTGATTTGAGTTCCCCTTTTCTGTCTAAATGGATAAATAATTATAGTTGCTAAGATGAAAAACATGCTATGTAGTAGTTATGGAGGAAACTGAATGAGTTAGACTATTGCTCACAGAATGTTAGAGCAAAGTATAAAAGAATTAGATAGAAAAACATCCTGAAAAACCCTGGAATATACTTATTACTTATGGTTCCTGTGGAGACCTACTTATGGGCAACAGTGACTTTTGGATTTTGGCAAGAAGTTGATGGTTAGGCTTATATGCATGCATACAAGTCCTTTGGTTGATCTCTCTGCCTTACCCCTGCCCTCCCTTACCTTCCCTCTGAGTTCTTAAATGTATGTTTTCTTTTTTTTATATACAGTGGTACCTCGAGATACGAGTTTAATTCGTTCCATAACCTTGAGGCGTGGAAAACTATGAGATGCTTGAGTCGCGATAAACTGGTGGGTCGTGTACAGCCGGCCTATCCATCATGCAATTACTCCTATCTCAAATGTTGCTTGTATTTCAAAGCAAAAATCACTCGCTCAACTGCTCATATCTCAAAAATCTCGTATGTTAGGGCACTCATATCTCGAGGTACCACTGTATATTTTATTGATTTTTTACAGAGAGGAAAGGAGGGGGATAGAGAGTTAGAAACATCGATGAGACAGAGACATCGATCAGCTGCCTCCTGCACACCCCCTACTGGGGATGTTCCCGCAACCAAGGTACGTGTCCTTGACCAGAATCGAACCTGGGACCTTTCAGTCCATAGGCTGATGCTCTATCCACTGAGCCAAACCGGTTTCAGCTTAAATGTATGTTTTTTGATATAATAACCAACTCACATTCAATTATCTGCATCAAAATTTGATGAACATAAATTTCAATCCATTTCTTATCCTAATATTTAAATAAAGAAGTATAATTTATCATAATCTAAATATACAATAATTTTGAGATTAGCATATTCTTCTAAAGTGTTGTAGTGTTGTAAGAGGCAGCATACTCAAGTATTTTTACTTGTAACTAGTGCTGGCACTAAGGGTTCAAAACATAGGACCCCAATTTGAAAGCATCTCTAACAATTTCCCTAAAAACAAAATGCCCCATCACTCAACTTATTTAAAAACAAACTTTTTAAGATGTAGTGATTTTGGAATGCTGTAAATATTTTAGTCAAAGAAAAGGAGTAGTAGACTTCAAAAAAATTTATTAATGAATATTTCTGTAAGTTGTAAACCAACTGTCATGAAAACCCCTATATATTATGTGCAAAATTTCAGAGCTTTAAGAAGAATAATATACTCTATGTAAACTGGCTCAATTGATGATCAGAAAATTCTGCTGCGACCACCCTCTCCAAGCTGAGTGGAGGCAGATGGTGCTGATGTGTTCAGCTGAGGGAAGTGTTGATCACAGAGAATCTGCCAATCAAACACTTGGGAAAGAAATGAGCTCCATCTGTGTTTTAATTACCACAGCAAAACCAACCAGTATAATTGCCAAAGCTGAATATTTTCATAGAGTGCAAGAGACATAACACGTACTTTCTTTCATAAATGAAAGTAAAAAAAATGCCACATACAGTACTGGCAAAAAATAGAGCACTGTCAATTAAGAACAAAATCTAGTAACAGTACGAATATCCTCTCAAAAATATTTCTATTTTACTGGAGTTCCATGTGTTATATACTTTCTTTAAGGCAATTCTAATGTACATAAGAGTCAGATATGTATAAAGTAAAGAGAAAAGATCTGAAAATTACTATTCATATATTTTGAACAATTAACAGTAATCCTATTAAAATGCAATTAAGTGAGAAAATTTACAAATGTACATATTTATATTTTATATATTTGTTAATATATTCTTATAAAACTTTATTTTATTTAAAAAATACCAGAACTTTCAGAAATTTTCTAACAAGTGACATGCATACTTCATTTTTCTCCCAAATGATGTCAGGTTGTTTTGCTGTTGTCCTATCTTGTTTTCTCTTTGCTATTATTTTTATAAGTGAATTTATTCTGGGACTCACCTTATTTCATTCTGGTGAACAGAATATGTGAAAGTGCAGATATAACTTAAAGTCGGCACTTGTACCCAGGAGGGTGAGTTTCAGGAGCTCTCTGTAACTAGACCGTACAAGCAAAAAGGATTATAGGGAGGGATAGCAAGGGAAGAGCTCTCCTCTGTCTCTCCCTTTTTGTATTCTCCCAACTCAGTCTTCTCTTTAATCCTCTCACTATTCGGCATCAAAAATTAGAGAGTAAGTTCAGTGATTCATAGTAATCTCAGTGTATCAGTTATGTTTTGAAATTTGACAAGGGGTATAAACACACACAAATATTGACAATGAAAATATTTCTAAACTCTTAATGTGCACCATAACAAAATGTATTCATTCATCCAATACGCACTTATCAAGTGCTTATTATATGTTGAGATCTGAAGTATAAAGATGAACAAAGATGCTACCTTCAATGATCTCAGATCAGTCTAGCTAAGTGGCCAAAGCCATAAATAACTGAATGTAAAACAAAGACACATAGAGAAAGATGTATGAACAAGGGACATGACTGGTGGTAAAGAGGAGGAAAACATTCATCCAATTTATTAGGATTCAAGGTAACATTCAGAGAGCTAACTGGGCTTTCATTGGAACAGTAAGGCAGAGGGGAAGAACATACCAGATAGAAGGTGGCCTGTGGACAGGCAGGGACACTTCATAATGCTTTCTCATGCCTACTTAACTCTTGGGAATGGTGATCAATAGGGCCAAATATTACCAAGATGTTATTAGGGAAAGGGTCTGAAAGGGCACATTATATTTAGCCATTTAATAATTTTTATGACTTTTTACAGATTAGTTCCAGGTATGAAGCAAGTTGAAATGAATTAATGAGCAGTGAAGGGGATAGCAGTTTGAGTGAATGATTAAGTAGATACAGTTTGGCAGTGAAAGGAGAGAGAGGCAGGAGAAGGAGTAGGAGAAATAGGGAAAGGGAGATGGGTGAGTTAGGTTTAAGATTTGAGCATGGCCGAGATCGGTTTGGCTCAGTGGATAGAGTGTCGGCTTATGGACTGAAAGGTCCCAGGTTCGATTCTGGTTGGGGGCATGTACCTTGCTTGCGGGCACATCTCCACTCTGGGGCATGCAGGAGGCGGCTGATCAACGTCTCTCTCTCATCGATGTTTCTGACTTTCTATCTCTTTTCCTCTCTGTAAAAAAATCAATAAAATATATTAAAAAAAAGATTTGAGCATGTTAAAATGTGACAGAAATGGTTGCTATTAGTGATACTGTAGAAGTTTGATTTATTTTTATAATTAATTAAAGAGTTATGTTTCTTTTTACATTGAATACTCAGAAAGTTTAAATAATCATATAGAAAATACTTAACTTCAGCTAAAAAACCCAGTTTATTTTTTCTTATCCAAAGTATCCTCCACACTTAATGCTGCCTACCTTCTCATAATTTTATTTTTCATTTATAGCCCCAGAATAAGTGGTGACAAGACGGTCAATGTATGCTACCTTTCCATCACATTGGCAAAGACTTGGTCTTGTATTGAGACTTTTCAGATTTACTCTGGGATTCAGACATCAACTCATTTTCAGATTTCCATAAATATGGATAATTCAAAATTGAGTGTATTAAGGGAAACACTCTCAAAATGTTCTAAAACCACAAAACTTGAAATAGAGCTCACCATTATAACCCTAAAATCATCACCATTTTATAATTATCAGAACCTTGATCCTCAATTAAATGCTACCTCATCCATCAGGGTTACTAGGTAACCAATCTAATACTGACAATGAAACTTTACAATAGATGTTCACCTTTCTTTTCCTTTTATTTATTTATTTTTTACTTTAAATTTTTATAAGACTAGAAATCACATCACCCACCCTTTTTCCATGCTCCAACAAACTAATTCCTTTGTAAAGAAAATATGTTCTACATATAAAAAGTGATTTATTAGACCCAGTGACTAAATCTGCAGTAGAATAAAACACATTGTACTCTTTGTTATATTGCTACATTAAAGGTTTATTGCCTCATACAAGTAAATGTATATATGACTTGATAATTTTATCATTGCAGCTAATAGTTCTATTAAATAAAATGACGACGAAGCAGCTATAATTCATTAGAGTAATGGATAAAAGTTTCAGAAAATAATAGATTCTTTACATGGGAGAGAGAGGGATTTTAAATCAATATTTTTTTTTTTAAAAGAAAACCCTGGTGAGTGACAGACAGGTGAAAGTAAATTCTTCAACATTTATAACCCTTGGGAACTAAAAATTGACTCAAGGCTTCTAAAAGTCAACCAAAATTAACTATTTTATATGTCATTAAAAACAATCAAGACATATCACACAAGGTTTCACAATCTGCTATACAGGTTTTCTATCCTTTCAATGTTCAGGCCAAAAAACTTCAGAGTCATCCTCAGTTCTTTCACATCCCAATCCATCAGCAAAACTTCTCCTCTCTACCTTCAGAATATATTCAGAACCTGCTCTCTTGTCTCCATTGCTCCCTGGTCCCGATCACTCCTACAGGCATGAAGCAAAGACCTGAGGATGTAAAAGCCTGGGCCTGTAGATACCTGGAAGAAGAGACTCTGACTGGGAAAGAGCAAATATAAAGACCCAAAGTGGGAAACATGTTGGCTTATTATAGGGAGAATGCAGAAATAAAGTCCAAGGGATAGACAGGCACCAGTTTTTTTTAGGACATGACTTTACTCTGAACGAGAGAAAAAGCCATTGGAGGTTATGGGGAGAAGAAGAGAGACATGATCTGACATGTTTTCAAAGAATCACTTTGCCACTATTTTGAGATTAGGCTACAGAAGGATTAAGGCAAGAGGCTGTTGCAAAGAAGCTAAACAAGAGCTAATGATGACTTGAACCTGAAGGGGAGAAGTGGAGGTAAAAAGTGGTCATATTCTGGATATATTTTAAAGGTAGCATCAATAGGATATGGGTGGAGTGTAAGAGGTAGAGAGGAGGAAAGGATAACCCCAAGACTTTTAACTTGAGAAGCGAGAACAGTGCTGTACAATAGGAATATAATATGAGCCACACACATCATTTTTAATTTCCATATTAGTCACATTTAAAAAACTAAAAGGCCAAAGATGAAGTCAATGTTTAAATTACTCTTATTTAGCCCAATAAACAAAATATTATTTCAACAAGTCATCAATATAAAAATTATTAATGAGATATTTTACATTTTTTAACTAAATCCTTAAAATCTGGTGTGTATTTTACATTTACAGCACATCTTAATATGTGATTGTTGAGCACTCACATATGAGTCCTCAACAGTCACATATGTTTAGTGCCTATCATACTGGGATAGTGTAAAAGCAGAATGATGAAGTGCAGGTATTTTTTCATTTTTTGTAAGGGGAATACTAATCATAGTTTATATAATGGTAGTAAGTCATGGAAGCAATCCAATGTTTACTAATCTAATAAGGGTAATTAATAAATGATGATATAACCAAGTGGCTACTAAATGCTAGGTTTCCAAAGAATACTTAAGGATATAAAAAACATGTTCAGGAAATGTTGGGAGTGATAGGGTGAAAGAAAAGAAAACAGTATACACAAAATGACATTAAGGATGGTGGTAAGAAATAAACATCTCACCCACATGAGCTTGGAAAGACATATACCAAAATGTTTCCATTGATTATTTCTGGGATAACTGAGAAAAAAGATTGTAGAAAGAGCAAGTTCAGCACAAGAGGATGACCAGTAGCCTGGGACACAGTATGTTTAGGGTGCCTATTAGATGCACCTCTAGTTGTCTACAGTTCAAGAGAGAAGATTAGAAAGCAATATGAGTTTGGAAACTGTCAGTGTATAGCTGGAATTTAAAGCCAAGACACTGCATGTGATCACTGAGAGAGTGAGTTTCAACAGAGACGAAATCAGGAGCAAAGAATGCATCCTCGGATATTCCAACATTTAGAATCAGGAAGGTGATGAAGATCCAGCAAACAACACAACAAGAAGGGGAAGAAGAGCAAGTTAAGCTGGAGGAAAACCAGAAGAACTTGGTAGTAGAGAATGATCAGTTGTTTTAAATGATAAAAAAGTCAATTCCAAGAAGAACTGACAGCAATGACCTGACAGCCAATCATGATCCTAACGTGAGCAGTTTTGGTGGACAGGTGGGTTCTGAAAGGAATGGGTACAGGAGAGACCAGGAAGAATTGTACCACAGACAAATGCATGGACTGCACTTGAGCACTTTTGTTGTAAAGGGGGCAAAAAAAATAGGTGTTTCTGTATTTCTGTGGTATCATACTCCTTGTATTCACATCTCTCCCCCTAAAATGTAAGTTGCTCGAAGCAGGGGATACCTTAATTCTATGAGCCAATATTGCTTTTGAGGCAAATAATTAAAAATGTGTGTCTAGCAGTAACATAGTGATTTTGCACAGGCTGGCAGACTGACTTCTGAGGTAAACTACTGGATTAACATGAGAGTTCATTCACGATTTAGATCAATAGGCAAAAACCTCAACTCAGAGTAAACACTTCTGAAAAGTAACTGCAATCTGATAATTACTGGCTGTCAGGAAGCTTAAGTATAAATTTCTAGATAACTTAGTGAAAGCTTTCATCAAAAATGACCTTTTTTCTCTTTCCCAAATCTCAAGGTTAAAAACCGCTAACTCCTACATTTCTTTGACTTATGAAAACAATCTTCAGGCAGATAACAAGTGAGATATTTGTTATAACACTTAAAAACAAATCAATACAAGAGACTGTGACAATGAAAATACACTGACCAAAAAAATCAATTATTCTTCAATTTTCAACATTTTACTAAATCTGTACAAATTTCAAGCTACTGTTTCTGCACAGTCTTTCAACAATGGTTAAGCCTAACTGGAAAAGACTCATAGAGCTAACATATTAGGAGGTAATTCTAGATAATTATCAAATCTACTTTATGGTGATTCTTGGCATAAGGACATCTTCCCCTAAGTTCCATTTATAAAGTACAAGTTGTTTCTAAAGATTATGTAGGGATTTCACTTTAAAAGTTTAGTTGTCAAGAATAAGTAATGGCCGAAACCGGTTTGGCTCAGTGGATAGAGCGTTGGCCTGCAGACTGAAGGGTCCCAGGTTCAATTCCGGACAAGGGCATGTGCATTGGTTTCGGGCACATCCACAGTAGGGGGCGTGCTGAAGGCGGCTGATGGATGTCTCTCTCTCATTGATGTTTCTAGCTTTCTATCCCTCCCCCTTCCTCTCTGTGAAAAATCAATAAAATATATTAAAAAAAAAAGAATAAGTAATGATGGCCAGTTAATGGGCAGGACAGAGAAATGATACCAAAAGTCAATTCCAATTCCAATAGTTGCAGTGATATAAAAAAACAAACATAAGGTTTTGAGGTTTTTAAACCTGGGATTAACTAGTTGAAAAGGATAAACTGGTAAGTTAGTGGGGAAGTTTCAATTTGCAAATATGGCCATCTATTTTGCTCACCAAAAAATGCCTGATAAAACACACAATATAATTAGGCTGGTGCTGCTTCTTTACCTTGCCCTATAGACTTAACAGGACTCCAATTTCCACATAACTGCAGTGTTGTTTCAGTTCCTATTTTTGATTTCCAATTGTATCTTCAATTTCTTCTCTCTATAATCAACTGCCCCTTCCCTCTGCCTGCTCTTTCCTTTGATGTTACCTAACTTCTACCCATTGAAAGGAAATATTGCTGACTGTACAATCAAAGGTCAGCAGGGTGAGTAAATGGGGTGGGAGGAGGAATGAGGCCTCAGTGTGGAGAACGGTACTTTACACTCAGTAGGCACTCAATAAATAGGACTTGGGACGCTTACAAGTTAGAAACAAGAGTAAAGAGAAGGACTAGGATGGGAATTACTTATAGAGTAACTCTGTGTATGTGAGTGTATGCATGCTGCATGTTTGTGTGTGTATGAGAAAGAAATATTAACTTTAAAGTCAGGCAAATGGGACTAAGAGAGATGGGGGAATAAAAAACTTAACAGGATAACAGGTCTGCCATCAAGAAAAACATCAGGCTCTACCTGGCTCAGTGGATAGAGCATTGACCTGCTGACTAAAGGGTCCTGGGTTTGATCCTGTTAAAGAGGCTTGATCCCCAGTATGGGGCAGACAGGAAGCAGCAATCAATGATTCTCTCTTCTCTTCTCTTCTCTTCTCTTCTCTTCTCTTCTCTTCTCTTCTCTCCTCTCCTCTCCTCTCCTCTCCTCTCCTCTCCT
>JAAGEH010002531.1:21276744-21352945 GCA_011751065.1 Lasiurus cinereus
TATATAGTTTTGCTCTTAGATGAAACTCCTTGAAATCTGAGGTTACATTGTCCTTTGATTAATTCTGCATTGTGCTTAGTGCACTGTCAGGTACATGAGAGCATTCGATAGTAATTAATAAGATTGCATTTTGATTGAAGACTGACCTTTGCCAGAAATGAAAACAATGCAGCACGACTCCTGCTATATTCTAATATTCCAGCTGGTGAGTCATATTCTTTTGTCACTTTCTCTCCCAGGACTCAGGAAATTTTTTAGCTTAAATTAGTGGTATGTATGTGTTACTGGGAGGTTTGAACATCTTTTGGTTGTTGAGCTCATTCCCTTAGGAATATTGAAGGCTAACTAATGGCCCCTAATTGCACTCACCCCCGCTCTCCTGTACTCTGTCATAGAGAAAAAGCATAGATTTTCCAGATGGCTATGGCTCCAGCCCCAACATAGGCTTAGGATTTTTGTAAAGTCATGTATGTCAGATAGTAAGCCCTAGGCCTGGGCATAGTCCTCTTTTATCTTTCCCATCTCCTGGATAGTCCTACAAAGCAGTGGTCATAGCAACTATCTCTCAGAAGATGACAAGCATCTGCCTCCATGCCCTCATACCCTTCAAGGTATTTCTGCTTGATCTTGACCTTTCTTCTCCCTAATTGATCTAGGCCACAGATTTTGCTTGCGAAACAAGGACCCTTTATTTCCATTAATTATCACTCCAATGAAACACAGGATGTAACCATTCAGTATTAAAATGAAAATTCTGCATATAATTTTAAAACCTGTTTAAAGGTGTTTGGTTTCTATTTAATTATATTAGCACTTGAAATGGCTACCTTAGAGACATTAAGCAGGGACGGGGGGGCGGAGGAAAGGGGGAGAATTGGTCCACTTATAGAATCTCATTTCCATATCAGAAACTCAAAGAAATAGGGGCACTCCCCAAAACAATTTTGTTCATAATTTCAATAATTGTTTTTTTAAAATAATTATTAATTAAAGTAACAATAAGTTAAAGGAAATCAACTGATTGCAAGGTCAGTGAGGAAATGAGTAGAGCTCTCTCAGTGGTTCTCAGGTTGCAGATCTTCTAGAGCAGGAAGGTGGGATTACAGCCTAGTTCCTTCACCAACTTGCCATTGCTTTACTTCCATTCCAGGAAAATCTCCCTGGATCTAAAGTCTCTGAGCTAGCTTCCAAACCAGTCAATTAGAAATCATAAGAGTCTTTGAAGTTTTTGATTTTGAAGTCTCCTTCCGTCTTATCAAATACCATTGACCAAATACCATTCAGAACCTCTAAACTCTCTTCTCTCCATTAGCTCCTTTATCTCTGATCTCTCTCAAAGATAAACTTTTAAGATAATTTTTAACAAAGTTAAAGGATCAGTAAAGCAACTCAGGCAGTTTAAAATGATTTAAAGATGAAAGTCTCTTCTATCACAGAGAAAGCGGATGCTTGGTGAAGTTTTTTCTCTCTTGCCCTCTCCCTTTCTCTTTTTTAAGGAAACAAAGATTTGATCTCTACTTACTCTAATTTGCCATAGCTGGGGAAATTTGGTATTAAAATGAAAATTCTGCATACATTTTAAAACCTATTTAAAGGTGTTTGGTTTCTATTTATGTATTTATATTAACACCTGAAATGGTAACTTACTATTGTTAAATAAAAGAAACTGAACACCGAAGTGAGTTTAATATATGCATAAAGTAACAAACTCTTTCAACTAAATATATGTTTTTATTTATAGAGATGTTTTCTATAGATGCACAGCTATTTTATCATTTAGCAAATTGTGTAATTAGCTGCTTTAATTTTGACTTCATTGTCAAGTAACATTTTCTTTTAATGATAGTATTTTGATTGACAAATAAATCCCATGATGGCTTAAAATCAGATTTTGCTAGAATCCTAAGATTGTTGTAGTCCTTTAGTACCAAAAAGAAACAATCTTAAAATAATTACTTCTTACAAAGGAAGGTGCCTTCCACAAACCCTTGTCTTCTAAGAGAAGTTCCTATAGCACTATTCAGCTGTCCTCCAGAAAATAATTCTAAAAATAAAAAGGAATACCAGCAGGAAAGCAGCTGGTTTTCCTTCCACCGCCTTTACTTGAGAGAAGCACAGCAAAATGCAATGTTAGGCTTCCTGTCCAAAAGTAATATACTAAAGTAGTTCCTCTTCTGCGTCTTTCACCACTAGTGTTTAGCATAGAAAGTTTAGAACCTACTACTAGGAATAAATTATCTTATACTTACTGTGGATAGACTCATGTACCATGAAGTGGCTCAAATTTACGGTAAACACAGGATGTAATCAATAAAAAAAAAAACACAACGATTTTTGCAGCTGTTGGCCTCAAGTATAGCATTACTGATTATGATAATACTAGAGGCTCAGTGCACAAGGGAGGGGGACGCTCCTTCAGCCCAGCCAGCTCCCTCTCCAATCTGGGACCCCTTGAGGGATGGGGCCTAAACGGGCAGTCGGACATCCCTCTCACAACCCAGGACTGCTGACTCCCAACTGCTCACCTGCTTGCCTTTCGAATTGCCCCTAACCATTTCTGCCTAACAGCCTGATCACTCTTTAACCACTCCCCTGCCAGCCTGATTGATGCCTAACTGCTCCCCTGCCCTGTGGGCCTGGTCTGCAGGCTTGGGTCCCTCCCAACTGCCCTTCCCTGTAGGACCGGTCACACCCAACTTCCTTCCTCTGCCAGCCTGGTCACCCCCAACTGCCCTCCCTTGCAGGCCTGGTCCCTGCCAACTGCCCACTCCCATGCTGGCCATCTTATGGTGGCCATCTTGTGTCCACAGGGGGGCAGGAACTTTTGAATACATGTGGGCAGTCATCTTGTGTGTAGGAGTGATGGTCAATCTGCATATTATTTTTTATTAGGTAGGACAGAGGCTTGGTGCATGGGTGGGGGTCAGCTGGTTTGCCCTGAAGGGTATCCTGGATCAGGGTGGATGTTCCCTTGGGGCATGGGGTGGCCTGGGCGAGGGGCCTGTGGTGGTTTGCAGGCTGGCCATGCCCCCAGTGACCCAAGTAGAGACCCTGGTATCTTAGATTTATTTATCTTCTACAACTTAAACTTTGTACCCTGGAGTGGAGCCAAGCCTTCTGCTCCCATAGCCATTGAAACTTGGTTGCCTTAAGTGGAGGCCTCTGCTGGCCAGGCTTTGCAGAAAGCTTGGCTTCCTCTATCACCATAGGCAACCCAAGCCTCTCTCTTCCTCTCTCTGTGGCTGTAGCCATCTTGGTTGGGTTAATTTGCATACTTCCTCTGATTGGCTGGTGGGCATGGCTAGTGGGCATGACTTGTGAGTGTAGTGGAGGTATGGTCAATTTGCTTATTACTCTCTTATTAGATAGGGTATTGTGCTTTACTAGGGAACCATGTAGGGCATACCTGCCAGATTCATCAGCTGAATCTTGTGACTCATATGGCTTAAATCCAGATATGTGAATGACAGTGTTATTCAAAACTCAGGGTTACTAGATCTTACATTTGGGTCTCTAGTGGCCCAGCCATTACCCACCCTTCAGTTTCTAAAGAAACCCAGGCTCATTCACATAGGAGTTAACTAATAGAATTTGTGCAATCCCAAATCAGTTTTGTTTAATTAACTTCATCTGATCTCAGTGTCGCACTAAAAATATTAAACTGAGAATAGTGTCACTTTATAAGGCTTACATCTGTACTTCAGAGTTTTAAATGTTTGGGCTGGAGAAACATTTCTTTCTAATCTGATCTTCCTTCATTAACTCTCTTAAGGAATCTTAATATCCTTGGGGAAGATTGAATCCATCCAATTAGGTCAAAATTTCATGGTCTCAGTTGGCAATCACCAGTGTAACCTATAGTTGTCAGTAAAAATATGACTTGTGAATTTAATATTGACAGACTTGGCCATACGTTTTGAAATCTTTCTGTGGTGGGCAGAATGATGATCCCCAAAGATGTCTGTGTCCTAATCCCCAAAGCATGTAAATACTGTATGTTACTTTACATAACAGAAATAACTTTGCAGATGTGATTAAAAATTAAAGACTTTAACATGGAAAGATTATTCTGGGTTATCCAGATGGGCTCCATCTAATCACTCCAGTCCTTTAATGTGGGGAACCTTTCCCAGCTGTGCAGAATCAGAGATGGCTGTATATGGATTTGGTCTGTACTTCCTAGCTGTGAAGATGAAGGAGGGTGGCTATGAGCCAAGGGATGCAGGTGGCCCATAAAAGCTGGAAAAGACAAGAAAATGGATCGTCCCCTAGAGCCTCCAGAAAGAAATGTATTCCTGCTGACACCTTGATTTTGTAGTTCATTGAGATCTGTGTCCGGTTTTTAACCAATAGAGATCTAAGATAATAAATTTGTGTGACTTACACAACCAAGTTCGCAAGTCATTTGTTATAGCAACAAAAGAAAACTAATACACTTTTCTAGCTATTATACTGTTTTAATCACTTCCTTTGTGGGAGAAGTTGCCTAGGAAAAAAGTACTCAATTCCAACTAGTGAGAGTACTGTCATTCAAATGAAAAACCCTCCTGTGAGTATGGGCTTCCAGGTCCCAGCCCTGGCTCTGACGTTAAGAGAAAATAGAAACTGGGCAAAATGTCCAGTCCATATGGCTCAGTGGTTGAGCGTTGGCCCATGAACCAGGAGATCATGGTTCAATTCCTAGTCAGGGCACATGCCTGGGTTGTGGGCTCAATACCCAGAGGGGAGTGTGCAGGAGGCAGCCAATCACTGTTTCTTTCTCATCAATGTTTCTCTCTCTATAGCCCTCTCTTTCCTCTTTCTAAAATCAATAAAATGTATTTTAAAAAAAGAAACTGGGCAAAGCACATAACCAGTTTCTCACAGTTTGAATTTCTCTCCTATCATTAGACAAAATGCTTATTTCCAGGTCCATGTTCCCATTCAGCTTCCTCTAATTCTTTTGGGTACTGGTTTGTTTTAACTTATCAGCTGCAGAGTCAAAGTGATCCTTTTTCTGTTGTGTTTATATTTCTTCATCGCATGCTTTACCAAGTCTACAGACCTGGCATTTTACATTTCAGCAAGAGTAAGTTTAAATATCTGTAAAAGTTAAAACATTCATATTATGATATAAAAATAAAATGAAAATGCTGCTAAACCACCCTGCCTAAAACTACTTGGAAACATTTCCTGACTAAAGCATGAAGAAAACCGTCATCTCTATAGAGTACTTGATATAAAACGCTACTTGTATCTTTCAAGTTGGCAGGAGAATACTTGCATGGCTATCATAAGGGTTCAAAGCTGCATAAGTGTTGTTTTTTTATTGTAGAATTAACTAGTTAGATTAAATTATATCACCAAAAATATTAATACAACAAAGAACAAAGCCCTGATATAACATAAACTGAAATGTACTAGTCTTCTTTTCAACATAAACATTCTGAAAGTGTTTCAACAAAAGAGTTTTAAAAATATGGAAACAGTTTAAACAGATTCAATTTCTTTACTATTTGACTAACCATGACCTAAATTAGCTAGTATCATAAGTTATCTCTACTTTTTTAGGAATTTGTTTTAATAGCAATTAACTGGCAATTTTTCAAACACAAAAACAGAATTTAGAAAAGAAATTAAAAGTCAAAGCATTTTAGCATGCTTTCAGAGTAGAAAGGAATTCACGAAATATGCATTTATGATATTTAAGATAAGAGAGATGTCTTCACATACAAGCAACTAAATTAAAATTTTAACCTTTTTTTGTACTCTCACAGCTGTATTTCTCAGTGATTCTTAATAGCAAGGGGAATGAAGGGGATAACCAGTCCACTAATACAATCCCACACAAAAAGCAAAGGAAAATTAGACAGCAGGGGAATATTCCGGAAGACTCCAAAAATAAAATGTCAGTTTCAATCAATGTCTCTCTAGAAAGGACAGTCTAAATGGTTTACCAACATCTCAAAAAAGCCATCTGTCTCTCTCCAACACAGAATAAAGGTGAAGTACATAAAGACACGAGAAAGCTTTGCACTCCATCCACGCCATTCTCATTCTTTTTTTTTTTCAGGGCTATCCGTTGATTAATTAGAAACTGCCTTTACCTACAGCCTCCATTTAAACACAGAATTACATTCTTCAAAGGATATACTGAAATAGTCCCCTGGGGATCAAGAAGAAGAAATCATGCATGACTAACATATAAACAGAACTCTCAGAATGGAGAGATTCAAAGCTGATAGGAAGAAACCCACCTCGGTGACTCATGCATTGTATATTTCTGAGGCATACTGAGTGAAACAACTGAAACAGAAGACTAACTTTTCAAGGGAAATATTTGTCTATGGCTCTTCTACTTGAATGTTATATAAGTGATTCTACAGCATTCTTCCCATAAAGCTGAACCCAGCTGGTTTATCCTTAAGAAGCCCTACTATATATTATATGGAAAACTTTCATGAAGCACTAATTTCATTTATCACAAGATAGGGACATTATTGCTGTTATCAAGTTGTGAGATATTTTCACAAACATTAAAAGTATAAAATAAGTATGCAACTATGGTTATCAATATACTTTCTACTTCATATGTCACCCCATAACTAAATCTTTGTTCTACAGTGAAAGTTTTAATTTCTCTAACATGAAGATTCATATCCTAACTTGACCCTTCTTTCTAATAATATCTGCCACTATCATCTTAGATCTTTGAAATGTTAATATTTCTTAAGCTGGATAAAACATATAAAGTATCAACAAAAATATGTAATTCACACACTTGAAATATAGTCCCTTTTGTGCTGTGACACCTGTCAAAATACTTTAAGAAATTTACATAATTCAAATATTAAAAATTATAAGCTCAATCGTGTTTGCTATTGCTGCCAACCAGGGAGAGTAGCAGGCGTTACATTGTGCATTCACAGTTATTTTTATGTCTGTCCCACATGTGCAAGCACACACACACACACACATACACACACACATAAAGTATAAACTGTTACTATTCTAGAAAATTGGCTTGAAATGCTCCAAAACATTATGATTTCAGGCAGTAGTATAACTTGGAAAGCATGAAACCATTCATACACCGAAAACAGAATAATAGAAGCATTTAGTAATTCTCTGATATGCAAAAGAAAGCACTTACCCTCCATTTCTAGGGACGTCTGAAATCACACTGGAAACCCAGCAATGAGAGAGGGGCTTTATTGCAGAGTGAATCATCCCCACGTAGATGTTCTGAACAACCCCTGTATGCATACTGACATCATCAGGAGAGACTTGGAGGCAGAGGATACTATGGTAACCAAGCAATGTGCTGGGAGACAGAGCCTTTAATTGCTTTAACAACTTCCTGGGGCTGGAGCTACCAGGCTTGGATTTGCTAAGTAGGAAATGAAGGTTGTCACAGAGCGCTGAGTGTGACACAGAGCAAGGGACTCAATGAATTCTGAATCTATTCATTGCGATGTGACTTTTTAATGACAAATGTCATTACATGAATCCATTAGCAATATTCCTCTCACAGCTGAAACTCTGATGAAGACACAGGTCAATAAATAATGCTCACAGGTAGCAATAGTATAAGTATTCATAGATGGTTTTCTCATTTAACATTAATATTATTGTATTAAAAATATCCTTTTCCTTGAAGTTGAATACTTGATTCCCTCTGAAAAGAAAGCTCACATCTGTGGCTTCAGAGGTCAGTGTGCTGATAACAATGAAAACTGATTCTATTTACTTCTCCAGGAGGCAGCAGCTGCCCGGTCCATTTATCTCCAAGCTCTAGTAAAGCCCTGCCAATACATCACTTATCCAGAAAACACCTCCAGCAAAATGCCTAATTATGACACTCTAGATAAAATTAGAGGAAATCTGCCTTCTTACTGCTATACAGTCTTCTTGATTAAGTCTTTTCTATCACAGCAGAATTACTTCTACTTCTAATAAACCCCCAAGCTACACATAATTTAAATCTTCACTTTGAACTATTTGCCCTGCCCTGCTTCTGTCACCTACATTCATGGGAATACAATCCCTCTTAAAAATACCAGGTTTAAAGTAATTGCTTAAAATAACAATGCTTCAACATCAAACTGAGTCTCTAATGATATATCATGCTTATTTGATCAGATGCAATGCTTTCATAAGTATATAATTTATTACCTGTACTATGAAAACTATTGTTTTCTTCTCCATGAATATTGGATTGACATGTTTTCAAACAATACCATGGTCTAACTTTTCTATTGCAAATACTGTAATTGTAAAGATAAGCAAGCAACTTGGCGGATCCTCTTTAAGATAGTCATAACAATAAAATATGAAGGCTGTCATTTGGTACTGTATACTTAGACCTAAGCTATTTCAAAGAAACTATTATTATTTCTACTTCAATTTAGATGAAACTAAGCCCACCTTTAATGCTTCCCTTGTGATAAAAAAAAAGTATACAAGTGAGTCGCTATAATACTGCTTACAAAAATAGTCAAATGGAATAAAACAATCCCACTATACAACCTGGAAAACTACACAGAATTTAAACCTATTTGAAAATTTGGAGGAGCTAAAAGAATTCTGAAAGAATAGTAAAGTCTGCCCTCACAAAATCCACAATAATTTGGTTTCCCTTAACTTAGGTAAAGTGAAAAAGCTTTACAACACAAACAGAACTATTCCTCTGTCTACTCACTTGATTTTCCCGAGACGCTGAGTTTGAGAAACAAAACATACAAATTTTATCACATATATAAGTGAAAATGATACATATACAAAATTTTCCATGATACAAGTGAAAATAATCTATATACACACAAATGTATACATTATATATATGACTCAATTTTTAAAATAAATATATTTTTTATTTAAATCTGTATTGAAAAAATGTCTAGAAGATACACACCCAGTTGCTAGGGGTATTTACTTCTGGCAGTTCCAATAAAAAATTGAGAGAGTCGTCCAATTTTTATGTTGTATATTTTTAAACTTTTAAGGTTTTTTAACATTGGATATGAATTACTATTTAATTGAAAAATGTAAATTCATTTTAATGTGTTCTAAACTTGCAATCCTGATTTATCTGCTCTCAGAGAAGAATAAGGACTAGATCCTAACATACTAGCGAGACTATTTCAAGGTATCTCAGACAACTTACTAGGGAGATGATCCACCTGTCTAAACAGAATTAAGATGGGTAAAGCAAACAAAGGTTATCTATATAACACACACCAAAAAGAGACAGGTGTATTGACTTTTTCAGAGATAGGTGGTCATAAAGAAACAGTCAAACGGTAAACTGGTTTGTTAGCTTTTCTTTTAAAAGTACTGATTTAAGAAGAACCTGACCCAAATAAGATCAAACCGAGCCCTCTGACCACTACAAAAGCTGAAGGGAATAAGAAAGATGACCAGCAGGAGAAGAAATCAAGTGTCAATGAGACAAACGACCCCTAGGTAGCCAGACTGTCTCCAGTTAAAGAGGCTTGCTTCAGAAAAAACAAGGACCTAATTTCCCCTATATCCATTTCCTAATTCTAAGCTTCCTTTTGTTTTTATTTTCTCTTCATCTACAATGTCATGTTCTCATCAGTATTATATTTCCTCTTGACATTCCAACTAAATTTTCTAATCAGCGCAACCTCATCACCTTCTCAGAGATCATAAACGTTTTCTTAGGTGGATAACTTCTTACAAAAGTTGCTACCTCCTTTCCTTGGATTCCTAAGGACAGTACATAGAAGCTTTGTGAAGTGCATACCCACATTAGGCCACTCACAGCACCACGCTGGGAGCAGGCACAAAATCTACCCAGTAACAGCATTAGCTCTACCAAGCTCTGACATATTTCCCCTTGATAACTGTATATCCCCGGTATCTGTCCTAAACTTCAGAAAATCTACCTATTTCCCAGTGGATCTCAAGGCTTCAATGACATCTAAGTAACAGTATAATTTCTCAAACTGAAAGAAAACAAAAGCTAGAAGGTGGAGATATTCTTTCATCGGGGGGAAAAAACATAGCACATTTCCCAAAGAAATACCCCTTGACTGTCAAAGTATAAATTTCATCAACTCCCATGCAACTACCTTAATCCTTAAATTGAAAGTTGGGGTTCACCAAGGTCCTGAGGTTAACTTGTTCCTTAAACAAAAGTGAAATCATGTTGGCAAGTGCCAATTCAGAAGCAAATGGGGATTAAAGTGCTACTTCTGAGGGCCAGGATTTCTAAAGCCTTGACCAGTCAGTGGCCAGCCTGCCTCCTCTCCCTAATCACCTTTCTGATGAGAAGGCAAAACAGCCTTCATCCTAAGCTAGCTTTGCCTCATAATTTATTTTGAACTTTCTTCTAGACCAGATGAGCAGCATTCTTGGCTCCTCTGGTCTTGATACAACATGTTTCCTAATTCCAGTGAAGCATGTAAGTAAAACAACAGTGGTATATGGGATTTTATGATTAACATTCGGGTTTAAATTTGTTAATTAAAACAAATGCATATTAATTTGATGAAAAAGTATCACAATGGCAAAAATTTCTAACTCTCCATCACCCTTAAACCCAGTCTGTGGCCAAATTTCACTGATCTGTCACCTATTTGTTCCAGTCTTAGGTTGTCCCCTCCAGCTAAGATCTGCTCCATTCCTCCCATCACATTCCTTCTGTCTCTCCTCCCCACCAATCTAAACCCTACCGATTATTTAAGACCATCTCTTCCATCAGGAGTGGGTTCCTCCTCAGAAAATCCAGTGTTCTCTACCTCACAAATTGCATTTGAAACATTCTATTGCCTGTTTATTATCATGCATCTTATCTTCCTACTCATTTTAAAGAATGAGTAGTAGAGACAAAGTCTATATTTCCTTCTTATTCTCCATATAGCACCATAACTTACATTTGGCATTCACTTTAATAAATACTTATTGAATAAATGAACAAAAATATTATGTTCTAATTATATTCATTTTACAAAGTATTTTAGATTATATTATTTCACTTGGTCTTTGAAACAACTTAATGTGGTTGAAATGAAAATAAACAGAGGCTCAAAACAGTGCTGTAATTGCATTTGTGTCCCATAGCTTTTAGGTTCCTTGATTCCCCAATACATTCCTCACCTAGACAACCAGTGCTAATGGCAGCTAGAACAGAAGTGCCCTCAGATTCCCTTACAGTGAATCCACTAAAGAATTAAAGCCAAAATTGCTTTAATTCTTTTTGTCTTACCATTGACCCATGGCATACTCATTCAGCATAACATTTTCAAGTCAACTGAAAAGGCTTGGGAGGAATAACTGTTGTTGCTCTTTTCTCTTCCCTGTATCTAGCTAAAGATATTCTAGAGAGGCTGCCTCCTCGGCTCCCACCCACCTTCTCAGAGTAACTAATACGCTGGGCAAATCCCTAACTATTCTAAAAAATGCCAATTTCTAATTTTCAAAAAGAGAGTAATAATAACTAATATTGTAGTTATGAAGACAAAGAAAATGCATGAAGTAATGGCACATCAATCTCAAGCCCTTAAAACAATAATTAAATTTAATGATAATGAACAAAACCAGAAAATGAGATTATAGCATCTTCCTCTGTATTCTGGAAGAGTGTGGCAATTGGGTAATAAAGAAGCAGAAGTTGGCAGAGTAAGAATAATCATGTGTGTGGTAGAGAGGGAGGGGGATAGATTTTGTCTGTTGTTTAAAATGGGGGTGCTGGTCTTTTCCAGTTTAACATTTCTATGTGCTGTGAAGCACCTAGTAGCAATTTTCTAAATTTTCCCCACACAAATATTTGCCCTCTTCTGCAACCAAGCCCAGCAGAATGACCAACATGTGGGTACTTCACTCAGTTCAGACTGTAATGACTGAAATTATTCAACGTTTTATCCTAATTTTAATTTTACTTTTATTTAAGAATCCAGGACTAGGTTATCCTTATACTACTCGGAACTCACCCACAAGTCAATTAACTTTGATGTTTTCCCAAAACTAAACATGGATTATAAAGCCTTCAATGTTTTTAATCTAAAAGTCAAAGGTGTTATAGATGATAGCTTACTATAATGCCAAAAATTTATTTCAATATTTCATGATTCTAATTTTGATTACAATTCCCAGAGGAAGCGCTGGATTAAGTTCTAATATATTTTTCTAAAAAAGCCAGTTTTAGATAAGTTCCCATTTTAGTCTCTCAATTAGTGGAACTTTAAAATACCTTTTCCCTAGGACACAAAGAAAAAACTTGGAATGAAATGTAAAGCATTTGTGTGAATCTAAGCATAGATATTGTTTTCATGAGATAAAAGGAAGCATAAAAAGGGTTAAAGACTGCTGTGGGCAGTCTGAGAGGACCAACAGAGACGAAAGAGTCTGACAGCAGAATGTCGGTTATAATGCTTCTGAATGAAATCCTTTTGTGCAAGGGCATTGCAAAGGGCACCCGTGCAGGACTGTGTGTGTTTGGATTTAAATTAATCAAGTCAGTTCCACAATGCTACGATTCCTTCTCTTTAACTGGTCAAGGCAGGTTTACCGGCAGTTCCCAAATGATGTCAATAGCTTCTCAAAGGTCAAATGCAATGAAGCACACCAAATGTCCTGGAGTAAAAAGTGCCAATAACTTCTCCCTCTATAATCTTCTGGGTGTGGTTTATTATGTGGATGATTATCCATTTTCATCAACTGTCCTGGTTTTCTTCTTTTCGTTTCCCCCCAAAAATTAACACATATTTATACATTTTATGATACACATGACAAACTGTCTGTTTCATTCTGCTGCATGCCTGGCTAAAAACAACATAAATGGTCCCACTGTCGCACTGGGGGTAGGGGATGAGATGGGAAAGGTATGGAGGTAGAAATATTCTAGTCAATAGGGGCCAAGTAGAACCAAAGCATCATCTGTGTTATTAACACAAACTCACAAAAGAAAGCTGTAGCTATAATCAATGGTAATGTCAAGTGACAAATGCTCAGAAAACAGCATATATATATATATATAAAGGAAGAAACCAAGTCATATGGAAAATTTCATTTGGGTTCAAAATAATGAATTCTAGGTCTTTGGGAGCTTCTTTAAAACCCAGTGTTTGTTTTTCCCAGGCAGTGAGGGTTCAAATGCATGCTTATAAAATATTAACCATGGGTGTCTTGGGCACTGAGTCAAAAGGAAAAAGGAAGGGAGATAAGTCAAGTGAACTAGAGTGTGAAGTAATCAGGACTAGCTCTTGTCTGACAATGCTAGACAAACAATAATTGACAGCCCAGGGACTCAAGGAAAGTTCCAAGCACTCAACACAGCTCTGCCCTCCTATCAATGTCCCTGATCTTCAACTGCATTGTTGCACAGGTTTTTAGAGCCCAGCATTAGGTCTACATCTCAACTCTGCCACTTCCAATGCCCATGATCTTGGGCAAGCTACTATACTTCCATTCTATAAAAATATGGAAATAAATAATCATACCTCTGAAGATTGGTAAGCCACGCACAGTTTCAGGTCTTTGGAATACAGTGTTGAAAAAGCCACATAAGGCCACTGCTCTCAGGGAGCTTGCATTCTGGGTTGGGAGATAAGAAAAGTAAACAATTAAATAAATAACATAATTTTAAATATGAGGAAAAGGGTTCTGAAGAAACATATCACAGGATAATGAGATAAAAATCTGACTGGATGGGAGAATGACTTATTAGACTTGTTAGAGAGAAACCTCAGGAGGGTAAGGGCATGAGTGGGTGGGGGCAGGGGACAAAGGGAAGATAAGAACACATATGTAATACCTTAATCAATAAAGGAAAAAATAAAATAAGGAATGACATTTGAATAAGGAAAAGAATCAAGATGCATAAAATAAAAGGACAGAGCCTTCCAGGCATAGAGTCAGCAAGAACAAAAGTCGGAGATGGAAATAAACTTAGAATGTGCAAGGAACATAAGAAGTTCAGTGCAACTGAAGGATAATGAACGGTGAGAAGTTTAGGCATCTATTAGACAATTAAGTAAGGGAGACAAATGATCAATGAATTCATGAATGGAGCCTGGATTACATGATGAAACTGGACATATAAATCTTGAGGTCAGCTACTTAACACAAATCTCTGTAAGGCCCCTAGCATGATAACTGAACACTATTTTTATTGATAACTAATCTCTGCATTCTCTCTTTTCCAAGTAACTGGGTAGATATTTGCATTATGGAGACTGTTAGCAAAATAGAAAGAAAAAAGACAGGTATATAGTTGCATTACCTCAGGGATAAAAAATATGTTTCACATTGACTGCCAATTCTGCAAAATAATAGGAACTTCCTGGTGTTCTGAGTTGAGCAGGATTCTAAGGCCAAGCAAGAGCCTGGGTGATGATCTGTTCCATTATATGCAAAATATATAAATGGTAATAGATTTCCAAGGCTCTGAAATTGGCAGTTTTTAAAAAAATATATTTTATTGATTTTTTACAGAGAGGAAGGGAGAGAGATAGAGACTTAGAAACATCGATGAGAGAGAAACATCGATCAGCTGCCTCCTGCACACCTCCTACTGCCACAACCAAGGTACGTGCCCTTGACCAGAATCAAACCTGGGACCTTTCAGTCCACAGGCTGATGCTCTATCCACTGAGCCACATCAGTTTTGGCATGAAATTGGCAGTTTTTGATCACTATAATTTTTTTCATATTTAGTAATTATTTCTCATAATAATATGATTAGATGCCATTACTATCCCCATTTTCTGTTTTTGTAATAAAACTTTATTGTTCAGATTATTACAATTGTTCCTCTTTTCCCCCCATAGCTCCTGTCCACTCAGTTCCCACCCAACCCATCCCATGCCCTTAGGCCTCCTCCTCCTATCCACAGGTATACAATTTTAGTCCAGTCTCCTCCCGCACCCCCCACATCCCTTTCCCCCTGAGAATTGTTAGTCTACTCCCTTTCTATGCCCCTGATTCTATTATATTAACCAGTTTTTTTCTGTTCATCAAATTTTTTATTCACTTAATTCTTAGATTCACTTGTTTATAGATATGTATTTGTTGTTCATAATTTTTATCTTTACCTTTTTCTTCTTCTTCCTCTTCTTAAAGAGTACCTTTCAGCATTTCATATAATACTGGTTTGGTGCTGATGAACTCCTTTAGCTTTTTCTTATTTATGAAGCTCTTTATCTGCCCTTCAATTCTGAATGATAGTTTTGCTGGGTAGAGTAATCTTGGTTGTAGGTCTTGCTATTCATCACTTTGAATATTTCTTGCCACTCCTATCTGGCCTGCATAGTTTCTGTTGAGAAATCAGCGTATGATAATCCTATGCTCCCTTGTAGGTAATTAACTGTTTTTCTCTTGCTGCTTTTAATATTCTTTGTCTTTTGCCCTTGGCATTTTAATTATGATGTGTCTAGGTGTGGTCCTCTTTGGATTCCTTTTGTTTAGGGTTCTCTGCATTTCCTAGACTTGTAAGTTTCTTTCTTTCACCAGGTAGGGTAAGTTTTCAGTCATTATTTTTTCAAATAGGTTTTCAGTATCTTGCTCTCTCTCTTCTTCTGGCACCCACATAATATGGATGTTAGTATGCTTGAAGTTGTCCCAGAGTCTCTTTACACTATCCTCATATTTTTGGATTATTTTTGCTTTTTGCCTTTCCAGTTGGTTGTTTTTTGCTTCTTTGTATTTCAAATCTTTGACTTGATTCTAGCAATCCTCTAGTCTATTGTTAGATCACTGTATAATATTTTTTATTTCAGTCAGTGTATGCTTAATTTCTAGTTGGTCCTTTTTGATATCCTCGAGGGTCTCGCTAAATTAATCAGCCTTTTCTAGAAAATTCTTGAAAAACCTTATAACCATGGTTTTGAATTCTATATTCAGTTGTTTGCTTTCCCTCCATTTCTTTCATTTGTGACCTGTTTCTTTGTCTCCCCATTTTGGCTGCTTCCCTGAGTTGATAGAGTGGCTTTGTATACTAGGTGTTCTATAGGGCCCAGTAGCTCCGCCTCCCCAGTTACTTGATGTGGACTCTCTTGGTGCACCCCTTTGTGGGCTGTGTGCACAGTCTTGTTGTAGTTAAGCCTTGATTGTTGTTGGTATCACTGGGAGGAATTGACCTCCAGGCAAATTGGCTGTGAGGATTATCTGTGTCTACACTGGAAGAACTTCTGTGGTAGAGACACCCTTATGAGACAAGTCTTGCTTTAGTGGAGCTTTGGTGCTCATTGAATCTGCCCCTGAGTGTGTCCCTTATGGATATGAGTAGTTGTAATCTGGATAGTCCTACTCTGATCCCTGGGTACACTGGCTCTTGCACCTCCAATGAGGTGCTAATTTAGTCTCTGCCTGAGACCACCCAGCAGGAGCTAGAGAGACATATGCAGATTTCTCTTCTTTGTTTAAGTTTTGGAGGTGCTCAGATGAGGCCCAGCTGTGAAGCAATGCAAGCTGCTATGGGCCTTGGGCCTTATTTCGGATGTTCTGGGTCTCATTGACTCAGCTGCAGTTTGTTAGGTAACTTTAGAATTCAAAGGACCAAGCTATTCATATGCAAAAGATTCTGCACTCAGCTTGGATGGGGCGGAGTCTCAGGGCAGAGCAAACAGCAAATGGTTTCCTGACATCCCTGTCCTAAGAGGCCCCTGGGTTTATTGTCCTGCGGTAATCGCTGCAAGCACCTCTGATAGAAACCTGCCCTCGAGTTTTTCCCGATGCCAGACAGTCCAGTTTCTCCCTCATATCAGTCTGGGTCCTCAGAGTCTTACCTGGATCTGGAGTTCAGAGCAGTCAGGAGCTTTTGTCTTCCTCCTGATTGAGAAAGATAGTCGTGAACTCAGTTGTCAGCCCTCTCTGTGTGTGCCTCTGTACCTCTACACTTCCACAGCTCCTTTGAGTCTCAGTGTGCTTTTCTCTTTCCTTCTAGTTGTAGAATTTCCACTCAGCCAGGCTTCCTGTAGTCCTTGATAATTTCTGTTTTGTCTTTTAGTTGTAGTTTTGAAATTATTGTGCAAGGCAGCAGTTTAGGTGTTTACCTATGTCACCATCTTGGTTTTTCCCACACTATCCCAATTTTCTAATTAAGAAATGTGAGGGTCAGAGAAAATAATTCATATGCCCAAAGTGACCAGCCTTCAAACAGTTAAAATATGGTATTTTAACTCTTTTTAAAAAAAATATATTTCATTGAATTTTTACAGAGAGGAAGGGAAAAAGATAGAGAGTTAGAAACATTGATCAGCTGCTTCCAGCACACCTCCTACTGGGGATGTGCCTGCAACAAAGGTACATGCCCTTGACTGAAAACGAACTCAGGACCTTTCAGTCTGCAGGCCAATGATCTATCCACTGAGCCAAACCAGCTAGGGCTGGTATCTCTATCTCTTGAGATTATGACCTTACCCACTGTGATTTGTACATGCACATTTGTTAAATTAGCCCCTTATTTGTGTTCTTCTAACTGTACTTTTAGAGTCTTTCCAGCTGAGCCTCGTTGGAGCCTAGTATCTGGTTTCAGTATGGAATGTCTTATACAATCAACAATCTCATTCTGGCATATTCTCTGGTTTCTAAATTCACATGTTACCTTCTGAAGAAAGCACCAGGCACAATTATTTTCTGTGTTGATGATAATAGAAAACATCCTAATTTTTAAAATGCCAAATCCTATTTGATGTACAGATTAGGTCATGTTTAAGCAGGATGACTTAATTTTAGCAACTGTCAGAATTGTTTTTTGAATCACCTACATATTCTTCATCCTTCCTTATTCTTCAACAGATAGATTCTCATAGAGCTGCATTTAAAAACACAAATATACACACTTAGTTAAATTAAGTTACTGCCATTGCTATTATTGTTACCTTACTCACAAAACAGCAGATTCATACACTTTGACTAAAGAATAGGAATTCAGTCCTAAGGAATAAAAATTCTAAGGATTGAAGGACAATGAGAAGTGAAAATCCTGTATAGATTACAGACTAACCACAACATAGGCATCAAGGCTAAACTATATTTAACCCTTAATTGCCTTGTCCTTTCTCTCCTCCCCTTGCTGGTTTTTTTTTCCACCTATTTTCTGTGAGAGGGCTTCATAACAGGAGGGCCGGGGGAGTATGCTATATAATACATTGATTTGATTCCAGCAAACTAATCAGAATTTGAATTTTTATTAGCAAGAGCCATATGCAAAAGCAATAATACACTATACTTATCAGAGTGGCTAGTTTTATTCATGAACCCATGCTGAGTTAAAAAAAGAAAAATGACAAAAAAACTAACTTCAAAGCATTGCTGAGAGATGATTAACTCTTTAGCCACAAATGAGAGTCACACACTCCTTTGATGTGTGAGAATTTTTAGTGCCTAAATTTAAAGAAAGGATATCTACAATACAAGTTTAACCATTTTAAAAAATCCAATGATACACTTCTTTTGCATCTAGAAAACCAGTAATTACCTGAGGGAATAAACAAAATTGGAATTCAGCTTCAGAAATTAAGCCTTAAATGCAAAGCACACATACAATATTCCTCCCTCATATATAGTTCAGTGATAAAATGCCAGCTCTAAAGTATTCAGTATGGAAAATATAACTCTTTCCATTGTCATTTTTTCAGAGTACTTGGGGCTAAATCAAGCTGCATACACATCTTCATTTCAAAAATTCAACTATGCTTGAAGTGTTATTCAGTACACAAACTATGCAACACATTATTACAAAGACTATAGTTGTATAAATGCTTGTGCCAATACTGAACTTGAAATAAATGTTGACAATGATCTAAAATTGCTTGTATGCATGCATATAAGCCTAACAAATGGACACAGACAACAGGGGCGTGAGGGCATGAGAGTGGTGGGGTAGGAGGGAAATGGGAGAATAAGGACACTTATGTAACACCGTAATCAATAAAGAAATTTAAAAACAAAATAAAATTGCTAATCTTGTAGCCCTGAATAACCTCTATCATTTATAGAGTATATGTCATGGTCTATTTTTACACAAAAAATGAGAATTATTATTGAGTATATATAATTCCTAAAGGTTGTGTGAAAATAGGCCATGAAATATATGGTATAAATTTCAAGAGAAAATGAAAATTCTTAAGAAAAAAAAAAGTGTGTAGATTGAAATATGGGAGAGATGGAAGGCTAATATCATGTACCTAAGATGGCTTTATTAAAAAATATATATTTTATTGATTTTTTTACAGAGAGGAAGAAAAAGGGATAGAGAGTTAGAAACATCGATGAGAGAGAGACATGGATCAGCCGCCTCCTGCACACCCCTTACTGGGGATGTGCCTGCAACCAAGATACATGCCCTTGATTGGAATCGAACCTGGGACCTTTCAGTCCACAGGCCAATGCTCTATCCACTGAGCCAAACCAGTTTCGACCTAAGATGGCTTTTAACATGAAAATATATCAGATCCATTACTTGCTAAAATACTAGTATTTACCAATCCTATCTAATAAAAGAGTAATATGCAAATTAACCATCACTTTGCTATACCCACAAGCCATGCCCAGCAACCAAACAGGAGCAAATATGCAAATTAACCCCAATCAAGATGGCTGTGGCCACAGAGTTAGCAGGAGGGATGTTTGGGTTTCACTGGTGATAGAGGAAGTCAAGCTTTCCACATACCCTGGCAGGCCCAGGCCTCCACTCAAGGCTACAAGTTTTCAATTATAGAAGATAAATAAATCCCAACAGAAATGGCTGCTGCAAAGGAGTGAGCAGAAGGCTCTGCTCCAAGCTACAAAGTTTCAATTATAGAAGATAAATAAATCCCAGATACCAAGGTCTCCAGTTGGGTCGCCAGGGGTATGGCCTGCCTGCAAACCACCACAGGCCCCTCACCCAGGCTGCCTCATGCCTTAAGGGAATCCCACTCTGATCCAGGACACCCTTCAGGGCAAACCAGCTGGCCCCCACCTGTGCACCAGGCCTCTATCCTATCTAATAAAAGAGTAACATACAGACTGAGCATCACTCCAACAAACAAGATGGCTGCCCCATGTGGTCAAAGATCCTGCCCCCATGTGGACACAAGATGGCCACCACAAGATGGCCAGCAGGGGAGGGAAATTGGCAGGGACCAGGCCTACAAGGGAGGGCAGTTGTGGGTGATCAGGCCAGAGGGGAGGGCAATTGGAAGGGACTGGGCCTTCAGGGGAGAACAGTTGGGGGGAGGAGGACTAGGCCTGCAGAGAAGAGCAGTTGTGGGAGAGGGGGCTAGGCCTACAGGAGAGAGCAGTTAAGAGTGGCTAGGCCTGAAGGGGAAGGCAGTTAGGGGTGACCAGGCCTGCAGGGGAGGACAGTTAGGGGGAAACAGGCTGGCATGGGAGCAGTTAGGCTTCAATCAGGCTGGCAGGAGAGTGGTTAGGGGAGATCAGGCTGGCAGGCCGAAGTGGTTAGGGGCAATCAGGAAGGCAGGCAGGAAAGCAGTTGGGAGCCAGCAGTCCTGGAGAGTTAGAGTGATGTCCGGACGACTGCCCATTTAGGCCTGATTCCAGTCTGACATCCCTTGAGGGGTCCTGGATTGGAGAGGGTGCAGGCTGGGCTGAGGGACACCCCTTACTCCCCAGGTGCGAATTTCATGCACCAGGCCTCTAGTCTGAATATATTTAAGTATTATCAAGACTTAAATGCATATCATTATAATTTTCTTTTACCAATCCAACACATCTCTATCAATAACTACTTGGAAAAATATCCAAGGTAATCTCAAAAAGAACCACTGTGCTTCATTATGCAAGATGAAAAGACAATTAAAAAATATTTTGTCCAATATTCAGATCTATATGCTGGTGCTTCAGGTCAAAAACTATTAGCCAGCTGTTGAAAATACATACAAGAAAATAAATGTCCCTCAAAATTATTTTGCATGCAGTATTCTCAAAATGAGGAAGGTTATGTTTTAAATGGTTAAAAACATGATACCTCAGAAAGGAAATATACAGAAATTAATTTATAAATAAGATTTAATGATGGTCATATAATTTAGAACATTCATATTGGATAAAGAAAGCACCATGTCTACTATAAGAGAAATTAATACACAAAAGAACCAACCAGCTCAATACTCTATGTATATTGTTGTCTCCTTTTCCAATAAAAGTAACAAATTTAATATGATTCCTAGGATTCTTAGGACATTCTCTCTTATCATTCAGAAGTCTTCAGGGGACTGACCCTTCAGTGCTTTTCTATCTTTAAGACATTCTATAAGTGTATTTTCATAGAAACACCAGCCCCCAAAGAATGCACAAATCTGTCCTGTTTAACATTTTGACACTTGGCAATGAAACATATGACTCTCAATCATTACTATATTAAAAGGTTCTATCAATAATTATTAGATAATTGGTCACTCAGCACTTTTATACAGCCAGGTACTAAGCTAAGTGCTTGATACATCTTAATGCATTTAAACTTCACAATAACTTTATGGTGTAGGGCTGCAGGCAATAGGCTATTGCCATTTTACAAGTAAGTAAATCAAGGCACAGAGAGCTTAAATTATTTGCTTATAGTTAAACAGATAGCAGGTAGCTACATTTCAATGAGGGAAGCAGAGTTTATAGAATGTGAAGTCCTCTAATGTGATGGGCAAGCAAGGGAAAGAAAACGGAGGCAGAAGTATAAAGAGAGTCAAATGAAAGAATGAAATAGAGAAAAATGCTTTCTCTTTCACTATTGTCTCTAATCTTATCTGGCTGATTAGGGTGTGCTTAATAAATGAAAAGAACCATAACTAGGTTTGCAAGAACAAAGATGACTCCTACCTTAGACACCAGGAAGCTCACAATGTCTTGCCTTACCTAAAAGATTGATTCTGGTAAGTGGACCTGTAAATACCCAATCTGGATGCCCAGGCTCTGAGATGAAGTCTGATGAATAAATACACATTTTGGTACCATGTCAGATTCATGGGCTGTGTAGACATAGGTGGGTGGGTGTATGTCAGTCCTAGACTATTGCCTCATAAACCTGGCTCCAGCATAGATGAAGGGCACCTGGAGACTCACCTCATGAAGAGGCTGAGGTTCCCAGGTTGTTCGCTCCATAGGTTTCATCTCTCCTGGTGTTGCCCTCATTGACTTGATCCAATCTAAACTTGCTTGTAAAAAAATCTTAAACTGGCTCCCCAATATAAATATCCAGTGTCCCCTACAGGGTCTCTAATCTAAAATCTATCAACAGATCATGGGGGAGTGGGGGAAGTGTTGATGCCTTTGGGTTTGGGGGTTTTCTTTGATTATTTAATAAAAAGACATTTCTCCTTTAAGCATAGTATTGCAGGCTTCTAAATCTTCAAGTATAAATTAAACAAAATAACTCTTGTTTAATAAAATATGAATGCAAGCAAAATGCTCCTGTCCAAGTGGAGAATCTAAAATATTTCAGGAAAAATTTCACAAAACCCTCTCTGGTAAGAAGGTTAGAAAACATCCCTTTTTCCAACATCCAAAACAAAGAAAACTGGATCCCTGCTTTAACTGGAGACTGTTGCTATTTGTTCTGTGGATAAAGGCCAAATTATGCATATTTTTGTGACTTCAGTAAAAAATCAAGGTCAATCACCAGATATTCTCCTACACCAACAACACAGCAGCAGCATGAATACAGATGTTCCTTATCTTTTTCACGGTGATTTTTTAAAAACTGGTTTTTCCTCTCAGAGCAGCTAAGATTCCTTTGTCAAAAGGGTACCCATTAAGAAAATCACTTAGCTAATAAGCAAGGAAATTAGCTAGCAAGTCTGAAACAACACAGAGAGTAGCAATCTGTACACACAAATTAAGGCAGTAAAGAGTTGTCTGATAAGTACTTTGAAACTGTTCCTGGAAATCAAAATCTCAGCATCACTACTTTTAGGGGTCAGAAACAATTTTACATTTTTTTTCTTGTCTCACTTGGTTCCCACACAAATCTCAATAATAGTTTTTGAGTTTTATCTAAGGTTGTGCAGAAAAAGATAGCGGCAGAAAGAGAAATAAGAAAAAATATCAGGCCAGAGTAACTCATCTCCCTTTCACACCAATTTTCTCTTTTTTCTTTCATTTTTCAATGTTTGGAGGAACCATAACATTTGCTTAATTTTTAGAAAAGCCTCATAACCCCAGTAAACAACTCAATGAAAATAGACCTTTGAGTCTCATGAAAGATGATGCCAGAGAGGAGTGAGAGAGGAAGAGGCAAGGGGAGGGGGGGAGACGGATAAACATGAAATTGCTGTTCTACTTATTTATGCATTCATTGGTTGATTCTTGCATGTGCCCTCACCAAAGATCAAACCTGCATCCTTGGCTTATTGGGAAGACACTCCAACCAACTGAGCTACCCAGGCAGGGCAAAAGATGTCAGCTTGTGAAACATATGGTTAGAATGCTTCAAGCAAAAATTTCATATGTGAATTTTCACAGTTACATATTACATGCTCAATAGATACATATTTTTACAGATGGTAACCTTTAATTTATTCACATAATTTTTTATAGAAAATGATAGATCCTCCCTTCCCCCAATTGGTGGATGGAATATAACATAACCTGCACCTGCGGCCTGGACATTCCTGAGCACCTAACCAGGCACCTTATATGGACTATACATTGAACCACCAATCAGCACCTAAAAATACCCTAAGCCCTTGTCCCTAAGTACCTAAGTGCCTAATCATGTGCCTTATATGAAGCCACCAGTCAGCATGTGCCTGGTACCCTGAGCCCCATCCCTTCCCATTCCTCCGCTCAAAAGGCATGTTTACCTCTACACATGTTGCTGTTCTCCCCTTGTGAGACAGGCTGGCTGAGTCCTTCTCCTCTAATAAAGACTGCAGTCCTGGTTTTTCAGCCTTTCTCTCTCATTCTTTCATTTGATGCCGAAACCCCGGAGAGGTGCACGGGAGTATGGATGATCCTCGAACCTAGCCCCACGCTTCTGATTCCTGATCTGGCTCTGCTCGGTGGTAACCTAGCCCTGAGGTTCTGATTCCTGCTTTAGCTCTGCTCAGTGGAATGGTTCTGAGTTGATTGGCCCGCTCTGGACACCTTCGAACCCTGCCGTACCAGGACATGTGGGAATCTCGTGGCTTTCTCACCGGTAAGCTTCAGGGACTTTTCCTACCTCCCCCATTCAACCCCGCCCCCACCACCACCCTCCATTGTTCCTTTGACCTGGAAGGACCTCAGAGTTTTCCCAGCTACACATCCTACCATCTACAAAAGCTCAGATATCTGACCAGGGAACTGCTCTATGCCACTCCAAAGGTGACGATCTTGGAACCTTTTCTTGTCTCTCTCTCTACAGGTTGGCTGAGGGAAAAGGAGGACACTCCTTGTTCCCTCTCCAACTTCCTGATGGCCCTTCCTTCTGGTCATGGGGACCTCTCAGTCCAAACCCCCTCTACACACCCTTAGGGTGTCTCCTTGCTGATTTTTCGACCCTTGGTCTTTCTGGCTACTGCCTGGCTACAACAGTGGCCTGAAAATGGCACTTTTGATTCCAATATCCTCCAAGACCTAGATAATTTTTGCCACTGGACAGAGAAAACTTTCGAAATCCCTATGAACAGGCTTCCCTCCCCCCACTCTAGCCCCTCGCTTTACTCCTCATGTTCCACCCATCAGATCCTCCTCACAAAATCCTCTTCACCCTCTCAAACTGGTCCTCAGTCCCTTTCTCTGTCTTCTCTTTCAACCCAGCAGATCATTCCTCTCCATCTCGCCCACCCCCAGCCACCCCCTTACAACCCTGCTACAGAATCCGCACCCCATGCTCTACCTCTGAGAATTCTAACCACCTACTTTCTGCTGTGCTCTCTGCAGAATCTCTGCCCTTGTGACCACCAGCAACCAAATTCACAGGTGGCTGGCCATTCCCTTCTCACTTTCTGATCTTCCGAAGAGCCCAAATCCTGAGAACATGAGCTCTAAAACAGCCTTTCCCATCTAACATTCATTATCAAGCCACACGAAGACTGCCTTTTGCAACAGCTTCTTTTATTCCCACATCCAGTCTACCCCTGAGGGAGGCAGCGGGAACTGAGGGCATAGTCTGAGTCCTCGTCCTATTCTCTATGCCCAGCCTTACAGTCTGAGAGGCATCTCAGGTTTCTTTTTCCACTGATCTGACCACTTTTACTTCCCCGAAATACGCCGCAAACTTCAAAAAATAGATGTAGGTCCACAAACCCCTCAAAAAGACCTTGGTAACCTAACCTTTAAGGTCTTAAATAATAGAGAAAAGGCGACCCAAATCCAAAATCAAAGGCAAGATCAGGCCAAGCAGAGGCCCAGTAGTAGGCCAGCTCCTAGCCACTGCTCTCATGAACCCCAAATGAAATGCAGTCCTCCAACTGCGGTTAAGTCAGGGGCTAAGCTTCCTCCGGGCCTATGCTTGAAATGCAGCAAGGAAAGACACTGAGCCAAGTCCTGCTCAAACCTGAGACCCCCGCCTGGGCCCTGCCCAAGGTGTGGAGGGGAAGGCCACTGGAAATCAGACGTAGTCTGGCTCCTCCGGGTTCTGGCCTCAGCCAGTCCAGCATGCTGCTCTCTGGATCCTGTTTGGAGCTCCCAGACCTCCTGGGACTGGCCACTGAAGAAGCTGCCCAAGCCCTGACAGGGCCCCACAGACTTACATCACCAGGACAGAGCCTCGGGTAGGGATTGTGGTGGCAAGTAAGCTGATCTCCTTTTAATCAACACTAGGGTCACTTATTCTGCCCTCTCCGAATTCGCTGTGACCCTTGTCCACTCCTCAGTCTCTATTATGGGGGTTGACGGATTAGTCTCACAGCCATTAGCCACCTCACCTCTACACTGCATCTTACGAAATTCCCCCATTCACTCTTTTCTCATTCTACTTTGGTGCTTGGCCAGGGCTACCATGCATCCCCTCATAAAACCCAGCTGTCCCAAACCACAGTCACCTATCTCAGTTTCACTCTCTCAACCCACAAGGCCGAGCCATTCCTGGGACTGTAAATGGTTTATCTCTTTATCTCCTCCAAGACTGTCCCCTCCTCTGAACAAGAAATTTTCTCCTTTCTCAGACTCACTGGACACTCTTGTCTCCAGGTTCACAATTTTAGTCTTCTTGTCTTCTTGCGAAGCTCCTCTATGACATGACATGGCGAAGGAACCCCCCTCATGGAGCCTTTAAATCCCAAGGCCAACATTCTCATCCCTTTAATGCTCTGAAAACTGCTCTGACCTCAGCGCCTTCTCACCCCGCCCCTTCCTCCACTCCACTCTTCCCAAAGAACAACTTTCTTCACTGCATAGGCTTATCAGAAACTGAGATCTTTATCTCTAGGAAAACTGCCACAGTTTTAAAATTCAAGCAGCTAGAGGCCTAGAAACAGGCTGTGGGTCCTACTCCCTCCTCCTCCTGCCTTTTCTCCAGCCTCACCTTCTACTCTTCCTTCCCTTCCCTTTCTCTTTTCCCTGGGATAACAGCCCATTCTAACATTCCCTCCCACTTTCACTGCAATACAATTTCAGTTATTCATCTGTCACCCTTTATTGGTAGCGCCATGGAGACTACCCCCTCTCAGGTTGGAGTGTGGAACTAGAAAAAGGAATCTCATACCCTTTAGTCCACCTCTTCTCCTTATACCTATCAGCTTGTCTCCGTGATCAGGGATTTTTCTTCCTCTGTGGGGAAAACACATACATCTGTTTCCCCATCAGTTGGACAGGAACCTGTACTCTCATCTATCTCTCACCCAATGTAGATGCAGCCCCCAATAATCAACCTTTCCCTGTCCCCGTAACCTACCATATCTGACACAAAAGCAGTCCAGATAAACCCTTTCCTTATAGCTATTGGCAGGGGTTGGAACTGCCATATGGAGCTTAATGACTGCTCTACCCATACTTTGAAACCCTATCTCAGGACCTACAAGAAACCTGTGGATGCCCAGCAAGGGGCAAAACTGGGAAAACAAGAACCTTACCCCCAGAATAACCTATTCCCCCCTTTCATATCACTAGTGAGGCAACTGAGACCCCTATTTTTCTCCCCCTAAAAATAACATCTAGGTCCCAGTTGTATTTCAGCTCCAGGCCTAGAAAAGCAGCAAAACCAGACAAGTAACACTGTGGCAGCCTCGGGACAAGCTTTTACCTCCCAAGTGACTCAATAGGATCTCTCTCAAGACTTCACCAGTCTCTTGGGGGAAATCATGCTGCTGTATCCCTCATCCAACATGAAAAACACTACCTGCTTTTCACTCACTTACCCCCATGGCTCCTCCCACTATTAGGCCCATTGGTATTTATTCTTTTAATTTTGCTCTTTGGCCTTGTCTCATGTGCTGTTTCACTAGTTTTTTTGTAGAACAGAACGCAGGTATTCGCCAACCAGAAGGTGGGAGAGATCTATCTGGCCTTGAATTCAGAACCTAGAGACACCTATGTCACCAGAATCCTTGAGACACCAGGTAGATGCCCCTGATGATGTCTCCTGTTAGCAGGAAGTAGCTACAGAAGATGGACCTTCACCCGCTGACCTTGCCTGACTTTCAATTTTTTTAATATTACCAAAAAGCCTGGAATGATAGATCCTCCCTTCCCCCAACTGATGGATGGAGTATGATGTAACCTGGACATTCTGAGCACCTAACCAGGCACCTTATATGGACTATACATTGAACCACCAATCAACACCTGCCAAATACCCTAAGACTTTGTCCCTAAGTACCTAAATAATGACCTAAGTGTGTAATCATGTGCCTTATATGAAGCCACCAGTCAGCATGTGCCCAGTACTCTAAGCCCCATCCCTTCCCATTCCTCCCCTCAAAAGGCATGTTCACCTCTGCACATGTTGCTATTCTCCCCTTGTGAGACAGCCCTGCAGGGTCTTTCTCCTCTAATAAAGCCTGTAGTCCTGGTTTTTGGGCCTCTCTCTCTCATTCTTTCAGAAAATAACTAAACAAATTTCTAAATTTCATATTTAATCAAAGTCTTCAGGGTTCTACAAAATTTTATTTTTCTTGGAAGACTATATTTAAAAGTCATACAGATTAGGAAGAATCTGCTAATTTTATAAAATTAGGTACTTGGATATGTTCAATGAATTTTATAAAATTAAAAAATGTCCATTTGTTAAACCAGAAATTCTTAGGTAAATATAAAACAATATATTCAATAAGTTTCACATTTTGCTGATTTAAAACTTTTAATTCTAAATGTAAAAATAATCTGATTTAACTTTAATCACTTCACAAAAACTGATAAATTAATTCTATATATAAATCTAGGATTAAAGTGTTGCTCTAATTATTTAATGCATTTAATGTTTTCAATTTTTTTTAAAAAATCTTTTACTGGTTCAGATTTTTAAATGAGAAAGGATATTACTATAACACTGCTGAGCTTTAAAATAAAGCCAGTACTTTCCTTACATAATATACTTAAAATACTGAACTTAACCAACAGTTGTTCTAATTAAAGATTTTCTAATAGTTTCAAAAATTTCCATTTATAAGTTTTGATTTCATTTGAAGTATTCCTAAATAATTCTGACTTAATTTATATGGATATTTAAATATATATCTATTTGTTTCTTCTAGGAATGTAAAAAACAAAGAATCGGGTGTTTTACAAAAATTCATAAATTTATAAAAAGTCTCTTATGTAATTTTTAAAGTAGGACTAATATATTATTTTATTATAGAAAGAAAATAACATATTCTATTCCTATGAAGATCAAGACTTCTGACCTTAAGGCCAAAGGGAAGATATTTAGAAAGAGAAAAAAGTTATTCCCATGTTTGATTAATACTAAACTCCAGTTGGCAGCACTCTTAGCTTATTTGCTAGCCAAGACCTGAGTGTTATTTTCTTCTCAGATGCAAACAGAAAGCACATATCCTGCTCATGGCCAAATTGTTAGTCAGTGTGAGATTATCATAAACTTCAAAAACTATGAAGCTGTATTCTGAAGAATAAAGCAATGGCAACCATACGTACAAATTCTTGACAAAATTATGGTTTCTAAGGTTCCTTTACATAGGGAGCACCTCTAATATACAGGGGTGGGGGGAAGTATGTTTACAGTATGAGTAACTGAAAGTTTATTCTTACATTTTTATTTATTAACTAGAGGCTCAGTGCATGGATCCATGCACTGGTGGGGTCCCTAGGCCTGGCCGGTGCCCTCTTGCAATCCAGGACCCTTCAGGGGATGTCAGAGGCCTGATCCCTGCAGGCCAGGCCAAGGGACCCCACCAGTACACATCTCTAATCCTATCTAATAAAAGAGTAATATGCAAATGAACCATCACATCAAGAAACAAGATGGCCACTGCCATATGGTCAAAGATGGCTGGTCCCATGTGGACACAAAATGGCCACTATAAGATGGCTGCAGGAGAGGGCAGTTGTGGGAAGTTAGGGGTGACTAGGCCAACAGAGGAGGGAGTTGGAGGTGACCAGGCCAGCAAGGGAGGGCAGTTGGGGAGGACCTTGGCTTGCAGGGGAGGGCAGTTGTGGGGGGACCCAGGCCTGCAGGGGAGGGAAGTTGGGGGACCAAGTGTGCAGGGGAGAGCAGTTCGGGGGGAGCAGACCTGCAAGGGAGGGCAGTTGGGAGCCAACAGTCCTGGATTGTGAGGGATGTCCAACACCCATTTAGGCCCAATCCCATTGGGCTGTCAGACATCACTCAAGGGGTCTCAAATTGTAAAGGGTGCAGGCTGGGCTGAGGGACACCCCCAACCCCCAGGCCTCTAGTATGCAAATAAGATCTTTGGTTAATCTTTTCCTATCCTTCCCCCTCCCCCTTTCCCTCTGAGATTCATAAGTCTTTTCCATGTTTCCATGCCTGTGCATTGAGTGTCTGCCCCTGGCGGTTACTGTGCATCAGGTGGTTACAGTTACTAGATGAAAGGATGGTCAGTTGGTTGGCTGGTTGCTTAGGCTTTTATATATATAGATTCTTGTATTATTTATTTGCATTATAACTGTAAACCTACTTTTGCCCATGCTTGTATTTATGAGATTTCAAATTACAAAATTAAGCTTGCCATTAACTTTTCATATCAGTACATTGCTCCCATTCCTGTCAGTAGCAAATAGGTGTCATGTAGAAAACTTAAGGGAACTGCATACCAAGTGTCCCTAATACAAACAGAGACCTCAACAGTCAATTGCTTGATAAACAAGATAAAGAAAAAGACTTGTGCAGCTGCCAAGCATCTTTTGTACAAATACATTCATCTCCTGGAACTTGGTATTTGTTTTTAAAGTAACCTTATAGTCTTTTCACATGCCCTTTATCACTACTGAATTAGAGAGCAATTTATGACAATAAATATTTAATATACCTTTAATATTTTTCTCAATATTATGATTTAGGCATTATTTTTGTCACTTCCATTCCATCCAACATATACATAAAACCACATATACACATACATCAATGTTAAACTTCAGATATCTGAAGTGAGTTTCTAAATTCCACTCATACCATGTTCAAATATAAATAATAACCCCAAAGCAAAATGGCTGTATTTTTCATTCATAGAGAAAACAATTGAAGAGCTGCTCAAATACTCTGCCTATGAGAAACCCAATTCTACTTAATAGTCAACTTATTATTATCTTCCTTATTTGCATGGGTACAACTTATCTCAATGTTTGCATATTGCCTTAGTAAAAATGTCAATTCCTGTTCTGTTTCAAAAATACTTGACACAGACTCAAATGAAAATGTTTATTATAATTATACTACCCTTCAAGAAACTCCTACAATCCTATATAATAAAAGGGTAATATGCAAATTGATCCTGACAGTGGAACAACCAGACTCTATAACACACACTAACCATAAGAGGGAAGACACTCAATGCAGGAGCTGCCCCCTCATGGTCAGTGAGCTTCCACAGAGGAGCTGCATTCAGCCACAAGCCGGGCTGATGATTGTGAGCACAGCTGTGGTGGCAGGAGCCTCTCCGACCTCCTCGGCAGAGCCAAGGATGTGCGAATGATGGCTTAAGCAGGGAGCGGACCTATGCCATCAGTTGGACATCCCTTGAGGGCTCTCAAGATGCCAGAGGAATGTCTGACTATCAGCTTAAGCCTGATCTCTCAGGAAGTGGGTCCAAGTCAGCAGGTGAACATCCCCTGAGGGGTCCCAGACTGCAAGAGGGTACAGGCCAGGCTGAGGAACCCCACCAAGTGCTCAAATTTTCGTGTACCAGACCTCTAGTTTATATATATAAAACCCTAACATGCAAATAGATTGAACAGAAAGAGCAACCAAACAACCAACCAACCAACCAAACCAGTCACTATGATGTGTGCTGACCACCAAGGGGCATGCATGCAACATGGTGGGCATTGGCAGCAAGTGTTGTAGCATGGAACATGGCAGGCATATGCCATGGTAGGATGGCAGAGCAGGTTAGCAGGGTGCCAGACCAAGGTGGAGCACTGGTAGCTGTCACTGGGGCAAGCCTGTGGTGGTTACTGAAAATTCTTTCCTCTCGTGTGCCACAGTCCCACTAGGCACCTGCTGCCAGAGGCAGAGTTGCCACTCGCTTCCACTGCTGCCATCCAATGCAAGCCCCGATCACTCAGTGCTATCAGTGGCACAAGCAGCAGCTGCTGGCCCCAACTGCCCCTGAGGGCTTCTCCACCTCCCCCTAATGCTGAGGGATGATCAGGGCAGCATCCGCTGCTCCCACCTGCTGGCAGCCTCAGCCTCACTTGCACCTGCTTTTGGCGCTGGCCCCAATCGCTACATGCAAGCAGGGTCATCACTATCAGTATATGGGAGTGGCAGTAGTGGGAGCAGGGCTATTGGCAGACAGGGGACTGGGGGAAGGCTGCAGTGGGAGGGATCAGCCGGGATTTGGAGGATGGGCCGAGACTTACCCCTGTGCCCATCGCACGCAGCCTTGCGGCCTACAGTCCCTTTCAAGGTGCACAAATGCATGCACTGGGCCCCTACTGTCATAAATGAAACCCTAGAAACAAGCTTTCTGAAGTTATCTAGTATACACAAAACTGAATGTTTTACAATTAAATAACAGGATAAGTTTTTTCTCACCTGGTGTTGAAGAAAATGAATTTACCATATCTACCTTGTATTCAGAAACAAACCTCATGTAAAGTTGTAATTTATTTAAAAGGGGCATTTTGTTTGCTTTTTTAAATTCTCTTTGTTATTTTTCTTGGCAACATTTGGCAAAACTATGACAACAGGAAAGTCCATTGGAGAAAAAGTATAGCAGGTCCTTGAATGAAGTCTTTTTGTTAAAATGTTGATAAGCAAAAAAAAAAAAAAAAAAAAATTGATTCCAAGCCGGGGCAACTGTCTATGTGGAAAATGCATGTTCTCCTCATGTCTGCATGGATTTTCTCTGGGTCCTGTGGTTTCCTCCTATATCAAAGCCATGAACCTCAGGTAAACCAGCATGTCAACGCTGTCCCATTCTAAGTGAGTGTGGTGCGCCTGTAAGTGTGCCCTGCAATGGAAAGGCATCCTGTCCTGGGTGGGTGCTCACTTTATGTTATAAGCTGCGGGGATAAACTCTGGCTACACTGTGACCCTGAACTGAATTAAGCAGGTTGCTAAAGAATTATCTTACTTATATTTACTCATCTTTCTAAACTTATGTATAGCTCATATTTATTTCAATGTTTAATATTAGAAAGGTTTGGGTCTTTATATGGAACTTTGGTGGTGCTTTTGTGACCAGAAATATGCTATATGAACTTACTTTTGTTTAAATCAATTAGCTTATGGCAAAATTGGCTTTGTTAAATGTTATTTCACTTAAAGCAGCAGTTTCCAAGGACTATTGACAATAATGAAGACTTATAGCAGTTGCAGAAGAAACAATACACAATAAGGTTAATATCGTTAACACATAAATCAGTCTTCCAATAGAAAAGAGGAACACATCAAATTAACCATGAAATACATATGCTTAAAGGGTCTCTCACCCCACCTCTTAGATCTATTCCCAGGATAACAGTCAAATCACCCTAATGAGAATTAGAGGATTGAGAATTAAAGGATGGAATATTTGCTGGGATAGACCACATGTTAGATGACAAAACAAGTTTCAACAAATTTTTTTCCAACAAATTTAAGAAGACTGAAATTATATTAAGCATCTTCCATGATCACAATGATATGAAACCAGAAATCAAGAGGAAAACTAAAAAACACACAAACACAAGCTAAATAACATACGACTAAACAATAAATGGGGCAACTATCTATGTGGAAAATAAATGGGTTAAAAACAAGGTCAAGGAAGAAATAAAAAATACCTAAGACAAATCTGTGAGACATGGCCAAAGCAGTTCTAAGAGGCAAATGCATAACAATACAGGCTTACCAAAAGAAATAAGAAAAATATGAGTAAACAACCTAACTCTAAATCTCAAACCTAAAGGAACTAAAAGGAGACAAGAATATAGAATGGAGTAAAGACAATGTCTTCAATAAATGGTGTTGGGAAAACTGGACATATATATGCAAAGCAATGAAACTGGATCACTTTCTTACCTAACATATAACAATAAAGTCAAATTGGATTAAAGACCTAAATGTAAGACCTAAAACCATGAAACTCATATTAAAAAACATAGGCAGTAAATTTTTTTATATCACTCTTACTAATTTATTTTGGAAATAGCTCCTTGGGAAAGGGAAACAAAAGAAAAATAAAGAAATTAGACTACATTGAGAACCAAGATGACAGCATAAAGTATAAACTTGTACGTGCTGCCTCTCACAATCATACCAAAACTACAACTAAAACACAAAACGACTATCCCCAGAACCACAGGAAAGCTGGTGGAGTGGAGGTTCTACAGCTAGAAGGAAAGAAAAAAATGCATTGTGACCTAGTAGTATGTGCAGAGGCTCAGAAAGGCAGAGGTCCCAAGATTCGCGAATTGGGCTGGCATGCACTGATTTTTTCAATTGGGAGAGAGCTACAAGTTCCTGACTCTCTGAACTCCAGTTTCCAGCAAGATTCTGGGGACCCAGATTCATACAGGGAGAAACTGGACTGTCTGCCATTGAGTCAGAAAGGGAGGGTGGCTCTCTCACAGAGGTGTGCACAGGAATCATGTTTACTGCCCTGGGGCGCAGGACACTGGGCAGGAAACAGAACGCAGCAGAGAGGGTTGACTGGAAGCCAGTGCTGTTTGTCACGCCCTAGCGATTCCCTGAGACTCTGACCCGCTCAATTTATAAACCCACCAAGCTGTGTGCAGTAAATTTTGCATGCGAATGGCCTGCCCTCTAGCAGCTTAACCTAACAAATTGCAACTAGGTCAGACAACTCCAAAACTTCCAAACTCCAAGCAAAAAGGAGAAACCTGCAGATCTCCCTGTAGCTCCTGCTGGGTGGGCTCAGACACTAGCTGACTTGCATCTCCTTGGAGATTCAGGAACCAGTATACCTAGAGGTCAGTGTGATATGACACCAGATTTCAACTCCTCATAAGTGACACATTCAAGAGGCAGACTCGGTGAGCACCAAAGCCCCAGTGAAGCAAGTCCTGCCCCATAGGGTGTCTCCAGCCCAGTAGTTCTCCCATTAAGAGACACAGCTAATCCTCACGGTCAATTGGCCTGGAGGTCAATTCCTCCCAGTGTACCAAGGCTTAACTACAATAAGACTGTGTACCCAGCCCACAAAGGGGTGTACCAAGAGTGTCCACCTCAGGTGATTGGGGAGGCAGAGCTACCTGGCCATAAAGGACAACTAACGCACAAAGCCACTCCATCAACACAGGGAAGCAACCAAAATACAGAGACAAAGAAACATGTCACGAATGAAAAAAATGGAGGAAAGCAAACTACTGGACATAGAGTTCAAAACCACATTTAAAACTCAAGAATCTTCTACACACTGATGAGAAACTTAGTGAGATCTCTGAGAAACTTAGTGAGACCTTCAAGGATCTTAATGAGAATGCCAAAAAAACAAAAAAGGACCAGTCAGAAATTAAGAATTCACTGTCTGATAAAAAAAATATATAGCAATCCAACAGCAGAATAGAAGACCCCAAGAATCAAACCAAAAATCTGAAATATGAGGAAGCAAAAAACACCCAACCAGAAAAACAGAAAGAAGAAAAAGAATCCAAAAATATGAAGATAGTGTAAGGAGCCTGTGGAACAACTTCAAGCTTACCAACATCAGAATTATGGGAGTGCCAGAAGAAGAGAGAGAACAAGATACTGAAAACCTATTTGAAGAAATAATGACTGAAAACTTTCCCTACCTGGTGAAAGAAATGGACTTACAAGTCCAGGAAGGGCACAGAAGCCCAAACAAAAGGAATCCAAAGAGGACCATACCAAGACACATCATAATTAAAATGCCAAGGGCAAAAGACAAAGAGAGAATATTAAAAGCAGCAAGAGAAAAACAGTTAGTTACCTACAAGGGAGTACCCATATGATTGTCAGCTGATTTCTCAACAGAAATTAAGCAGGCCAGAAGGGAATGGCAGAAAATATTCAAAGTGATGAATAGCAAGAACCTACAACCAAGATTACTCTACCCAGCAAAGCTATCATTCAGAACTGAAGGGCAGATAAAAAGCTTCACAGATAAGAAAAAGTTAAAGGAGTTCATCACCACAAAATCAGTATTATATGAAATGCTGATGGGTATTCTTTAAGAAGAGGAAGAATAAGAAAAAGGTAAAGATAAAAATTATGAACAACAAAGTGATAACGAATACATACCTATCAACAAGTGAATCTAAAAATCAAGTGAATAAAAAATACAATGAACAGAATAAACTGTTGAATGTAGTAGAATCAGGGGCATAGAAAGGGAATGGACTGACAGTTCTCAGGGGGAAGCAAGTATGAGGGGTGTGGGAAGAGACTGGACAAAAATCTTACACCTATGGATGAGGACAGTGGTGGGGGGTAATGGCATGGGGTGGGGGATGGGGAATCAGGTTGAGGGGAACTATGGGGAGAAAATAAAGAGGAACATCTGTAATAAACTTAACAATAAACATAAAAAAATGTAATAAAAAAAGAAAATTAAAAAAAAAGAAACTAGACTACATCAAACCAAAATGGTTTTGCACAACAAAGGAAACCATCAACAGAATGAAAAGACAACCTACTGAATGGGAGAATATATTGGTCAATAATATACCAGGAAAAGGGTTAATATCCAAAATATAAAAGGGACTCATACAATGTAACACCAAAAACAACAACAATAATCCAATTAAAAGATGGGTGGAGGAATTGAAGAGACATTTTTCCAAAGAGGACATACATATGGTCTATAGACATGAAAAGATGCTCAACATCACTAATCACCAGGGAAATGCAAATTAAAACCACAAGCTATCACTTCACATCTGTCAGAATGGCTATTATCACTAAGTCAATAAATAAGTGTTGGGGAGGATGTGAAGAAAAGGGAACCCACGTACAATGTTGTAAATTGGTGAAGTCATAATGGAAAACAGTATGGAGGTTCCTAAAAAAATTAAGTGTCCATTGATCAATGAATAAAGATGTGATATATATTTACAGCTGAATATTACTCAGCCATAATAAAGAATGAAATCTTGCCATTTGCAACAACATAAATGGACTTAGAGGGTATTATGCTAGGTCAGTGGTCAGCAAACTGCGGCTCGCAAGCTGTGGTTTACCTTTGTTGACTAATGAGTTTGCTGACCACTGTGCTGGATAAAGTCAGACATAAAAAGACAACATCATATTTCATTTACATTTGGAATCTAAAAAACAAAATAAATAAAAATTAAAAAAAAAACAGAAAAAATTCATAGTTACAGAGAACATTTTGATGGTTGGCAGATGAAAGTAGTGAAAAAAGGGAAGGGATTGAGATCGTACTAGAACTATAGGAGTGGTCATTTTGTAAATTATTAAATATTTAATCACTATGTTGTACACCTAAAACTAATATAATATGTTCCTGCAATTGAAAAATTTTTAATATTTCAAAAACAGAATCAGAGACTTCAATGAAGCTACTATTATCTATCCTATATAATAAAAAGGTAATATGCAAATTGACCATCATTCCAACACAAGATGGTGGCCCCACGTAGTCAAAGATGGCTGCCTCCATGTAGATACAAGATGGCTGCCACAAGATGGCCAGCATGAGAGGGCAATTGTGGGTGATCAGACCAGCAAGGGAGTGCATTACTAGGAACCAGGCCTGCAGGTCAGGGCAATTGGGTGGGACCAGACCTGGAAGGGAGGGTAGTTGTGGGTGATCAGGCCTTTAGGGGAGGGCAGTTGGGTAGAGGATCCAGGCCTGCAGGTCAGGGCAGTTGCGGGGACCAGGCTACAGAGGAGGGCAGTTGAAGGCAACCAGCCCAGCAGGGAGGGTAGTTGGGGGCAACCAGGTTGGCAGGGGAATGGTTAGGGGGTGATCAGGGTGGTAGGCAGAAGCAATTAGGGGCAATCAGGAAGGCAGGTGAGCAGGTGGGAGCCAGCAGTCCTAGATTGTTAGAGGAATGCCCAACTGCCCCTTTAGACCCAAGATCAGGCCTAAACGGGCAGTCGGGCATCCCTCAAGGGGTACCAGATTGGAGATGGTGCAGGCTAGGTTAAGGGACATCCCCCATGCACGAATTTCGTGCACTGGGCCTCTAGTATATATATAAAAACCTAAGTGACCAAAAGACTGAATGTCCCAATAATCATTCAGCCAGGTGCTATGATGTGCACTGACCACAGGGGCAGGCGCTCAATGCAAGAGCTGGCCCCTAGTGGCCAGTGTGCTCCCACAGCCCCTTCCCCATTTGGCCAACTGCCCCAATGGCCCTGATTAGGGTGGCCAACTTTCTGCGGTCCCTCTCCCCAGCCAACCAACCTCCATGGCCCCATTTGGCAGCTAGGCTAAGGGACCCCATCTGTGCACGAATTCATGCACTGGGTCTCTAATAGTAAAATATGCACCAGGATGGCCCCAAGACCCACTGTAATCTTTCTACTTCTATATTATAGATTCTATAAAATGGGGATAATAGCACTATTGATGTTAGAGGCAATCTTTCAGGCAAAAAAATGTCCATTTCTTGAAATATTATTATTGTTTTATATTAATAATGAAAATGTATGGTATATTTTATAATAACTAAGATACAGTAATTTCTATAATCTAGTATCTTATATACTCTATTTTTTAAAATCCTTTCCCAAAAATATGTTTAATGAGTTGGAGAGAAGAGATGGAGAGGGAGAAAGGGAAATGAGAGAAACATGGATCAGCTGCCTCCTATACCAATCCTGACTGGGGTCCAAATCAGCAACACTGGTATGTGCCTTGATTGGGAATCAAACCACAACCTTTTTGATGTATGGGACAACATTCCAACCGAGTCACCTGGTTAGGGCGTACACTAAGTTTTTATTGTTTGTATTTAAAGGTTTCATTTTCTACCTGTTGTGTGAGCTTTAAGTAGGCTTAATGAGTTACAGTTTAAGCTTATTATTGTGCACATGAAGCTATGACTATAATTTCCTGAATAAACAAATGTCAGTCAACAAATATTTAATGAGTATCTTCCATGCTTCAAAAATTATGTTAAGCACTGAAAAGTATTTTTAAATATGGGCAAATCATTCCCAAGATCAAATACAAGGAAATGAAATTGTATTTTCACAAAATTTAGGCTACTGATGACTACTGAATATTTATGAATATGAATAATTGGCTAACCCTTATATTTATCTTGTTCTCTAACTGGAATCATTTTATAATACCATTTTAGTACATTTTTCTTTTTATTGTAGTAAAATAAACAAATGGTTACCTTTTTAGCCACTTTTAGGTGTACAATTCAGGTGCATTAAGTACCTTCACATTAATGTGCAACCAATACCACCGTACATCTCCAGAACTTTTCATCTTCCCAAACTGAAAGTACCCATTAAATAATCATTCCTCATTCTCTACCCATACCAACTCAACCCTTGGCAACTACCATTCTATTTTCTATATCTATGAATTTGATCACTTTTAGGTACCTCATGTAAGTGAAATCATACAATATTTGTCCTTAGTGTCTGGCTTATTTCACTTAGCATAATGTCTTCATAATTCATCCATTTAGCATATGTCAGAATTTCAATCCTTTTTAATACCGAGTGATGTTATTCTATTATATGTCTATGCCACATTTTGTTTATCCATTCATCCATTAATGGACATGTGGTTATTTCTATCTTTTGGCTATTATGAAAAGCACTATCAACACTGGTGTACAAATATCTCTTCAAATCTCTGTTTTCCAATCTTTTGAGAATATACACAGAAGTGAAATTGATGGATAAGTTTTTCTTTTAAAAATTACAACTTTCATTTTTATTTCCCTAATAGCTAGTCAAGTTGAGTATCTTTACATGTATCTATTGGCTGTTTGTATGTCTTCTTGGGAGAAGTGTCTGTTCAGGTCCTCTGTCTACTATGGAAAACAGTATGAAAACTCCTCAAAAAATTAAGAATTATCCAACAACCCCTCTTGTGTGTATCTACCAAAAATAAAATGGAAAGCATTTATTCACAAAGATAAGTGCACCCCTATGTTCACTGTAGCATTATTCATGTAGTTAAGACATGGAAACAACCAGTGTCCTTCAATAGGTGATTGAAGAATAAAGTTATGTTATATAGATACAATTGAATATTAGTCATAAGAAAAGATGAAATACAACCTGGATGACTTGGAAGATACCATGCTAGGTGAAATAAATAGACTGAGAAAGTTAAGAACTATATGATTTCACTCATTTGTGGGATATAAAACCTAAAGTAACAAATGAGCAAACAAGAAAAAAAACAAAACAAAACTCATAGACATAGACAAAAGTATGGTAGTTACCAGAGGGTGGGGGTAGAGGAAGTAAAAGATAAAGGGGGTCATATAAATGGGATGGAAGATTATATGACTTTGAGTGGAGGACACACAATACAATATAAAGATTCTATATCACAGAAATGTGCTCTTAAAATCATATAATCTTATTATTGAATGTCACCCCAATATATTTAATTAAAAATTATAACTTTCAATAAACATGCCTTTTGATTTTTAAAAAATTCAATATCAAATTTAGTCTCTGGACTGAATAGCAAAACAGTTATTTTAATAGCAAAACAGTTATTTTATTCCTTTTTATTGTATGCTTTAAAAACCAAGTTAAAATAAATGTACCTTTCATACCTGTGACTTAAAGGTTTGTCTCCTGATTAATGCCAGTGTTAGACAACTTTTCTCTAGCAAAGTGAATCACTCTTTGGTAATGTCATCTATACTAATAAAAAGGTAATATGCTAATAGGACTGGATAGACCAGACGTCTTCCGGACATCATTCCGATGTCCTTCCTGACATAACCAGGGTCTGGGAAGCACCACCTGGGGTCCCAGGTGCCTGCAATTAGCTCGAGGAACGGAATTCCAGGTCCTGGGTACCTGCGGCTGGTTGCAGGAGGGAAGCCTGGGTCCTGGATGTGGGGGGCTGAGGCAGAGGCAATTAGGGTTGATCAGGCAGGCAGAGGGGTTAGAGACAATCAGGCAGGCAGGTGAGTGGTTAGGGGTGATCAGGCAGGCAGGCAGGTGAGTGGTTAGGATCCAACGGTCCCAGATTGTGAGAGGAATGTCCGACTTCCAATTTAGGCCTGTGGAATCAGGCCTAAACTGACAGTCGGACATTGCTCCAGGGGTCCTGGATTGTGAAAGGATGCAGTCCGGGCTCTCTCTAACTCCCCTACTCTCCCCCATACAGGAATTTTGTGCACCAGGTCTCTAGTCTATATATAATCTTTGTTCTCTGATATCTTCTAACCACTGCCCTTGAGTGTCAATCATTAGGACACTTAACCACCAAACCATTCTGTTCTTGTAGCTGATATGCTCCCCTTCAACTATTAACATTCTTATCTCTCACTTCTAGATAACACATACATATTTTAATAAATGACACCAGATTGATTATTATTTTGCTGTTAAGCTAATAGATACTTAATGGGAACTGAGTTTAAAATTCTAGGCAAAAGGGCTAAGGATAAAACAGTATGCTTCAAATAAAATTATAACCCTCCCTCAACACAATTTAATTTCATACTATCATAAAAATCAGATGTAACACAATTGACTCATAATACAGATATTACCATTACCGTTACTCGGTGGTGTTACAAAAGGATTCCACTATATTTTTAAAAATTAATGTGAGGATTCTACTCATTAACATGAGTAGTTGTTTAAATTATATAAATTTAAGTAAGGTATTTCATTACTGTTGTTAGTGGAAATATAATCTAGAGAGACAAACATCACCATTTTGAATTCCTAACTGAATTACTGAACACTTGAGAAATCTAGTTTCTATAAAAAAGAAACAGTTATTGTGCCTTGCATACAATCCATAACTTTAAGACACTAGTGGCATGATGAAGTTATTAAAGTCTTTCTGACAAAGTAAAGATCATAATAATTCACTGCCACCTTCATCAAAGTTAGTGAGTTATGGAGTATATGCAGAATAATTACCCTTCAATAGAGCATGTGGGCAGTTTCTTATAATAAATTTTTATCTTTACTACATAAATTGTTACACTTTGTTAACAAACAATTTAAAGCAGGCTAAATTATGTGATTAAATTATAAAAGAAAATTACTTCAAAACTGTTCATATCTCAGTCAAGACATCAAATTATAGAATTTCTGTTACTAGGGCCCAGTGATTGGTACTGAAGTCAATGGGAGTTATGGAAGTACAAGTTAACTGAAATTGGACTTTCCTCAAGTATTTTTTACAAAGAAGAAGAGCAAAAGATGTTTCATAGATAGGATATAATTTTATTCCTTAAATCTAAAGCTAATTAATCTATTTTGCCAAATCTGTCAAAATACGATTGAACTCTTAAATATCTATAATATATGTACCATTTAATAAATTCCAACTCATGTACTCACTATCCATGCTAAACCATGACTTAGAGAACTCCCAATTCCTTAGATGGCAAGCTATAAATAAATACTGGAAATACCCAATATTGAGAGTATCCAACATTCATTTTTACCTCTGTAAAGCCCTATATAGTTCTATTCATTCATTAAGGAATACACCTATAAAAGAGTTACTGGCTCTGCAAGTATCATGAAATATGGATTTCCTTGCTGAGCGTTGCACAATAGCTCCCTTTCAGGAGTGAGGCTGATTGGGGTCTTGTCCAGGCTGAGTTTAAGCACTTAGAATATAGAGTGGCATACTTTCAATACCTTTTTCTGGGCCCAGGAAGTTTGTCCCAACCATGGGTCATTCTCAGAACACAAGAACTCCAAGTAGGACAGGATAGTGTTAGCTATATTTAGAATATCCCTGGACATATGCCCAAGTTACAAAAGCTCTGTGAGTCTGACAGATCCTATACATACAAATACCCATAACCACATTATTCCTTAATTTCCAGCTCCTCCCCACCACTGACATAGAATGAAAAATATGGATTATACAACTATTTTGAGGAAGATAAGCAGAATATTAAAGATGAAGCATTTAGTGCATATATATAATTATTTGAGTGATTTAAAAAATGTGCATTTCATGGTGAGAATTCCCAGTGCTACATCCCAGTCACTTTTCTAGAAACACATTCTCAACTAAGTAAAACATCTCTTGGATGCTTAAGTACATTTCATATTCAATATCCTTACCATTTTCCCAAGCTTACACTTTCTAAGGACATTTCTACCTTGTTTAATAACAACATCCTTTAATCACCCAGAAAGAAACTTCACACATTTTGTCTCTCTCCTTCAACCCAATCAATCAGCCACAAAATCCCACCAATTCTGTTTCTGAACCCATTATCTCCCTTCATTTATATACACTGCTCTACTTCTTTGCCTCCATGATCCTGTAAAGGTAACAGCTCTCACAGGCTGCCTTATCCTCCGTCTGTTCCTTATTCAATCGGTCCCCCACATATTTACCAGAATTCTCTTCTAGAACACAAATTTTTTTAAAACGTTCAGCAATATCCAATTGTTTATAGCAGGAGTTCCAAACCTTAAAGTGTAGTAGATACACACCGAGGGCTTGTTAAAACAAACACTAATTTCTGGAGGAATGTTCCCAACTTTCTGATTCAACAAGCTAGGAATGGGACCTAAGGATTTGCATGTGCAGCCAGTTCTTAGGTGATGCTAATTACTGCTGGGTCATTGATCACGCTTTGGTTTCTCAATCAGTGCTATGTACTAAAACTACTTGGGACAGTTTTATAAAATGCCCTGCTGAACCCTAAACCAATTACATGCAGGCACTGGTTGCTTTTTTTTTTTAAATCTTAGAGGTGGTTCTAATTTGTAGGCAGGATTATATACTTGAAAACTGCTAAGAGGATGGGGTTTAAGTGTTCTCACCACAAAAGGTAATAATATGAGGGGATTGATATGTTAATTAGCTTGACTGTGATGATCATTGTATAATGCATAGGTATCAAAACTTCACATTGTACACATTCAATATATACATTTTTTATTTGTCAACTATACCTCAATAAAGCTGGAAAAAACATCACACAAACTTAGCCAAGTGTTCTTTATTTTTATTTGTAAAATCTGGCAAACCTACCAACATTTTCCTTTCAAATTGGGCCCTACAAATTATGTAGCTTATCTTAATATGAGACACCAGCTGAGCTCATATGAATGCAAACTTTCTTTTTATTTGAGCATCTTTCTTTCCTGCCCTTGCACCTCCACTCCTCATAAATACACCCTGATGTACAACTTTTCCGCCAGGTTTTCAGCTGTGAGAAGGTGTGAAAGTGTGCTGCCAACTAGGAAATATAAACATGTGAATGGACGTTCATCAGAGATTCTGCTGAAATCCACAATATGGAGAATATAACAGAAAAAAAATAACTTTAAAAAGATTTTCACAAAAGCACAATTTCTTTAAAAAATAAAAAACTGAGTGAAAAAAGGAGCCATGATACATGTTGCCTGTACCAATATCATTGGTAATAATTAAAATGAGAAAATGAGAGAGAGAGTACTGGGAACATCGAACTTTAATTGATTCTGCTTTTTCTACTACCTGGAACTTATAAACCTGATATTGACTTTGGAAATATTTCTAAAACCCTGTGATGCTATTTTAATTTTTAAATATTATGTTTGAAAGTTTTGCATCCACTTCTCAATAAATATAGATGTTTTTCCTTCAAGTATTTTTTTGAAATAAGGGTGAGTTGATGTATTTGTGTGTGTGTGTGTGTGTTTGTTTTTACTTCATTTTTTATAACTGTCAATCAAATATATTGTTTGTGTCTACTTCAAACTCATTTCGCAATAAAGGATTTCAAAATTTTCTCTCTTTCTTCTGGGGTAATAACAAAGGGTGAAAGAAACAAGGAAGATGATTTTATATAATCCTTTCATTTCAGATCCTGGTTCCTTCCTGCTATAAACTTCATGCCAGAGTACAGCTTCAGATACAGGCAAAATGAAAGAAACACTTATAAAGAGCAAGTTCGCCTTTGGTGTAAATGTTGGGGAATACTGGTTTCATCTTTGGAGAAAATATAATGTGCCCTGAAAATATTCAGATTTAAAATTCTCCAAACGTTTAGCTCCTAGGAATACCAATTTCACAATTCCTAGGATATAATAGCAAGCTATCCTTAAGGCTTAAAGCAGGTAGACTGGAGTAGGTGGCTGACAAGAGGATGAACATGGGCAGCAAAAGGCTTGATCCCAGCTCAGCCACTTATGAATGCTATGACCTTTCACAGATTTCTTAGGCTCTTGGTATCTCATCTACATTAGGGGGATGAATGATAATAACAGTACATATTCTTTTTTTTTCAATATTGTTATTGATTTCTGAGAGGAAGGGGGAGAGAAAGAGAGATAGAAACATCTATGAAAAGAGAATTATTTGAACAGCTGCCTCCTGCTGGGAATTGAACTTGCAACTCAGACATGTGCCCTGACCAGGAGTGGAACTGTGACCTCTTGTTTCATGGGTGGACACTCAACCACTGAGCAACACCGGTTGGGCAACAATGGCTATTCTTTAGGGCTATTCTAAGCCTTAAATGGTATAGTTCTAAGAACAATGCCTCGTCCATAAAAGCACCATGAAAATGCTGTTATTACATTAGCATAAAAATATTTCTGGGTTTGAATCTATGAAAGTAAGTTCCTGTATATAATACCTAACCTTCTCACTTTTTTTTCCTGGCATGCATAATGGAGATCAAGGTTTTAAAGGAAAGTGTTATTTTTTGTCTTTTATTTCTTATCAAGAGTCAGAGCTTGCAGAGAGCTAAAGCTATTTTAAAATAGAGCCTGGTTGACAGGCACTGTAATATACAAAGAACAGTGTGGGAGAGACCCAAGACAGGATTAACGGTCCTGGTTCACAGTTAAGCTGTGACTGCACTTTTCTCATCTGTAATATACAAAGGTACCCATTGAATTTCTAATATTTCTTGCAGAGCTAAAATTCTGATTTTGTAACCTTTACCATTAATGTCGAACTTGTCAAAAAGAAATTTGGTGAACTCCTACTCATCAAAGGGCTTTCTTGTGGCATTTTTTCTTGAAGTTCTCATATCAAAAAATTCATCTTCCTATACTATACATACTTCCCACCCCTCAGAGCCAAACAATTAAATAATGCCAACAGTAAAAGCTTCCATTACCATCTGAGCCTGGCAGAAAAATTAATAATACCTATTAGTACTGTATGCAATGCTTTTTATCCATATTAACAAATATTATATTATACTAATGACAGATTAGTGTTTCTCAGAGTAATGCTTCTCAACCTGGGCAATTTTACTTAATCGCCAGGATACATTTGGCAATATCTGGAGTCATTCTGGATCATCTCAACCAGGGGAGTGCACTTGTATCAAGTGGGTAGAAGCCAGAGATGCTGATAAACATTCCCCAATACACAGGACAGCCCCGCACAATAAAGAATTCCCTGATTCCAAATGTTACAAGTGCTAAGGTTTTCAATGAGGGCAGTACTGCCCCCTTCAGGGCCATTAAGAAATCTGGCCATTGGGGTTGGTGTGGAGAGAGGACTACTAGACTGGCATGAGCAGACAGGGTTTCAGAGATATATCATTCAACATGCAATACAATCAGTCCTTCTTAATGAAATACTGGACCACATCCTACTCAACTTTCATATGTTCTATGAACTATATAGGTCATAAACCCGTTCATGATTATCTAAGCCTAGAACCCAATTAGATTTTACATACAAAAGTAAAGAAGTTCTTGAATGCTTTAAAAATTTCTAAGTTTAGAAAGGCAAATTGTGTAAATCAAAGTACATGAAATTTTGTTTGATTTGAAACTTGATAAGAATTGCTCATGATTCTGGAAAAATAACTAACAACAATGCCATTTGTGGGCCACAGATATCCATCTATAATTGTAGCCACCACATATAGTGTTTGGCTTCTGAATATACTTCATTACTTTCCTATATGATCAGAAGTAAGCATTTACATATTAAAATGTTATCCTATCTGATAAAGAGGGAATATGCTAATGGACTGTCACATCCTCGCAAATATGGCAGCATCCACAGCCAATAGGAGAGAATATGCTAATTGACTGTCACACCCTCAAAGATGGTGGTGCCCACAGCCACAGCAATGCCCAGTCCCCTCAGCCCCTCTGGGGCAGCAGGTATGTGGTATGGCCAAACCTGCCTCCAAGCAGGTCTGGTCACTCCACACCTGCCTCCAGAGTCCCCAGTCCCTCAGCCCCCCAGCCACCCAGGGCTGGCCCTAGTTGCAGGCAAGTTTCAGATGGCAGCTGCTCAACCACCCAGGACTATTAGAGGCTCAGCAACCAGGGCTGGCGGAGGCGGCAGCAGCAGAGATATGATGGGGACATTGGCTTCCCCTGACTGTAAAGTCATCTCCTGATCCTGAGGGCTCCCGGATTGTGAGAGGGGGAAGGTTGGGCTGAGGGACTACCCTCCCCCACCTCCAGTGCATAAATTTTCATGCACCGGGCCTCTAGTTTTATTATAAACTACTTGATTTGGCACTCTACTCTCTTATGGTTAGGGATTATATATTTTTAATTATACAGGTTATATTATATATGAATTTCATTTCATGGTAGGAAAAAAAGCACTACAAATCATATGCTATAAAAAAGAGGCAATGGATTCAATAGGGTTGAGAATCTGTACTTTACAAATTAGCTCATTTAACCCCTTCATTTTATGGATGCCAAGGTCTTAGATGTCAAGCCTACCTGGTTTCCACAAAAGGTCCTTCTCTTCTATTCTGATCTTAGATCTGTGCTATCAACAGATCTCTGAGTACTAGGGGCTGCTTGATTCATATTCACACAAAGAATTCCCTCCAAACACACAATGTAACCTGTACAGCATCAACATATAAAATATTACCATGGGAACCACGACAAGGACAAACTGAAAAAATTGTCATCACCAACCTATCGGAACACTAAGCTTCATTCGTTTCTCTATGCAATCTTCCGTGTAAAAACAAAGTGAATGAAAAAGAGAATGACTCATTTCAAAGGTTTCTAATTTGGCAAGATTAAATCACCAGAGGTCTAGAATTTCCTCTGGAACAAAATGTCACAGGCCAGGCTTTGGGAGGAAACAATAACAATCATCTACTTGAGCAGTCTCACAACTCATTTTACCCATTCATATGGGGTCCAGTTTTCATTTCGCTCTAAATGCCAGGGAGACCAAATGACTGTTTTGATTACTGTGACTCCTTAATATGGTTTTGGGTAATATTACAATCTCCTTCCTGAAACCTTAATTTTCCCTCTTGTTTACCTGCGAACCAAACATTAATTGAGTGCTTCTTGTTTAAAACATGGTACACAATGCTCTGAGGAATTGTGAAATAGAAGACAAACCGTCTGTCATTGACAATATTGCCACCTGAAAGAGAAGACAATATAAACATATAAACACAAGTACAGGGCAAAATCAAGGAGACTGCAAAAGAGCAATATGCAAGTATTAAAGGGGAAGACAAATCAAATCTTAAAGAAAAAACTTTTGGGGAGCTGAGGAGCTGCAAGGCAATTTTTAAGTTTTCTGTGATACATGCTTTCGCCTTTGAACTATTTCTATCTAGTGGCTGGGGTAATGGAGGGGGTTGTCAGTGGGAATCCAAAAGGTGCTTAACTCAAAATAGCACAATACCATTCAAGTCTTAAGTCACAATTAGCACACTTTTGTCTGCAGAAGAAATAACCACAGGTCTTTCAAGGGCAAATAGAAATGTGGCAGATGACCTTTCATTTTTAGCACCACAGAAGAAATAAACAGAACTATCCTATATTAATCTCTAATCTAGCAAAACAACTTTTCTCTCTTCAATTTTCACCTATGAAATTGGAGAGATAACCCTAATGACCTCTGTTCTATAGGACAAATTTTAAAAGTGGCTTAACCAATACACTTTCTATTTCCAAGGGACAATAAAAGATCTCTACATAGCCCTAGCCAGCATGGCTCTGTGGATAGAGTGTCAGCCTGCGGACTTAAGGGTCCCAGGTTTGATTCCAGCCAAGGGCACATGCCTGGGTTGTGGGCTTGATCTCCAGTGAGGAGCGTGCAGGAGGTGGCCACTCAATGATTCTCTCTCATCATTGATGTTTCTATCTCTCCTTCTCTCTTCCTCTCTAAAATCAATAAAGAAATATATTAAAAAATACATTAAAAAAAAGAGCTCCACATAGTAAACAGAGCCCCGGGAATGAACAGCAACATTCCCTGTTCCACACATATGCAAATATTAATTACCTCTTAGATGATAGGCAATTTTCAGAATGTGCATTTTACCCACAGATTCCTTCTAGGAAGAAAAAGTCTCATTTGGGCTTTTATAGTAGAATCAGATTTCTCACCCTTAACTGAATTAGGTCACTGTTTTCAAAAACCCTCACTTATATATTTGATTTTTCCCACTTTAAATTTTATTCATTTCATTAAAATTTATAGACTCTTGCTATGTTCCCCTGCTGTTTATGTTCTAAAAATCCCAGTTCGATGAGGTTTCAAATTCTAATGGAGACAAAGAATAAGCAGGAAATATTTAGGTAAATTATATGTTAGATAATTGTAAGTGATATGGGGAAAAGTGAGTAGCGGTACAGGGATCAAGAATTAGAGGTGAAGCTTTACAATTTTAAATAGAGAAGTCAAGGCAGGTCTCAATAAGAAAGTGGCTTAGAGTCTAGATCATTTCAATTTATATGTTGCTTCACTTTTTCCATTTCCATGTTACTACTTCAATTGCTGCATGGTGATTTGAAAAACAAATCATTTCAACTAAGATGAAGTTCAATGTAAATAGAGCAAGAAAGAAAAAAAAATGCCAAAAACACACACCACAAAATATGTAGTAATATCCCTCATAAGATATGTGTGGGATACAAACAAAGAAAAACAACAAAATTTTGCTGACAGCTAGTAATGCATTTATTCAACAATGGAAACACATATTGTCACCTAGTATGAGAAAATTAAATACTGTAAAGATGCTATTACTCCCAAAATTAATTGATAAGTTTAATGCAATTCCATTAATAACCTCAAGGTAGCATAGAACTGAGTAGAATAATGCTGAAAGTCTTTTAACAGTGATTGTTAAACATGATGCATATCAGAATCCATTAGGGAGTTTTCTCAGAATACATATGGTTGTGTCCCACCTCAATTTACTAAATTATAATTCACAAAGATTATGTATATTTTTACAAAGCTTCCCAGATGCACAATGCTGATGCATAACACTAGTTAAAAATCAATGATCCAAAATAACAAGTGAGAGAAAAGCTAATTGATTAAAAAATTATTAGAATATACAAGTTACAAGTCATTATTGCTATTTTCAAGGTCCAAAAATGAGATCAATGTGATACTTGAAGAACAGATATATTGATGGAGAATAAACTTACATACTTCCCAGGAATCGATGCCCTGATTCATATATGATAAAGAAAATTCACAAACCAATGGAAAAGTAGACTGTTCTTTAACTTGTTTCAAGTGAGGAGGGGATCAAGTTTTAATTAGGCTTTACACTTTACACACACACACACAATCAGTTGGGTTAAAAAACTAAAGAGGGGAGGAGAGGGGTACACGGACATAGAGTGAAAAAGTGATTAAAAAAGAAAATTTAGGTCATTTCTACTAGATCATTTGAAAGAAGTAAAAAGGAAAAACAGACATGACCCCACAAGTTAAATTAAAATTTGAACAGTGAGTAAACAGAGAGGTTATAATACAGTGAGCATAGTACAACTTCATTCTATGTTTATCAATATGTACATATTTATAAGAAAACTAGAGATCTGTGGCATGGATTTGTGCACATTGAAAGGAAATTAATTAGAAGGTGGCCAGCAGGGTGGGATTGGGAGAGACTGGCTGGACACGCCCTGGAGCCAACCTTCCACTGTCCCTCCCTAGCTGGCTGCACCTGGGGCTCCAAGGGTATCTGCAGAATGAGCAAGTCCCTTTGGCAGGTGGGGTCCCTCGGCCTGGCCTGCAGGGATCGGCCGAAACTGGCAATCCAACATCCCCTGAGGGGTCCCCGAGTGCGAGAGGGGACTCTGCAAAGTTGCTTTCCCTTGGCAGCTCCTGCGTTGAGTGTCTGCCCCTGGTAGTCAATGAGCATCATACCTACCCGCCTGTCGGCTGGTCGTTTTTTTGTTTTGTTTTGTTTTGTTTTTGTTTTTGTTTTTAAATATATTTTATTGATTTTTTACAGAGAGGAAGGGAGAGAGATTGGAAGTCAGAAACATCGATGAGAAAGAGACATCAATCAGCCGCCTTCTGCACGCCCCACACTGGAGATGTGCCCGCAAGCAAGGTACATGCCCCCAACCGGAATCAAACCTAGGACCTTTCAATCCGCAAGCCTACACTCTATCCACTGAACCAAACCGGTCTTGGCCTAGTTGTTTTTATATACATAAATATAATCAAATGTGTACAGTTGACTATGGCTGATATTTTTTTCTCTTAGTTTGTGTTTTGTTCCTTGATAATTATGTAATGAATTTGTACCACATTTTAATTTTTAATTATCTATTTTTCAAAGTTATTTAATTAATTTGTTCTACTGATTTTTTTTTCTCATATGATGGCAGTTTGGGCACATAATGGGATAGGTTTAAAATTCTTCATGTGTTATAGTATTTTGCTCATCTTTTAAAAAGTTTTCCATTAATATTATTTCTTGTTAATTTTCAGCTGCCTGAAAACTGCTACTCTGGCAGATCATAATTGCTTTTTAATATGTTTTTATTGATTTTACAGAGAGAAATGGAGAGAGAAAAACACTGATGTTTGCACAAATGTAATTTTAATTAGAGAAGTCAAAGTAGATATCAATAAGAAAATGGCTTAAAAGTCTTCAATTCATAGAAGATTCCCATACCCATCCTGCCTCCTGCACTCATGCTGACTGGGGTAGAACCCACAACCTGAGCATGTGTCCTGACCACGAAACGAACTGGCAACCTTTCCATGCACTGGACAGTGCTCAACCAACCGAGCAACACTGGCCAGAGCCATAATTATTTTTTAAAGCTGGAATAATTATGTTCAATGATAAATGTCCAATCATGGCAACAGGCGTAACAATTAAGTATTCAATAAAAGAGACATATTAGAGCAAACCAAATTTGCCGGAAGGGGATGAGTGTACGTATTTGGCATTCTGCCTGATACACAGAGGGGACTCAGTAAGTAACTGTTCAATAAATGAGCCAGCATAGGGTTGCCAACCAGCCTATCATAAAAGATCAGCTAAAACAATCTGAATGTCCAAAACAGATTTCTCAAAGCATTTCCCCTGCAAAATATATGCATATTCTTTAAGATAAATCTGAAAGCTGAAGCACATAAAAGACACCCATATTCCATCTGATCAGAGACACTAGATCGAAAAGAATTTCACCCAGAATTATTAAGATGTTAAAAAAAAAGTTTTTAAAAAGTCCTAAGGGTAAGACCTTATGTTAAATGAAATAAGCCAGTCACAAATACTGTATTATTTAAATTATATGAGATATCTAAAGTAATTAAATTCATACACTATAATATAGAACTGTGGTTAGCAGGCTCGGGGAGTAGGAAGCGGGAAGTTATCTAATGGGGAAAGTTCTGGAGATCTCTTGTACAACAATGTAAATATGTTAACATTACTAAACTATACATTAAAAAAAAAGAGTTAAGCTGATGATGTTTTACCAGAATTAAAAGATAAATAAAAAATTTTAAATAATATAAAGGCTTCATATTACACCAAATGATCAATAGTGAAGACCAGAGAATAATGTCATATTAACAGCCTTCTTTTAAAACTTTTTCTTCAGGCCAAATTTCATTCAACCAAATTATTTAGTCTGATAAAGTGGCATTTTAAGTCAGTAGGCAAGAAATAATTATTAAATTAATGATACTGAATTAATTTGTATAATCTATATATAATATACATTTAGATACTGATGACATATATAAAATTAAGTCCAGAATTAGTTAATTATAAAAGTTAAAACAGAATAAAACTGTAGGTAAATATCTCACCTCAGACAGAATATTTTTATAAAAATAAAAAATGAAATAATTATCTTTAATAATTGAAATACCAATATAGAAAAAAAAGATAATATCTGTTTTTTGAAGAATCAAAAATAACCACATATAAAAACAGAAGGCAAAAAAAAACAGAAAAGTGATTTGGAAAATATCTGAGAATGAGTTAATACATAAATAGGTATTGCAACGAACAAATAATAGCTTAAAAGGACAACTAAAAATAATAAATGGCCAATAAACAACATGACAAACTGTACAACTTCAGTAGTAATTAAAGCAATAACAAGAGCTAAATCTACAAACTACTTCTCAATGTTATATGTTATACATCTAGTCTCTTATTTCATCTCCCACAACAATCTGAGATACAAAGAAAAATCTTCCCCTATTTTCCAGATGTCACCAACAGGTCACATTCCAAAGGGAGGTAGACTCTACCCAGTGTCGTCTAGGGCAGGCCTCAAACAAGGCACTAAAATCAAAGCCCTACCACTCAGTTTTTGCATGACCTGCATACTAACAGTAAATGGTTTTTACAGTTTTTAATTGTTGGGAAAATATAAAAGAATAATAATTTGTCATGTGAAAATTATATGAATTTAAATTAAGTCTTATGTACTATCTACAGCTGTTTTCATGTTGTAACAGCAGAGCTAAGTAGTTACAATAGAGACTGAATGAGGCCTGCAGAGCCTAAAATATTTATCCCATTCAGCCCCTCACAGAAAATATTTGCTGACTTCGGAAAAGGGGATATTTTAGGCTGGGCTCTCTTCCTACACTGGGACTGCAAATGGCAAATATAACATAAAGCAAGAACTTTATATCTACACTAGAGGCACGGTACACGAAAGTCGTGCAAAAGAGAGAGAGGACAGGGGGTGTCCCTCATCCTGGTCTGCACTCTCTCACAATCTGAGATCACTGGCTCCTAACCACTCATCTGCCTGCCTGCCTGCTTGCCCCTAACCACTCCCCTGCCTGCCTGATCACCCCTAACTACTCGCCTGCCTGCCTAATCACCCCTAACTGCTTGCCTACCTGTCTGATCACCCCCAACTGCATCTGCCTGATCATTCCTAACCATTTACCTGCCTATCTAATCACCCCTAATCACTTGCCTACTTGCCTGATTGCCCCAACTGCCTCTGCCTCACCCCCTGCCTCACTCCCAGCTTTGTGCAGAAGGATGACTACAATAACATCTAGAAGATCGTTCAGCTGTCTGATCTAATTAGCATATTATGCTTTTATTATTATAGATACTTGTTAAACCAGTCATTTTAGTTTATTGAAAAGAAATATAAAATTCACAGAAATTTTTATGTAAAATGTATTTTTGCAGCAGTGTGAACCCAGAAAATTGACTTTAGGTTCAATGCTCAGGGACAGGACTAGGGATGAGGTCTACAATTAAATACTGATTCCAAAGGCAAAGAAAAACTTTTCAAATTTATCATGTAACAACCATTAAAATTAGTATTCCCAAAGTCCTATTATTCTGAACTATTAAATAACACCTTGAAATTATTACTACTGAGTTATATGACATATTTATTGAAGAAGACCTCTTTTGGGTTAAACCATATTAAAACACTGATACTGTATTCAAATGTTCATGATATGTGAATGTCATGAAATCAAAAAGTAGACACAGATTAAACAAACTCCATATTGAGTATGGATAAACCCAAAATTTAAAGTTTACTTTCAGCAAAATACATCAATCACATAAATTAATGTAATTACTTGAATTTTATTGGTTTTATAGTCTTGTTGGCATTTCATTTATAAATTTGTCTTATTTTATCACTACACTAGTGCTCCAGTGCACAGTTTCATGCACATTGAAAGAAAATTAATTAAAAGGTGGCTGGAGGGGTTAGGGTTAGGGTGAGATTGGTTGGACATGCCCTGAAGCCAACCTCCCTTGACACTTCCCAGCCAGCCACACCTGGGATGATGCCATGACTCGAAAGGTAGCTGTAGAATGAGCAGGGTCCCTCCAGCAGGTGAGTTCTCTCAGCCTAGCCTGTGGGGATCTGACCAAAAACACCTCTCTGACATCCCCGAAGGGGTCCCAGATTTCAAGAGGGCAGTTCTCAGGTGATGCACCCTGGTATTGGGCTCCCTCCTCTTTGGTTCCAGGGTGTGTCACCCGAAAACTGCCGCTACCAAGGCACTGCCATTCGGCAACTCCTGCATCAAGCATCTGCCCCCTGGTCATCAGTGCATGACATACCTACTGGCCGGTTGGCCAGTCAGCTGGTTGCTTAGCCTTTTATACATATAGACAAGTACTATAAACGAAGACATTTACTCAACATTAGAATGAATATGTGTGTGAGTGTGTGTGTGTGTGTGTGTGTGTGTGTGTGTATACTAACTGGACATTATGTGTGTGTGTGTGTGTATTAACATCATGACAAACATATTAAGTCCAAGTAGAAGTGTGGATGTTTTCCTTTGAAAGGTGCTGATATATATTTCACAATGTTTGAGAACACTGTAAGTATCTCATGAATTGCATAAGCATCCTAGCATATAAATTTAAGGGGGAAAAATGGTTGCAATCTCCTTCTGCTCTATCTCACAAGCTTGCTTACTGATGGACAATACCAGTGTACAACCATCATGCTGAGGACAATGGCAAAAGAAAGACCATTTTCCCATACCTTCACATTCCAAACAAACTGAATTTTGTGGTTTTCAGTTTTGGTAAAATTGCACTACTGGTTTATACTGAAGAGTTATAGATGAAAACATATTTCAGGAAATAATGACTGAAAACATCCCCCACCTAGTGAAACAAATAGACTTATAAGTCCAGGAAGTGCACAGAACCCCAAAGAAAAGGAATCCAAAGAGGACCACACCAAGACACATCATAATTAAAATGCCAAGAGCAAAAGACAAAGAGAGAATATTAAAAGTAGCAAAAGAAAAACAGTTACCTACAAGGGAGCACCCATACGATTGTCAGCTGATTTCTCAACAGAAACTATGCAGGCCAGAAGGGAGTGGCAGGAAATATTCAAAGTGATGAATAGCAAGAACCTACAACCAAGATTACTCTACCCAGCCAAGCTATCATTCAGAATTGAAAGTCAGATAAAGAGCTTCACAGATAAGTAAAAGCTAAAGGAGTTCATCAACACCAACCCAGTATTATATGTAATGCTGAAAGGTACTCTTTAAGAAGAGGAAGAAGAAAAAAAAGTAAAGATAAAAATTACGAATAATAAATAAGTATCAACAGGTGAATCTAAAAATCAAGCAAATTAAAAATGTGATGAACAGAATAAACTGTTGAATATAATAGAATCAGGGGCATAGAAAGGGAGTGGGCTGACAATTCTCGGTAGGCGGGGAAGTTGGGGGGTGTAGAAAGAGATTAGACAGAAATCTTACACCTATGGATAAGGACAGTTGGGGAAAGTAAGGGCATGTGGTGGGGTGGGAACCAAGTGGAGGGGAGCTATGGGGGAAAAATGAGGAACAATTGTAATAATCTGAGCAATAAAAATTTATCCAATTAAAAAAAAGAGTTATAGAAAGCATTAGAAATACTCTAGGTAAGGTATCCAACATTTAATAATAATAAACCTTATACAGTGGTATCTCGAGATACGATTGCCCTAACATAGGAGATTTTTGAGATACAAGCCGTCGAGCGAGCGATTTTTGCTTTGAAATATGAGCAATAGTTGAAATAGGAGTAATCGTGCGGATCCGCCGGCTGAACACAACCCACCAGTTTACCGTGACTCGAGTGTCTCATAGTTTCCCACGCCTCAAGGTTACGGAATGAATTAAACTCATATCTCGAGGTACCACTGTATTTAGATACTAAGCATTTAACCATGTGGCCAGGTATTTGGTAAGCATTTTATATGCATATAACATGTTATATGCATCACCTCAAAGAATAATGACAACCACCACAGTATATGAAACAGGTACCAGCATATTGTTTGAAAGATGATCAAGCTAAAGCATTGAGAGGTTCAGGTGTGGTACCTAATAAAAGGCTGAGCCACAAACTGATCCAATTGTTTAACGCCAGGAAGCTAGTTTTCTTCTCTACATAAAACTACTTCAATAAGTGGAAGCAATTATTATGATACTGATGTCCACATTTTACAGAATGAGAACACATAAACATTTCTTTTAAACCCCGTCACAGACCTTCTAGTGAACCTCAGCCTGCAAGGGGGCCTCTGAGCCACGCAGGTCGTAAACCTTTCCAGAATTCCTATTTTTCAATTGGCATTAGGCTTCTCTATAAAATCTGGGGCATACAGTGTAACTTTGTTTTTGAAAGGCTTCAAAATTCTAGCTGACAGCAGTGTAAACATCAATTTCCTCTTCTCAGGAGGCTAAAGGCTCGCTCCCCGCCCCGTCTTTCCTCCCTTTGTGTTTCTGAGTTGAAACCACTGGAGCCACTGGAGGCATGGGTACACAGTGCTTATGGGAAGGAGCCAAAAATATGGTCACCACCAGGTTTGTTGTTCAGATTTAAAAATGCTTCGTTAACATTACAAAGTTGATGAGTTTAAATCCCAGAAGAGTTATGCTTTAAAAAGTAAAACTACTTTTTGCCCACCTGTTTCCCCCATGAAGAGTGTAGCACTAACAAAAATTTTCAGTTTCATTCCCACCTGGCAACTGGGTCTATTTTCATTTTTAAATTGCATCTGAAATGGTAATTAAAATAGAACTCTAATATTTAGAAATGAAAAAAAAATTGGGTGATATAGTTACCAACCACCCTTAGAACTTATCCCCCCTCGAATTGAGCACCAGTAGTTCCCTCTTTTTTAAAATAAATCTTTATTGTTCAGATTACAATCTTTCCTCTTTTCCCCCCTATAGCTGCCCTCCACCTGGTTCCCACCCCACCCTCTGCCCTTACCTCCCCCACATTATCCTCATCCATAGGTGTATGTTTTTTGTCCAGTCTCTTCCCGCACCCCCCTGAGATTTGTCAGTCCACTACCTTTCAATGCCTCTGATTCTATTATATTCACCAGTTTTTTCTGTTCATCACATTTTTTATTCACTTGATTTTTAGATTCACTTGTTGATAGGTATTTATTTGTTTTTCATAATTTTTATCTTTACCTTTTTCTTTTTCTTCCTCTTCTTAAAGAGTACCTTTCAGTATTTCATATAATACTGGTTTGGTGTTGAAGAACTCCTTTAGCTTTTTCTTATCTGTGATACTCTTTATCTGTTCTTCAATTCTGAATGATAGCTTGGCTGGGTAGAGTAATCTTGGTTGCAGGTTCTTGCTATTCATTATTTTGAATATTTCTTGCCACTCCTGTCTGGCCTGCATAGTTTCTGTTGAGAAATCAGCTGACAATCATATGGGTGCTCCCTTGTAAGGTAATTAACTGTTTTTCTCTTGCTGCTTTTAATATTATCTCTTTGTTTTTTTGCTTTTGGCATTTTAATTATGATGTGTCTTGGTGTGGTCCTCTTTGGATTCCTTTTCTTTGGGGTTCTTTGTGCTTCCTGGACTTGTTAGTCTATTTATTTCACCAGGTGGGAGAAATTTTCAGTCATTATTTCTTCAAATAGTTTTTCTGTATCTTGCCCTCTTTTTCTTTTGGCACCCCCATAATTCTGATATTGGTACACTTGAATTTGTCCCAGAGGTTCCTTACACTATCTTCCAATTTTTGGATTCTTTTTGCTTTTTTTGAGTGTTCTCTCTTTCTTTGTTATTTCAAATCTTTGACTTGATTCTTGCATTCCTCTAGTCTGCTGTTAGGTCTCTGTATAGTATTTTTTATTTCAGTCAGTGTGCAGTACGTTTAGTTTCTAGTTGGTCCTTTTTCATATTCCTGAGGGTCTGGCTAAATTTATCAGCCTTTTCTAGGAAATTCTTAAAAAATCTTATAACTGGTTTTGAACTCTATAACCAATCATTTGTTTTTCTCCATTTTTTTTCATATGTGATCTGTTTCTTTGTCTCCACATTTTCACTGCTTCCCTGAGTTGGTAGAGTAGCTTCGTGTGCTAGGTGTCCTATATAGTCCAGTAGCTCCACCTCCCTGGTTACCTGAGGAGGACACTCTTGGCGCACCCCTTGTAGACTGTGTGTGCAACTTTGTTGTAGTTCAGTCTTGATTGTTGATATCACTGGGGGGAATTGACCTCCAGGCCAATTGGCTGTGAGGATCAGCTGTGTCTATGCCAGGAGAACTTCTGTGCTTAAGACAACCTTATGAACCAAGACTTGCAAAATTGCAAAAGCCTCTGTACTCAGGTTGGATGGAATGGAGTCTCAGGGCTGAGCAGACAGCCTTGGCTTCCATCAATCCTGCCCTATAAGGCTCCTGGGTCTCAGTGTCCCTCAGTAATTGCTGCAGTCTTCTCTGTGTGCACTCATGTGCACGCCTCCAGACCTCTGCCTTTCGCGACTCCCTGAGTTTCTATGTGCTTAGGGGTCCCATATGGTTTTGGGTCCCCAGGGTCTCGCCCGAAACTGAGGTTCAGTGCAGTCGGGAGTTTCTGTCTCCCTACTGATAGAGGAAGCCAGCCAAGTACTCAGCCCCCGTCCTCTCCATGCACGTGTCTCCATACCTCAGCTTTTTGCAGCTCCTCTGAGTCTCCATGAGCCCATCTCTTTCCTTCGAGTTGTAGAATTTCCATTCATCCAACTTTCCTGTGGTTCTGGATTATGTCTGTCTGTCTTTTAGCTGTAGTTTTGAAATTGTGTGAGGCAGCAGTTTAGGTGTTCACTTATGCCACCATCTTGGTTTCTCCTTGTAGTTCCCTCTATCTGTGGGGAATATATTCCAAAGCCCCAGAAGATGCCTAAAACTGAGGATAATATGAATGCTTTGTACACTATGCTTTTTCCTATGCATACATTCCTATGATAAAGTTTAAGTTACTAGGTAGGCACAATAAGAGTTTAATAATAAGTAAAAATAAAGTGGAACAATTATAACAATATACTGTAAGAAAAGTTATATATACATGTGTGTGTGTGTGTGTGTGTGTGTGTGTGTGTGTGTGTGTGTTTGATGTCTCTCTCTCAAAACACTTTACTGGACAGTACTCACCCTTCTTGTGATGTGAGATACAGCGCCTGATGAGATTAAGTGAAATGAGTGATGTAAGCATAGTGACAAAGGGTTAGGCCACCATAAGTGATACTGTTTCTGGTTATTATTAACAAGAAAGGACTAAAGAGGAGACTAGATAAAGTAGACATGCCATTTACACAGCTTTTCCAGGAACCTGCAGTTAACACTCTCCAGGTCTGTTCCCCACAGATCACTGGGGGAAAGAACTGGACAATACACACATGCTGAGTAAGGTCTGGGTGATGTCGTAAGGTTCTTATTTGTCAGTCACACCTGGGAGCAAGTCACCTGAAGAGTGAATATTTAAACTCCTGGACAAAGGAGAACTATCTTGGCTCTCTCTCTCTTGCAGCTTGCACCTGACCCCTGGCCACTTTACTAGGTAAAAGGGTAAAGGTCAATCAGTAAATTTTTCACACAAAAAAAAAGTCTATAGAAAGGTTACATGAATAAGCATGTGGGTTGCATGTTTTTTCCATTCACATCAGTATAATAACTGAACATGCTATTAAAATTTGGAAGAAAAATTGTTGGATGTATTGCTTCTCTTGATTTGGCCCTCTCTGCTTTAATTTGAATCAATTTTAAATTAACAAGACTTGCAAAACTCCAAAATAAATATGTATGAACATTTAGAATTTCATACAATGTTTTTATATCTCAGGAAAAATATAAGGAATTCATTTTACCAATTAGATATGTAAGAGCAAGTTTTCTGTATGACATGGGGCAAAATAAGTGCAATACTTGGTAAAAAAATATCTCACTAATTTATTTCTATAAATCATTCTAGTAGCATAGTATTTGTGATTATCCTTCCTTGTATTTGTATTGAGTTAGGGTGATACGGGTTGAATTTTGTGCCGTAAAAAGATGTTAGAGTACCTGTGAATATGACCTTATTTGGAAATAGGATCTCTGCATATAAACAAATTAAGATTAGGCCATTAGGATGAGCTGCAAGCCAATGACACTCTTCTTATAAAAAGGAAGATACTGGCCACAGAGAAACAGAGGAAAGGCAGTTTGAAGACCTAGAAAGAATGTCATCCACAAGCCAAGGAACACTGAAGCTAAGAAGAGGAATGGCACAAACTTGCCCTCACAGCCCTCAGAGGGAACTGTGACAAAAAGTAAATTTCTGTTGTTTAAGCCATCCAGATTGTGGTATTTTGTTACTGTGGCCTAGGAAACTAATACACATGCTATGGATTGAGTTGTCCTTAGCTCACATGGCATGGCTAGAAGTTCAAGAAGCCTCTCCGAATTCCTGCAGCACACATGTGATTCCATGCTATATGAATTAATGTGAAAAACCTGAAGTTTAGAGGAGTATCTAAAATATTAAATACAATGTCTTGGATGTGTTGAAAACATGTTCTCTTTGTTTTACTTCATTTATTTCTCAACTACACCATAAATGAAATAGGGGATACTTACAATCATCTCACTGACAAGGAGAGAGAGTTGAATATTTTGGCCAATGCATACATATACACAGGGATATCTAGTATTGGTGCCAAATCTCTTCTAGAAAGAAGTAATGAAATCATAAACATTTTAACTTGGAACAACAGTGGCCCTTTAAAGTAGTGCCTTTTCAAGTGACTCAGGAAGAAAAAAATATTTTTTTTACCAAGTATTTCACTTATTTTGCCCCATAAATTGATCCAGTGATCAAGGTAGGATGGAACAAGTTGGAAAAAACAAACAAAACAAAACTGATAGACAAGGTAACTCATAGCTTGTGAACCTGGCTTTCAAGAAAGAGATAAAAGTAGACTAACAGGCAGGAAGAGGCACCAAGGTGATAAATGTAACACCTAGGTGATGAATGTAACACCAAGGAGAAAAACAATAAATTATCTAGAAGGCCTATACAGAATTGGAGGAAGGCCTTCAATTGACTGATTGGAGAAGGTCAGTGAGGTTTGTATTCGGAAATGCAGTTAATATAAGAAAAGGGCCCTTCCATTGAGCTGATCGAAAGGTCATCACAGACCTGCTGGACTCGGGAGTTATCACTGTCAGTTCTTTAGCAAAGTGTGATGTGATGAAAGAAACTGTTCCAGCTACAGCATTAAAAATAGTGTAGTGTCAGAAGCAACCCGAGACTGCAGTTGGTGCAGTATGTGGTTAGGACTGAAGAGATAATAATGAATCTCTTTAGATGCTCTAAGCTTCAAATACTGGCAAGGCATCCTTGAAACCTGTCTCTCTTCCCTCCTTTTCATATTTGCAGGTATAGTGGTCTTGGTATTCTTTGAGGGTGAGGTGTCCTTTTCCAGCCTCAGGACCTTCCACTTGTTCCCGTCCCCTCTCCTTCATTAGGGTCTTTGCTGAAATACCATTTCATCAGATAGGTCTTTCTTACCTACCCTGTAGAAGAGAGCACTCCTCTGTCGTTCTCCATTCCCTCCTATGGCTTTGTTTTCTTTATAGGACTTACTTTTATCTAAACTAGAAAAGAATGGGACCAAGAAGGTCTGTTTATTAAAGAACTAGACAAGCACCAGTTCAAACGATTGGCTAGAACTATATAGTTACTAATGGCCTGGTGCACAAAATTTATGCACTCGGGGATCCCTCAGCCTGGCCTGTGTCCTGTTACAGTGTGGGAGCCCACAACTCATCACCCCAAAGAGGTAGGCCACACCCACCCATCTGAGGTTTCTGGATGGATTGCCCTAAAGAGGTAGGCCAGAGCAGGGGAGGCCTGCAGACGGAGGACTACGGACCCCTGGCATAGGTGCCCAGAAGCCTCTGCTGTGACCCCACCCCCCAGCCAGGCCAAGGCCAAGGTGCCTGTGGAACCCCAGCCAGGGCCACAGTGGAGGGGCCTCTCTGCACACCTTTGGGCCCCGGCACAGGCTTGTGGAGAGGCCTCTGTGCCGTGGCCCCACCCCTGTCCCTGACACACTGCAATTCCCCGTCTACCTGTGCCTGTTGCACATGCAGTCTGCTGACTGGTCGTTACTGTGACAGTGTCCCAGTCAATTTGCATATTACCCTATTATTAGTATAGATGAGTTAGGTAATGACAGCAGCTAGGTGAAAGGTTACATTTACATATCCTATTAACAACTCCTTGACTCATCAGTCTCCCTGGGAACATTTATCTATGCAAGGAAACCATTCAAACTTTCCTACTTGGCACTTCACTTTATAAAAATTTCCCATAAAGTCCTTCCTCTCCTGGAAAATGCTTTAAAGACATTTCACTGTGTTTGATTAGGCATACAGTAATAGCTAAGTGAGGCAAGGGCCATGGAGGAAAGGGCATATTATAGAAAGAACTCACTCTGCTCCTGATTAAAGTCACTCATGTGCAACTTGAGGAAATCTACACACTGAAAAATTCTGAGCATGGGTTAAAGGCTGAGACCAAATCTGTAACCTTCATTGTTACTGTTTTAATCACCTAACACTGGAATCTATGCTCTAGTGGGGGCTCATTCTAAGTTCTCTGAGGGAAAGAGCTTACTAGTTTTTTATTTTTTTTTCTTTCTCTCAGGCTTCTTTTAAAATAAGATGTAACACTGACATGCATGAAAAGCAATTGAGTATCATTTGCTTTCATTTGAACCCATCAGTGACTCATGCAATAAACAGCAAGGCTCCTGCGTTTGTTTCTGAGGTCACACCAACAATTTCCACTGCATACTCCAGCTTTACTGGAGTCAGTTTTCCAAAGCCGATTTACTACACCCTGCCTGAGGAAGGACTGCATGAAACTGGTGAAAATTCTGATCTTCAGAAATACAAAGGACAGTGATTATTTACAATTTCATGCTGTTTGTATGAAGAGAATGGAGGCACAAGGAAAGAACTGTACCAAACAAAATTGAAAGGAAACACTGAAAGCAGGTTAAACAACTGAAGTTACCAGATTTGGTTGGGGGAATAGGAGAGGGGAGACTGTAGGGGGGATGACCAACTTTTTTCACCCCTATAGAAATAAAATACTAAAATTCACAATTAAAAAAAGAAGACATTTACCAAAGCAGCACTGAAGCACTAAATGGAGTGAAACCTCACTAATGAGAAATGTATGCAAGGAACTCTACATTGGTCCAAACACTGACAGCACAGGAGTCTGGCTCTCTCAGAATTGACTGAAATTGAAGAAGTATCTGTGTAAATAGATATTTTTTTTTTCTTAAGTATATTTTATTGATTTTTTACAGAGAGGAAGGAAGAGGGAGAGAGTTAGAAACAACGATTAGAGAGAAACATCGATCAGCTGCTTCCTGCACATCCCCTACTGGGGATGTGCCCACAACTAAGGTACAGCCCTTGATCAAAATAGGGACCCTTCAGTCCGCATGCCGATGCTCTATTCACTAAGCCAAACTGGGCAGGGCTAAATAGACATTTCTTGATGCAATTAGTAGTGCAAACAAGAAGCATATGTTTAACCTATACAAGTTTTCTTTAAACACCATAGAATCCACTAGTTACATGCAAACAATCATCCTGCTACTTGGAAATTAACATATCTCTTTATAAAAGTTCCCCTCAAAGACTTCTAAAAGGTAGCATCCTTAGCAGGATCTGGGTTATGTATGTTAGCACTCAAAAAGAATAAATTCAACTTTCAAACTACCCTAAAATACCCTAGACTTTTAAAAACCTCTAATTAGTATTCATGTAAATAAACTTTTAACACACTAGAAATAAGTACTATTTTAAAGCAAATTTCTTTGGCACAGGTAAATATAACTCAGGAAATATCTGAATTTTCATTAAAAGCTCTTTCAGCCACGGAAATAGATGGCTATAGTACAATTCTTCAACAACGGCCTTTGCCTTCTTTTAAAAAAATCTCTACCTCCATCTTTTATTATACTTATGTTAAAACTACTGACTAAGCAGTCAACCTCACATTCAATGAAGGTAAAAAAAAAAATCTCTCTATATATAAAAGCCTAAGTGACTGTTGCAATCAAAACAACCAAATGGACAACTGAACAGGCTGCATGGGGCATCCAGGCCAGCAGGGGGGTTAGTAAGGAACAATCAAATGGCTGAATAAGCAGGCTGAGTGGGGCAACCAGGCTGATAGGGGGGTTAAAGAGGGCTGACCAAATGACTGAGCAGAGGGCTGTGTGGGACAACCAGGTTGGCAGAAGGGTTAGTGAGGGACAACTAAACGACTGAACAGCAGGCTGCATGGGGCAACCAGGCTGGAAGGAGAGACAGTTTAGGGCAACCAGGTTGGCAGGATGGGGCAATGAGGGATGACCAGGCCAGCGGAGGGGGGCAATAAGGGACAACCAGGCTGGCGGGAGGGTGGGGGGCAGTTGGGAGTGACTAGGCTGGGAGGGGCAGTTAGGGTTAACCAAGCCAGTGGGGGCGGGAAGACAGTTGGGGGTGACCAGGCTGGTGCAGGGGAGGGAAGCTGGGAAATGACTAGGCCAGCAAGGTGGGCAGTTAGGGGCAATCAGGCAGGTGAGCAGTTACGAGCCAGTGGTCCTGGATTGTGAGAGATACGTCCGACTGCTGGCAGTCGGACATCCCCCGAGAGGTTCTGAATTGGAGAGAGTGCAGGCTGGGCTGAGAGGACACCCGCCTCCCCTCTGTGCATGAATTTCATGCACCGGGCCTCTAGTACAAAAATAAAAAGTAAATAAACTGCCCTCTGTGGCTGCAGCTGCTATTGGCTGGGCCAATAAAATGACAGAAATAATGATAGAAACAATGTTGTGCTTTCGCTTCCCAGTACTTGTGATCTATGCTCTCCCCAAAATGAGCTTCCCCCTTGTGGCAGGAAACAAACCTGCTGCTGTTATTTTTTCTTGGCACTGTCCTGCACCTCTACTGTGTTATTTAAAATTGTGCTTTTTAGTACGCCTTTTTTTTTTTTCTTTTTGAGCCCAATTCCTTCTTGTCTAAAGGCTGACCTCTTACACTCCCTGAACAGGAGCCATATGGAAATCGTGTTGCTGCCCTCCCTCCTTTCTGTGAGTTCAGGCGGCACAGCTGGGCTGCAGCAGGCCCCGCGTGGGTGCTGCTGGACTGGTCCTGCTCCAGGATCACGCTGTGAATGTGCCGCTCTTGTCCTTTTATGTTAAGCATGGCTGGTAGATGAGCTGAAGACAGTGTTCAGAAGTTCAAGCTCCTTTGGGCACAGATCCTAATCTCAGTCACACATGATTTTGAGGAAAACCATATATATGTAGAACTTCTGTTTCCACATGGCCCCAGTCTGCTTAGTCTCCAAATTGACACCCCTCCTCCCCACAACTGGCCTGAACTAAATACTGTACTTGTTATCCAAAACTGAAATATTTCCTTTACATAAAGGAACTCCTGTGAACCTAACACGAAAATAAGTATGCTTTTTTATGGTGTCAAAATCAACCACCTCTATTCACCCAACAACACATGAGAAAATCTAAACCTTTGTCCAGCAACCTCTGATAGAACTTTCTGCAATGATAGAAATGTTCTATAACTATTTTGCCACTACAGTAGCCACCAGCCACTTATGGCTATTAAGTACATGCAATGCAGCTAAGGTGATTGAGGAATGAACATTTTCTATTTCAATTAATTTATACTTAGACACTGTGGCTAGTGGCTATAAAGGATATTAGAGTTTACCCTACTTGCAAGTGAACAAATAAGCATGCCACAGCTTCATGGATGCTGGGAGAAGGCATGCAATTCCTGGGGCGGAGACAAAGGACATTACTCACAGAAATAGTAGCAGGAGTAGTTGCATACTTGTACCAATTCTCAGAAGCGTAATTCCCATAGTGTGATGTGAAGAAGGTAAGTGACACTTACACACTAAATGATTTGCATTACCGAATGGGAACCTAGCTTAGAGTGCCCAAATCTTTTACACTGGACTAGAAGCCTACTTGCCATTTGCTCCAGAGGAAAAACTACCTCTATTTTCCAAGGTTGTCTGCTATGTACCGGTAAGTGTCCTTGAATAGTTTAGAATGAAAGCAGTCAGTGCCTCTGCAATGCCTCTGCTCATAGAAACCTGAGTAATTAATGGAGAACTACATCCAACAGTGGAGTCATCATACATATCTCCGAAACCCACCTGTCTCTCCCTATCCTGCTCAAATACCTGGCTTTTAGCCATATTTATATCTTGCTTAGATCATTACAATAGTTTCCTAAATGGCTATCACCACAGTCTGTTCCCAGGCGTTCTGTTCTCCATACAATAGCCAAAATGTACCTTGTAAATACAAATCTCATCATGTCACTCTTGTTTCAGTCTTTGATGTCACCCGTTACTTTCAGAATTAACCCAACCCTCCTCAGCCAGCTCCACAGGCCCTGAATGATAGAGCTCTGCCCATACCTGTGGGCACTTCCCTTGTCTCCCCTTCTAAGATGCATTCTTTTAGCCACATGAAGTCTTTTTCATTTCCTTAAATGCAGAAATCATAAAGTGGTGGCCCTGGGTTGAATTCCAACTACAAACTGGCTCAGAAAATCATTTAAAAAGCATTTGGGCCATTTCACACTTTAAGAGATTTCACTTTTATAAAAAAGGAATTTTAAGCTCTTCTTTAAAAATCGTGGCATCTGGCGATACCTGGCCTGCAACTGAACCTGACAATACTTGGCTGGAACTGAGTGCCTACTGTTCCTTACAAAGCCTGGCTTCTCCAGGTTGCCACACTGCTCTCTCCTATGTCCATTTATTTATTCTTTTACGTTATTTATCTGGCTCCTAATGTATCATGCTCTGTTCCCCTTGGTCTGGAACACTCTTCGTTCTTCAACTTCTTCACCTGCTATCACTGATTCTTTAAGTCTGATTGTATTCATGGGAAGTTTTCTCTGACTACCATCAACCCTAATTAGTAACATGATGCACCACTTGACAGCCATCTATCCAGGGGCCTATCATCCCATCCCACCTGTCTTCTGTGGTTCTCTGCTTTACCCCCTCATGGCACAAAACACATAAGATTGCAATTTTCTGTTCTCTCCTCAGACTTCTAGATCATAAGAGAGTGACTCTGTCTTGTTTACCATTTATACCAGCGCATAGAAAGAGGCCCAACAACACATAAGAGGAGCTCAATAAACACTTGTTGAATAACTAAATTAAACAAAAGTTAGCTGAGGAATTGACAATTCAAAATATTTCAGATGGGCGTGTTTATGTTTTTATGTTTTTTTTTTAATTTGGACATTTAAAATGTCATCCCCACACCCTCACGAAATTGAAATAATTACTTGAGTAGTAAACACATAATAAACAACTGGCAATATGTAAGCACTTCATATCAATTAGTTCATTTAATCATTACAACAGTCCTTTGAGCTATTATTTCCATTTTGGATATGAGGAAACTGAGGACTTGGGAGGTTAAATAACTTACCCGGGGCTACATGACTACAACATGCCTGGGCAGAACTTCAACCTTGACCAGCAGAACCTGAAGCCAAAATTTTTAGCCATATACTGTACATTTATAAATGTGAGATTTTAAATGTGGTCTGGATAAAAGACCACATATAAAAGGAGAAGATACAGAACTATTTACCAGGCAATCAAAATTATAGTTCCACTCCTGCCACTAACTAGCTAGTTGTTCAACCTTACATAAGATGGTCTTATTTTCAAATCAGTACAGTAACTTGTATAAGATACAGATGACTGAAACTTCTCTCAAGAGACTTCAGAGTACATGGCACCGCCACCTACTTTATTCAGAGCCCTTTTTTAAAGCTATTTGTATGTGCTTTTAACAATTAACTTTTACTGGCTAAAGGAGTTAAAGGGTTGAAGAAAGTTCTTACACATGAAAGAAGCTTTCTGGCTTAATATTCTTATTATACCAGACCACACGATTTTCAAGGCAGTGACAGGATCTTTAATCTCATTTCACAAAGAGGAAAACAAAGATTCAGAGCAATAGGCCAAATGTATGTTAACTCCACATTCCTCCTGCTGTCCCTCAAAGTGCCTTGTTTCACTATGTGAGCTGAATCAAAGTTCTCAAAGCCCAGTACTGTATATAATAAAGACTAAACAATTCTATACATATCCAACAGATGGAGGGATTCTTCAAATAAGCAGAAAAAAATCAGAGATGTCATTGAGTTACAACACATACAATCTAATCTGGGTAACCTTTTCCAGGTGGAATTCATGCCCATCCCTTGTGTCAAGCCAGATTTAATTTTAATGGCTTAAAAACAAAACAAAACAAAAAACTCTCAGTAAGAACCTTTTAAGTCAAATTTCCAGAGTCAATCCAGGACCCGTCAGTCCATTAGGGTTCAAGTTTCAATTTACTGAAAATATTACATTCAATCTCTATTTTTTTTCTAAGCATTATAACATAATTTCATATTTCAAGGAGTGGAGAAAAAAATGCATCCATAAATTGACTTATTAACTTAAGTTAGAATTGCAATTCCTACAGCTTTCAACATTTGTTACCAAATCATACATGGATGAATGTTCTTCTGAGCTTTCATCCTAAAAATAAAGATTTTATTTCAAGTATGCCTCCCATTTTAAGTAGGAGCTTTTGAAATTTTTGACAGGGCCTTCAATAAAATATTCTTCCCATCATTCTACTTGCCACATGTAATCATTAGAATATATTTAATGTCATAAAAATATGAAATAAAAATATTAGTCTCTAAGTTAGATTGGAAGTCCCTTTAAACCAGAGGTTCTCAACCTGTGGGTCACGACCCTTAGGGAGTAGAATGACCTTTTCAGAGTGGTCACCTAAGACCATCAGAAAATGCAGATATTTACATCATGATGCATAACAGTAGCAAAATTTCATGGTTGGGAGTCACCACCACATGAGATAACTGTATGCAAGGGTCCCGGCCTTAGGAAGGTTGAGAACCACTGCTTTAGACTTTGAGTAAGGAAGATACCAGTTTTCTAGATTTATCTTTAAAAGTGCAACACTGCACAACACAGGAACTCATGAACTGTCGATTAAATCAGGAATTTGTGAAATGACTTAACTATTTAATATCAAATCTAAAGCTGACTTCATTAGTCCACTTATTTAAGCTGACTTTATTAGTCCACTTTCTTCAAAAAATAATTTGAATAGCGCTAAAATTGAAAATTTTACAAATGATAGGGCACATGTTGGTTGAGCTAAAGAGCTGAGGTTTACAAAAATGAAGATCTACTTCTTGAGTTGTTTAAAAGCAAATACAAATTTGCACTTAAGATGGAAAAGAATAAAGATTGGCAAACATCTAAAGCAAACACTTAATAAATTTATTTCCAAAGACTGGGGCCAATATTGAACTTCTGCTATTTGAATTCCTGTAACCATAGAAAGATGCAAAGTCCAGCTTTGAACACAGATTTAGATGGGGAATAGATGATTTCAATACTAATGGCCAGAGATCCAGGAACGGGAGTCTTTCATCCCAGCCAAGCTACTGACCAAATCAGGTAGAGGTATCTAAGCAGAAGGATCTGACCTCAGAGTTATTAGAACACAGGACCTGCCATCAGGCAACGTGAGAAGACCAGAGCCGGTGGTCAAAACAAAATCAAGTAATAAGATAAATTTAAGTCATTCCACTGGGATGGTGGGGTTACAACCCTCAGCCTGGGCTGAGCGGGCGCGCCTTTTGCAGCCAAGAACACAGAGGGGCCAAAAGGCCCTGTTAATAATGGGAAGGAGACTGAAACAGGGCAGAAATCCCTGTTCAACTCCGTGTGGTGGACACTTTCCGTCCTGCCCCGCGATCACCCTTGGCGGGCGCATTCCACTCCAAGGCTGGCAAAAGGGCAGGAAGGAGGGCAGAGCTGGCGAGACCGGAGGTGAGGAGGACCGGAGGGGTGAGTCACCCCTCGCGAACTGGTCAAGGCCGAGCTGGTGGTGAGAGGGATGAGAGAGAGAGAGAGAGAGGTTTGGGGAGCGCGAGGTAAGGCTCGGTCCCCGCGGACCCTCTCTGGCCGCGCGGCGCTGGAGTCCCCGCGACCCGGGCAGCCCGGGAGGAAATCCACAACCGCCTCTGGCGCCGGGCACCGTGGGAGCGGAGGTGGCAGGATCCCCGTCCCGGCCCCGCATCGGCCCAACTTGCGGAACCCCCTTCCGCGTCCCCACCCTCCTCACCCAGCCCTGGCCGCCCCGCGGCGGCGGCGACACCCACCTGCGCGGCCGCGGGCGCTGGCACAGCCGGGACGGAAGCCAGAGCCTGCGGGCGGCGGAGCCGGGCGCGGCGGGCGGGCGGAGTTGGTTGGAGGCTCGGGCTCCAGGGCGGGGACAGGCTGAGCGCGCGGCGCTCCCTCCTCCGGGCGCGCGCCGCCCAACCCTGTCGGCCGCTCGCCCCGGACTCCCCGGGACAACTCCCAGTCCCTCCCCCGGGAGGCTCCGCGGCGCCCCGGCCCGCCCCGCGCCTGGCGCCACCGCTCCGCCCCGGCCACCCCGCACGGCGGCCGCGGGGCTGAGAACGAGGTCCCCGCTGTCACCCCTAGTCGCCGGCAGCTTCCTGGGGTTTGGACTCACGTGCGCGCCGGAGGTGGCCCGCAGCTGGAACTCTCGCCTGGGAGCCCCAGGGAAGGGGGTGGAAGGCCGGGCCTGAAAGTCTGTCTCCCTTTGCTCCGCCCCGGTCCCGCGTCCCGAAATGTAGCCCTGCGAGGTGGCCGCGTTGGCTGTCCCTGGAGAGGACGGGAAAGAACGTCCGACTCTCCCTCTGCCCCAGCGCGGGTGGGAGGACATTTCCCGTCCCGGGTCGGGGACTCAGGCAAAGGAGTGTGCAGAACTGGCCGGCGGGGCACCGGGTTTGAATCTGTGAAAAGTCTATTCACATACTCACCCCGCCGGGCCCCTGCATTTAGGCCACTTGGCTCAGGTGTTCCTAGTGCTTCTTTGCTGGCACCCTTGGCCTGGGGGACCCTCCCTGACTCCTGACCTAGTTTGTATTCCCACCTCTGCCTGCATCATCCCTTTTTTCCTAAAGCCTTTTTATTTTAAGTGGGCACTCGACCACTTCTCCCCTAAACTGCAGACAAGAAACCAGGAGCCAACTCCCTCCCCGCCTCATCCCAAAGCAGAAGAAAACCGGGATCTGAGAAGTTCCAACCGTGAGGTTTTATACCCAAATGGCTTATCAATTTGTGTGTTCCTGACCCCACACACAAATTGATATACATCTAATTCGCGGGCCGGTGTTTGTCACTGCCTTTAACCCCCTGCTTGAGTGTGCTCGCCTCGAAGCGCCTTTTCCTCTCCAACTCCAGCTGCCTTTCTTGTCCCCAAGTCTCATCCTCCTTTCTCCCAACCTCTCCTATCCCAGCTCTTAGCAGGAATCCTTAGCAGGCTGCCTCTCGCCTCCTCCTCCTGGGGTCTTCAAGTGGGGTTGGGGGCTGGGAGTATGCAGGAAGGAGGGACGCTGAAGAAGAGGAGGAAGAAGAAGCCAGACTGAGGGCAAGGAAGGAAAGTGGAACTTAATGAGTATATGCGGAGAAAGGCTGTAATGAAGGAGACAAAACCCTCCAGCCTTAAGGGAACTCTCAGAAAGAAAAATTTCTCTGTAGGGAAACCACCCTTGCTTGCAGTGGGTAGGCTGGAAAACTGGATGGCTTCCCAACAGAATTCCCAGCAAGCAACGGAGAGTCGTGGATCAACTTCAGGGCCTAGAGCATGCCTTCACCTGCCCCACTTCCCATACTCCATTCCAAGGATGGCTGATGACCTCCAAGCTCTTGGCCAGTGATGAGAAATCCATCCTGGGAAGTGATGGTCACTGACAAGATGCAAGGACACAGCTGAGCCAGTTTACATCTCACAAGCTGTTCTGCTTTAGTCACCCCCTAAGGCCTTTATTCCTCCCTCCTGACCTGGGTTAACAGAGGCAAATGCTTGGGACCCTCAAATAAGAAGTCACTTTTGGTGAGAGGAGAAGAAGATGGGGAGGGACATGAGTGTGGTTATTTTTTAAGCTCTACTCTGTGCATTTTTATGTCAAGATAATTTTTCTGTTCTCTGGGTGACCACATGTTTGCTTTAAAATGTGGGAGAATGGCTGGGAGAACACTTCCGTGTTACCTGATGGCAACCTTCTCTCATAACTTCAAGGTCTTGATGGGCACAGCCAAGCTTCATCTGCACTGACAGAGAGCAAGCGTGTTTGAAGAAGCCACCACCAACCCCAGATCTGACTTCACAGATCTGACTTCACAGCCGCAGGGCATTCCAGGCTGTGTGTAGTCCAGCTGCTGAGCACACAAGCTCAACATGGACTTATGGAATGGAGCCAACAACGCCCACTCTGTCAGAAGAATGCTTTCTCCTGGCCTCAGGGTTCTGCTTTACCTGAGGTTGGCTCTGCACTCTAGCACTGTCATTACAAAACCAGTCCTCAGTGTCCCAGTTTTACTTTTGTACAGACTACCTCCAATTTCATTGTAAAATCTCCTTCTATCTTTCCTCTAGTGCACAAAAAGCTAAGCCATTGCAAGTTCAAGAGGCTAGAAGAGACCTGCCTAAATAGTGTCTCCTTTTCTTCTCATTAAAAGAAAAATCATCTCTAAAATGAAACCTTATTAAACTTAAATTCTTTCTGAATATGGCAATCCCTCTATTAGTTAGTTTAATGATACAATCATGTTGCAAAAAGTGTCCAGTCAGCTGCTAGGGATAAAGGTTTGAGTTCCCCCCTCTCAGGAAAAAATTATTGGAGCCAAAAAGAATAGGAGAATTTATTTACAGGCAGCAGATTTGGTCTCAGGCAGTTTTACAGAATAGATGGAGATGGACATGCCTCCATATCTTTCCTTTTTATATTTTATCTTTTAACATAGTTTTATTGATTTCAGAAAGGAAGAGAGAGGGAGTGAGAAACAGAAGCATCAACGATGAGAGAGAATCATTGATCAGTTGCCTCTTGCACATCCCCCCACTGGGGATTGAGCTTGCAACCTCGACATGGGCCCTGACCTGGAATGAAACCAATACCTCCTTGTTCATGGTCAATGCTCAACCACTGAACCACATCAGCCAGGCAATCCTTCCCTTTTTTCAGTTTTCCTTTGCAGCAGCCTTGTCCACCTAATATTGCAAGTTCTCCAAGCTAATCCACTTCACACAAAAGTGTTAGGAACTGCAGATGCTGTTGCTGGCTAGTGTTTGTCTTGGAAAAGAGTGACATTTTGAGAAGTGAAGAATGATCCATGGAGAATCTTTCTTATTTTTAGATCTTTGTAGTCACTATTTTACTGTAAAGATGGGTCTAATGGACATAACTTATCCTGGCTAACTTGCAGAATGCGCAGGCCTACAGGCTTCTCTAGAAAGAAATAAAAGTGCATCCTTTCTCATTCTTCAGCATTTCAAATAAGATTTAAGGGTACCCAATGTTGACTGAGAACAGAAGGTTACATACAAGTAGTAGAATACGTTTAAAATTGGTTATAGGAAACAGTCCAATTTGCTTATTTATGTTCAGGAAAATAAGAAAATATTAATTTCAGTTTGCAAGTCATCAAAAAGTACCTATGGGCAACATAATGAATAATCCTATATATGTTTGTTCTAATATATGTATGTTCTTTCACAAATAAATTTTCCTCTGAAATATAGACATCTGTCATGGAGTCAATTATCTTGCACAGCATGTGCTATAAAGGCACGTAAAAAAATAATAATATACTACATTGCTTATTTGAAAGTAATCAGAAATACTCAGCTCTACACTGCTATGTCTTTAATTTCGTGGTGTTAAGAAAAAAACTACAAGAGTATGAAACAGCAAACCCTTTGCCACTGGAGTACTAATTCAATTGCCTATTATGATATATATGGAAGGAAGAAGTTTCCTCAATAACTGGCTGAAACACTATGGGACTATTTTCTTGTCTTCCTCTACTAACCCCTGTAGAGAAAATGTGAACATGAAATTTCCTTTGAAAACAAACGGATCACCACACTCTGATCAGCTCCACGGGTGTGCAGAAGAACAAGGCTAGAAATGGCATTCCAAAAACATAAATTATCATTTAAATGAGGCTAGACTCTAAGAAAATTTATGCACCAAATAGACCTCAAGAATTGAAAAGTGCAATAAGAGGTAGTTAGGGCAAGTCAAACTTCCTTGATGTAATGCAAATATGAAACCTCTTTCTGTCTCTTTTTTTCAGGCAAGCTCCCATTCTCCCCTTTCACTGCATGATGCACACATAAATAAAATACCAAAATATTTTGCAGAGAGCTCTGCCAGATTTAAGTACACAGAGCCTTCTTGAAAAACCTCATATTACTTTCCTTGTGACACTAAAAGAGGCTTAAAAAAAACTCTTGAGAGGAATATTTTAATAGCTTCCCAGAGAGTAGAATGCATTATCATTATGGTACAAAGGGCATCATTCATTTTTAATTCTTGGCTCCACAGGTGTTGCTGCCCAGACTGTGGTTGACACTTAGAGGGCCTAATTATGATACATACATCCCACATCACCTAGGAATTGTTGCTTCTAGTTTCACACACTCCCTTTACTCAGAGGAGAAAAATACATTTCAATCTAGTGGCTAGACAGTGATTCTCAATCCTGACTACAGGATTAAGATCACCTGGGCAGCTTTACAATCCTGATGCCTCAGTCCTGCCTCAGACCAAACAATCAAGACTCCCTGGTGTGGGGCTTGAGAATAGGTGTTCATTTAGTTCCCTCAGTGTTTTTCTATGTGCAATCAGGGTAGCCTTTGGAAGAGTATAAACATCAAATTTAGAAAAACATTATTTTTTAACTAGAGGCCCATTGCATGAATTTGTGCATGACTGGGGTCTGGCTGGCCCACCCCAATTGGGGTGGGGGGCCAATAAGGGGTGGGGCTAACCAGGGGGAGGGGCCACAGGCAGTTGGCCAGCTGACCCTGCCCCCTGAACTTTTTGCATATTAGCCTTTTATTATATAGGATACACTCCTCTTTAATGTTAACTGATACTCTTATTAGGTACAGGTTTTTGTGTGTTTGTTTTTTTTTTACCTTTTTTTTAAATCAAGAAAGTTGTTCATTTGGTTTTACAAGGTAAGTTTTCCCTACCTAGCTTTCTGGCTAAGACAGCAAGGCTGGCTCACAGTGACAGTCCATGACCTGCTCTTATTTTGATGGATTTGTTACAGGAATCAAAGCCATAGATCCATGCAGGGAAATGGACTTGGGGAAGAGTAAATCTTAAAATCGCAAAAGTAATCCTCTGGAGCTATTAAACCATTATCCAGTTTAGCAGTTAAAAAAGAGGTACATGCTGCAATTAATTCATTCTATAAAGTCCAAGGTCTAGAAACAAAATAATTTCAAGGACAACCAGGATCATCAATTTTATGTAGTTTCAGTGCTAATGAAAAACCCAATATTTGACTCTGAAAAAGGAGTTTTAAATACTGCTGGCAATTTCACACGTAAAAAAAGTTATACTTTGAATATGCTTGTGGAATGAAAATAATTTAAACCCCCCAAAGAATACATGATGATATATATATATATATATATA
>JAAGEH010002531.1:21353045-21380228 GCA_011751065.1 Lasiurus cinereus
ATATATATATATATAACATTATGCTATAAGGCTATAGTATAAGCCATAAAAACTTTCCCCAGGCAAAATTTAGTATGATGGGATAAAGAGTGAGATGAAATAAAGGGATATAAGAAGGAAATACATTGATAGGAAATGGATATATTGGAGGACCTGAATAAGCTAATAGTATCTGACTGGACAGTAGAGATTACAAGGCCAAGTAAAGCCTAAGTTAACACTGCATTTCCTCACTGTCTTATTGCAGAGGTTACAAGCAGTGTAAGAAGTTGGTATGGCACTAAAGGGGAAGAAATCACAGCAAAGACCTACTATTTAGTAGAAGCATTAAAACTTCTAGAAATGTTATCTAAAAAAAAAAAATAAATGATTAGTGGCTAAACCTTAAAAAAAAAAAAAAAGAAAGTTGGTATGGCAAAAGTGAAGGCTAGCATAGCTCCTGAATGCGGAAATCAATGTCTCCCAACACTTTTTTAAAAAATGTCTCCAGCTTTTTAAAAAAATCTTCTCCTGAGGATATGTTTTAATTGATTTTTTAAGAGAGAGAGAGAGAGAGAGAGAGAGAGAGAGAGAGAGAGGAGAGAGAGAAATAGGAAGAGAGGGAAGGAGAGGGAGAAAGAGAGAGATGTGAGAGAGTAATATTAGCTGTATCCCCAAATGGGAATTGAACCTGTAATGTAGGTATGTGCCCTGCCCTGGAATGGAACCCCCAGTCTTTGGATGTAAAGGATGATGTTCCAACCAACTGAGCCACGCAGCCAGGGCAGAAGCTCTAATTTTTTTTTTTAAAAAAGAAACACTCTGTTTGATTCCTCATTGAAGCATGTATGGGAGGCAGCTGATGAATGTTTCTCACATCAGTGTGTTGGTTTTTATTTCTCTCTCTCTCTCTCTCTCTCTCCCTCCCTCCCTCCCTCCCTCCCTCTCTTTAAAATAAAAATCAGAAGAAGAAATTCTGTTAATCTCTTGCCAGGTAGACTAACTTCCTAACAAATAGTGGGAATCCCACATTTTTTCAAGTGAAAAATGTGCAAGGACTTATTCATACATGTAAATATTAGGACTGATATGTTCTTTGAAAAGTCTTGAGTGTATGATCTCAGTTATATTTTAGAAGGTACCCTCTACAGTAGTACCTCCTCTGTGGTTTTTGCTTTCTGTGGTCTTAGTTACCTTTGGCCAGCTGCAGACTGAAGACAGTAAAGATAAAATTCCAGAAATTACAATTCATAAGTTTTCGACTGCCCGCGATGTCTGGTGGGGCAGCTGATGTGAATCCTGCCCATCCAGGCAACATAGGCTTTACGGCTGTTAGTCACTTAACAACCATCCAGGTTATCAGACCTACTGTATTTGCATTTCTTGTGCTCAAGTAGCCCTTATTTTACTTAATTATGGCTCTAAAATACAGGATGCCAAAGAGAAACTAGTGTTTCTTCCCTTAATGAAAAGGTGGTTTTTTCCACTTAATAAGAAAAAAAAAATTGAATGCTGAGATTGTTAAGATCTGTATATAGTAAGAATGAATCTTCTCATCATGAACTTGTGTGAAGGAAAAAAAAAAGACATCATGTTAGTTTTGCTGTTGTACCTCATACTTCAAAAGTTGCCTTTCTACTGTGTGGCAATTGCCTTAGTTAAGATGGGAAAGGTGTTATATTTATGGGCAGAAGACATGAACAGAGTGTGTTTCCATTAACGACAATGTTTTATTCTGGAAAACATTCAGACCCTACAAAGATTTCCGCAAGGAAGAGACACCAGGCTATTAACTGCAAGCAATGGATGGTTACAGAGATTCAGGGGTAGGTTTGAACTGAAAAATACAATAATTACTAGAGTGCCTGCATCTGCTGATGAAGCTACTGGCACGTTCCCAGCAGAGTGGGAGAAGCTGAGTAAGGAGGATACGTCCAAAGCAAGTCTTCAGAGGCCATGGAACTTGGCTCTTCTGGGGTTAGATGCCCAACAGAATATACCTTCACAAAAGACAAAGGAGGCACCAGGGCATAAGGCACGGAAGTACAGATTAACTCTGGAACTTTGTGACAGTGCTACAGGGCATATGATAAAGCCAGGGTAGTGTACAGGGCAAAGAACCTAGGGGCTCTCAAAAACAAAATTTGTCTGCCCATGTTCTGGCAACATAATCAGAAAGCCTGGATGACAGCCATCATGTTTATGGAATGGTTCTAGCTATGTATCATAAGAAGAAGAAGAAGGGTGAGTACAATATCATAAGATATTTTGAAAGAGAGAGAGAGAGGTAGAGAGAAACCACATTCACATAGCTTTTATCATAGTATACTGCTACAATTTTTCTATTTTATTATTAGCTATGGCTGTTAATCTCTTACTGTGTCTAATTTATAAATTAAACTTTATCACAGGTATGTATGTATAGAGGAAAAAAACATCTATCTATCTAGATAGCCTATCTAATAAAGAGGGAATATGTTAATTGACCATCACTCCATCCCAAAGATGGCTGTACCCACAGCTGAGGCCAAGTTCCCATAAGAAATCTTAATGACCAATCAGCAGGGACCTGAGGCTACGCCCTCCCTCACCCCCATGGGGCTTGACAGGGGACCTCAGGCCGTGCCCCCCACCCTGGCATCAGGCTGGGGGACCTCAGGCAGCACCTGCCATCCTGGTGCTGGGCCAGGGGACCTGAGGCTAAGCCCCCTGCCCAGCAGGGCTTGACAAGGGTGGGACTGGCTGTGTCTGGATCTAGCCCAATGTGGGGGTGAGGTGGCTGAGTCTGGGTCTCATGTAATTTTGAGGTGCATGTGGGTGGGGGACATAGTATGAGGGACTTGACTCTGGGTCCCATGGTATGCCACTGACTCTGACAGGAGGAAGGATTCATATACATTTTACTAATTTTCTTTCATCTCTGACACTTATATTATAGAGAAAGGGCAAAGAGCAATATTAAATTATTTCCTGTAATTAATCCCCTTTTAATGTGCATGAATTTTGTGCACTGGGTCACTAGTGTGTGTGTGTGTGTGTGTGTGTGTGTGTGTTTATTTCAGTCCTATCTGTGCTTTAAGGCAATTACTGGAGGTCTTAGAACATATCCCCCCTTTGGATAAGGGGAGGACTACTGTACTACTATGGATTTTCCAAAATAAGCATGTAATACATTATTGTTGGAAAAATGATTAGTGTTATTTTCAAAAAGCATAATACAACAACCTTTGCCATAGAATTCTGTTTCTTTTCAGTGACTTGAAAATGGAAAATGAAGTATATTTTCTCATAAATAGTTTTCTTTCTCATCATATTTGTAATTTCTTTTCACTTTGCAGCTGTAGATTTGAGTCTCTTTTTTAGGTTCTTAGTGGGATGGCATTGGAGATTTGGTTTCAACAAGAAAAATTCCCAGATGTATAAAGAATGACATAGATGTTCCAGTTATATTTAGCAGCAAAGAAAAACCACATAAGGGTGTTGAATATTTTTGTTTTTATTATGAATAGAAAATAGTCTTTTCAAAGTAGCATATAGCAAGTCAGAATACCTCATTCTTATAATGCTTTTATGGCTAATGAGTTGTGTGACATACAGATCATTTCTCCTTTCTGAGTTTAGTTTTTCCAATACACAGCAAGGGGTTGGCTTAGAGGACTGCAAATTTCCTTTTAAAATAACATGAGATTATTCTATGAAAAAATTCAAAAATTAATGCAAGACCCCTGTGTTTCTGAATATTGATGGCTACAAGAAAAAACTGTTTTAAAATGCCAGCAATTTCTTGATGTTTGAGCATCAGGCACTCTGCTGTGACCTTTTGTAAGAGGGTTTTGTGCCAGGCGGATGCACAAGTGGGCATTTTTACTCTCCTAAAATAAAGGGCTGAACCTCATCAGGAAACAGCACCTGAGGCATTGTATGCCTGAATACCTAGAGCAGGTATGGAGGAATTGGTCCAGGTATACTCTGATCAATGGCAGAGTATTGGTACCAGCAGCAGAGCAATAAGAGAGAGATGGTCAATAGGCAGATTGTTGTGTAGGGGTATGAGTAATAGACTCTCTGTGCAGGAGTCATGAATATCCAAGTTTAATGTTCCCTGTCTGCATTGTGTTCATTTTCTCAACCCCATACTGGCTTTGCTGAGTTTTGGAGACTAAGGGAAGGGTGTGGGTCAATGTTTAGAGAAGAGCTGTGAGAGACATCTGCAACATCTGCAGCAGTGGGGGAATGATGCTATGACCTACCGAGCAGCCCAGGCAACAGTGCCAAGGGTGAGGCAAGGGGGCAGCAGCAGGACTGATTTGTGGGAACTGTAATAGGGCTTGAATGCCATGGTAGTGGCACATGATAAAAGGCAGCCCTTCCTGTCAATCCAGTTTTAATATACTATATGATGAAGAAAGGAAGATAAAAAGGGAATGAAGGAAAGAGGGAGAATTTTAGATTCCTGGATCCCAATCCCATTGTGTGCGTGTGCGTGTGTGTAGTTTTCCTAATTAATTTATATTTTGGTGGTTCTCACATGCTGATGGGTCTGTAGTTCACTCATTTCATTACTCTATCTGAATAGGTTACAATGTATTAAATTCTTAATGAATATTTGAAAGCTTTCTGGGATTTTACTGATATGAATAATACTGAGCATACATTCATATACATGTTTCTTGGTGCATATTTGAGAGTTTCTTTGGAGACTATGTGAAGGAGCAGAATTGCTGGGCCATGGAGTATGTGCCTGTGGAGTTTTATGAATTGATGCCATTGTTTCCTAAAGTAGTTGCAATAATTTCATCCTTATTAAAAATACTCTTAAGTGGTGTTTCTGCCTCTAGTTTTTCTCTAAATTAATCTGTCCTGTCTACTACCATTAGTCTGGTCTTCCTAAAATTCTATTTTCAGTATATGTTTTTGTCATATCCTGAGTGCTAATTTTATACGAGAACCTACTACAGTGTGGAGAAACAGAGTTTTGCCATCCAAAATATACATTTTGTGGGCTATTGATTATTTTAAGCTGGTTCTTTTTCAGAAAAGAAAAGATTCAAGAAGAGCCTTCTACTTTCCCCTTAATTGCCTAAAAAAAATTCAGATAGAGAAACCTGCTGAAAAGGAGCTATCATCTTAGCATAATATGAACTAAGTATGTCAGACAAGGAGTAATCTAGCAAAGTCTATTTGTTAGACTTCCCTCTCTGTCCCATTGTTTTTGGGTGACCTGGCAAAAAATTGTTTATCAAATGTTTACTCTTTCATATACTTGTGAATTGCCTACTTTCCCTTTGAAATCCCAGACCTTTTCCTTCCTCTCCTTAATCTGAATTTTAGAACTCAACTACTGATTTGTCCTCACTCTCATATTTTTTTAAGTCCTCACCTAACGATATGTTTTCATTGATTTTTTTTTTAGAGAGAGAGAGGGGATGGGGAAGAGGGAGAAAGAGGGATCAGTTGCCTCCTGTATGCAGTGTGGTGCATACAGGAGGCAACTGAAAGGGTTTGAACCTGCAGCCTAACTATGTGCACTTACTGGTAATGGAACCTACAACATTTTGGTGTATGAGACAATGCTCCAAACAACTGAGTCACCTGGCCATGGCTTTAGGTCACATATTCTTACAGAGCTTCCATATGTGCATATGTAATAAATTTTTTTTTCTGTCAATCTGTCTCATGTCAATTTAATTATTAGATCAACCAGAAGAACTTAGAAGGGTAAAATTGAAATTATTTTTCTCCCCCTACAATAGCAACTTAACTACCTCAACAAATCCAAACTCATTTGACATCCTTTAGAGGATTTTCATATTTAGCTTTCTCAGTGAAAACTTTTGTCCTAAATAGGTTGGATTTTGTAATCTTTACCCCTTAAATGCATGTTTTCTTTGCCTCTGAGCTCTTGCACCTAAAACTTCCCTGACCAGAATTCATCTCTTTCCTCTCTGTTTTCTAAGTGCTACCTATTTTTCCAAGTCTGTTGATGTCTTCCTTTTCTATGATTTCTCCCCGGGCTATTTCCATTTGCATTCTCTGAAGTCTCCTAGCAGAAAGAGTATGTTATTCAGTCATTTATTAAAACACAATATGAAGGTTCATATTATGAATTGTTATTTATGGAAGGAGAAAAGGCCAGGGTTTAAGGAGTTGCTTTCAGAACAACATGCTCACCAGTTATGCATCATTCATCAAGCAGAGAGGCTGGATCACAATTTATTATGAGTGCTGGAGGTAATCAAGGGTTAATTGCTGAATTGGACCTGATCATTACCATTGTCCCTTTCAACATATGATTTGATGTGTCTGAGTCTTGCTATGAGAGATCTGACATGGAGAGACCTCTACAGGCTGATTTCAATCTTCCTTTCCCCTTTTATTTCTTACCAGGCATTAACAGGACCCTTTGCTGGTCCCTTTGGTCTTCTTTTTATCTTCCAAAATCAGTCTTTCTAACTTTTGCCAAATCTCTGCTTGGGCACTGCCCTATGAACCTCAACACTCCATACCACTGAGCTAAATGCTCTCCATCTTTCTAGAACTGATTAGAAAGCCCCTTTAGGCCATCTTAGCTTATATAACTTTCTTCTCTCAAGGAATTTTTGATGCTCAACTGTTACTGCCTTATAACTGTCTATGTGTAAACATCAAAATCAGGAACCATAACTTAAACTTAAGTGAGCACAGTGTTTTGAACAGGGATATTATTCAAAGGCTAGCTCTTGATTGACAAATGATGGATACTGCAGAAATAACTCTGATTCTGGTTTCTATTTTGGTTTTATAGCTAGATGATACAGTCTGCATTCAAAGATTGTATTTCCTTTGCTGGGTTTACTTACATCAGCAAGATTTATGCTTGAATTCTTAACTGGAATACTGTTTTGTGATGGCTATTTTTAATTTTTTTTTTTTTTTACTTTGCCAGTTTACAAGTATTAAGTACAGAATGAAAATTAGGATTTGGGACACATATAATCCAAGGAGGTTGCAAGACTTGTATATGTATCCACCGTAGGGATTCTTGGCATCTGTGATATTTCAATATGATATAGAACCCCCTTTTTTTACCCAATCTTTAAGCTTTTTGAACATTTTCTATTGTTGTTTTGTTTGTATTAGACTGAAGAAAGACCTGCTTCTTATTCAAGGCAGTTTGACCTAGGATTAATGAAAAGATTGTATCTTAGTTTTCAAATCTTAGCATTTTTTGATACAAATTTTCTTTTAAGCCTAGCCTCATTTAAATGCTAATTTCTCCTTCATGCGGCCAGTTTCTTGTATATATCCTCAGAGCTGACCTGAGTGTGGAGATTCCATTCACTTCAAAGGAAACTTTATGCTTGGATCCTCTCCACAGGGGTGCTCAAACTAACACAAGCAAAGATCTCTATAGCCATCCCCCATCCCCTGCCTGCCCCTGCATTTGTAAGGAAAATAAAATAAAATAAAAAGAAAGATTTCCCAGTGCATTTATTCAAAGAAAGGAATCAGTACTGCATACTGAAGTATTCATACACTATTGCTAGTTCACAGTCCTAATGATCCTTTTCAGAAGCACTGGGACATTAAAGGTATGTCAGTGTAGTAGAATACATTCGTGTATCTATTACTTTCAAACAAATAATATACTATGTTATTACTCTCATGTGCATATGTTGGAAATGGTCTCATGCTGTGGGAGATAATTTACCACATTATAGATAGACATACTTTACATGCAAAAATATTATAACCTTAATGTGGTCATATAGAGTAGCTAGCTATTAAATGTCTAATAGGTATTCTTTCTATGGTTTGTATATTTAAATTAATCCTTTTTTCATCTGCTATCTTAGATCTTAAATTATTTTTTTTCTTTTTTTTTTCTTTGAGGGGGAGCCTTACAACATGGATGATCTAGAGCTCATCAAGTTGAAGAAAGGAAATTATTTAAATTTTCAATACTCTTGGTTCTCAAAATTAAGTGGTTCTTTTGTTAGTTTAATATTCATAATTAAGAACCCTTTTCCCACTATGGATAACTTAAGAAGATTGTTCAGGTATAACTAATTTGAACTGGAAAAATAGTAATTAATATTACTATTTGGTTATCTTTTCTTTAAAATTTATAAGCTACTTTCACATCCATTACTTTATTGGAAACTTACAAAAAAATAAAAATAAAATTAATTTTATGATTTCCTTTTATACGCGAGGGAAGTTAGGACTCGATAAATCAAAATCTCAGCTAGGGGCTTACAAAGCTGAAAGGGAATGAAGTTGGAATTCCAAACATGATTTTGTTCCTTTTAACCCCAAATTCTTGACTCTATGCTGCTGCCTATGAACGGTTGATGGGCCATTCAAAGGAGGTTTCAAATCTTGCTGTTTATCCTAATAGCTACTTATGTAACTAAGAGACTCTCTTTCCCTGTGTTTTAGGTTAAGTGGCATGTTTTATAAAATATATAGAGAGACTACATAAAGACTATATATACACATACACAGTTTATTAGAGAATAAAATCTAATACATAGAGTGTTGTCTATTGTCAGTTAATCTGTAACAAAAATATAGATAATCATAATAACTATATTAGATGTTTAGGTAATAATTCCAAAGGGATATTATTATAGCTTTCTTTTTCTTTCTCTCCTGGGATAATCTGGTTTAACTGATTCTTATAAAGTAATTATAAAGTAAAGCCCACATTTTTATAATTAATTTATCATCAGATTCATCTGAATAATAAAAAAGGGTTACTACCATCCTCTGTGGACTTCTATGGAAGTTTGAAATAAAAAAGAACTTAGGGTTTCCATGATGACTTATGAATATTATTTTTTTAAACTAGAGGCCTGATGCATGAAGATTCGTGCAAGAATGGGCCTTCCTTCCCCTAGTTGCTGGCACCACCTTCACTCCTGCCTGGAGCCCCCTTTCTGCCTTCCTATGCTGCCCAGAGGCCCGGAGCGGCTAGGGTGGTGTAGAACATCTGCATCATTGCCATGGTGATTATGCAAGCATCTCTCCTCTGGCTGCTAGGTGCCTGTGTATGCATTTTGGTTGGGTTAATTTGCATACTCACTCCTGATTGGCTGGTGGGTGCCACAAAATTGGGTCTATTTGCATCTGCCTCTTTTTATTTGTATAGATTACAGTTGATAGTCAATATTATATTATTTTCAGGTGTGCAGCATTATGATTAACAGTTATATAATTTATGAAATAATCCTCTTCAATAAGCCTAGAACACCCTGACACCATACATAGTTATTACAATATTACTGACTATATTTCCTATACTGTACTTTGTATCCCAGAGATTATTTTGTAACTGCCATTTTGTATTTCTTTTTCATTTTTGAATATGTTTTAATTGACTTTTAGAGAGAGAGAGAGAGAAAAAAAACGGATAGATAGATAAAGATACTGGTCAGTGATAACATCATTGATCAGCTGCCTCCTGCAGGCCCCTACTAGGGATTGAGCCTGCAACCTGCAACCCAGGTTTGTGCCCTGACTGGGAATTGAATGGGTGACCTCTTGGTTTCTGGGTTGATGCTCAACTGCTGAGCCACACTGGCCAGGCATTTTGTATTTTTTAATTCCTTCACCTTTTCCACTCATCTCCCCAGACCCTTCCATCTGGCAATTATCAGTTTGTTCTCTATAAGTTTGTTTCTGTTTTGTGTCTTCATTTATTTTGATTGTTAGATTCCACATATAAGTGAAGTTATATTGTATTTTCTTTCTTTGTCTATTTCACTTAGCATAATGCTCTTTAGGTCCATTCATGTTGTCTCTCAAATGGTAAGATTTTATCTTTTTAAATGACTAAGTAATATCCCATTGTATGTACTACTTCTTTTTTAAAAAAATATATTTTATAGATTTTTTACAGAGAAGAAGGGAGAGGGATAGAGAGTTAGAAACATCAATCAGCTGCCTCCTGCACACCTCCTACTGGGGATGTGCCCACAACCAAGGTACATGCCCTTGACCAGAATTGAACCTGGGACCTTTCAATCCATAGGTCAATGCTCTATCCACTGAGCCAAACTGGTTAGGGCTGTGCTACTTCTTTATTCAATCATTTATCCATGGACACCAGTTGCTTCCATACCTTGGCCATTGTAAATAATGCTGCAATGAACATAGGGGTGCAAATATCTATTTTTAATTAGTGTTTTGGATTTCTTCAGCTACATACCCAGAAGTAGTCATATATTAGTATTACTTTTAATTTTTTGAGGACCCTCCACACTGTTTTCCATTGTGGCTACACCAATCTGCATTTATACCAACAGTGCTCAAAGGTTCCCTTTTCTTCACATTCTGACCAACACTTGTTGTTTGTTGATTTATTAATGATAACCATTCTGACAGGTGTGAGATGATATCTCATTGTATTTTTAATTTGCATTTCTGTGGTGATTAGTGATGTTGAGCATCTTTTTATATGTCTACTAGAGACCTGGTGCACAAAATTTGTGCATAGGTGTGGTCCCTAGTGCTGGCTGGTGATTGAAGCATGAGCGTCTGGCATGGAAGGGCAGGTCCCAGCTGACCTCTGGGTCCTTGGCAGCACCTGGGCACCTGGGTCCCCATGCAGCCCTTCCTGCCTGAGTAATCAGGCCCCCGCTTGGCTCCCTCAGTGCCTGGGAGTGAGGTAGTGGCCCTGCTCCCATCTGCTTGGCCTGGTGCCTGCTGCCTGCTCACCTGCTTCACCATTCTGCTGGGGTCCTGCTCTCATTGCGGCCTATTGGGCCAGCAGCATCTCCACTGCCACCCACTGCCAGCACTTCATCACCAACACCCACCATGTTCCACACTGCCCCCTCGTGGTCAGCACACATCATAATGAGTGGTCAAACTCCAAGTTGAACTCCCAGTCAAGGGGACAATTTGCATATTAGGCTTTTATTATATAAGATTGGCCATCTATCCTCTTTAGAGAAATGTTTATTCACATCCTCTGTCATTTTTTAACTGAATTGCTTGTCTTTTGGTGTAAAGATATATGAGGTTTTTATATATTTTGAATACTAACTCCTTATCAGATGTATCATTAGCAAATATTTCCTGCCATTTGCTACATTGTCATTTTGTTCTGTTGATGGTTTCCTTTGCCATACAAAACTTTTTGGTTTGATGTAGTTCCATTTGTTTATTTTTCTTTTGTTTTCCTTGTCTAAGGAGACATATTAGGGGGCAAAAAACACATTAGTAAGACCAGCATTAGTTTATTGCCTATGTTTTCTTCTAGGAATGCTATGGTTTTGGTCTTACATTTAAGTCTTTAATCCATTTTTATTTTATTTTTGTATATGGTATAAGAATGTGGTCTAGTTCTCTCTCTCTCTCTCTCTCTCTCTCTCTCTCTCTCCCTCTCTCTCTCTCTCTCTCTGTCTCTTTTTTAAAATATGTTTTTATTGATTTTACAGAGAGGAAGGGAGAGGGATAGAGACTTAGAAACATTGATGAGAGAGAAATATTGATCAGCTGCCTCCTGCATGACCCCCACTGGGGATTGAACCCACAACCAAAGTACATGCTCTTGACCAGAATTGAACCTAGGACCCTTCACTCTGTGAACCAATGGTCTACCTACAAGCCAAACCAGGGCTTCTTTTCTTTTCTTTCTTTTCTTTTTTTGCATGTGTCTGTCCAGGTTTTCCAAAACCATTTATTGAACAGACTGTCTTTATCCCAGTATATATTCTTGCCTCCTTTTCATAGATTAATTGACCTTATAGGCATGGATTTATTTCTGAGTTCTCTATTTTGTTCTATTGATCTATGTATCTGTTTTTATGCCAGTACCAATCTGTTTTGATTATTATAGCCTTATAGTATAGCTCGGTGTACAACTTCGTTTTTTCTCAAGATTATTTTGACTAATCTTGGTCTTTTGTGGTTTTATGTAAGTTTTAGGATCATTTATTTCAGTTCTATGAAAAATGCCATTGGTATTTGGATATGGATGCAAGGAATCTATAGATTGCTTTAGGTAGTATTAACATTTTAACAATGCTAATTCTTCCTATCCATGAGCATAGTATATCCCTCCATTTATTTGTATCTTTTGTTTCTTTCTTCAATGTCTTATAGTTTCCTGAGTACAGGTCTTTATCTCCTTGATTAAATTTATTTATTTGCATTTTATTCCTTTTGGTGTAATTGTAAATGAGATTTTTAAAAAATTTCTCTTTCTAGTTGGTGTCAATTTCTGAATATTAATTTTGAATCCTGCTACTTTATTGAATCATATAACAGTTCTAATAGTTTTTCAATATACGTAATTTTTAAGGTTCTCTCTCTATAGTATCATGTCATCTGCAAATAATGACAGTTTTACTTCTTTTTCAATTTGGATGCCTGAATATCTCTGTGTTGTATCCCTACTATTTGTATTTCTTTATTTGCAACTGACTTTATATACTAGACCTCAAATTATAACAATTGTTTTTCATTATTTAGTCAATATGAAATCAGGTGCATTAACTAATTTGTGGGTAAGTCATTTATCTTTGTAAATAATATTGCAATGAACATAGGTCTGAATATATCTTTTTAAATTAGTGTTTTGGATTTCTTTATCTAAAAATACTAATTCTTTCCATTCATCCATTCATTCTTTATCCAACAATTGAAAATCCACTATGTGCTAGGTTATTGTTCTAGTAGCCTGACAACACTAGTTTAATAAAGAAGCGAATTATTTATTCTAACAGAGCAGTTGCTATTAAAAATGTTGTCCCTTGAAACCTGGCCTTGCTTCTCTTACCCTTTCAGGGTGTCCATGAAGTCACGACTACTATTTTAATACTAATATTAAGACATTATTTGCCCATTTCAATGTGTTATTATCTGCAGTATTGGTGCAAAAGAAATGATGGGTAAATTTGTTGGCATGAAATTATATTAATAATCATTGTCTTACCCTGGCTGGGTGGATTGGTTGATTAGAGTGTCAATCAGTATGTTGGGGGTTCAATTCCCTAGCACAATTCCCTAGTTTTCTGATTTCATCTCTGATCTGGGCAAGTACATGAGGCAGCAGATTGGTGGTTTCTCGCTCACATTGGTTTTTTTCCCCTCTCTCTTTTCCCTTCCTCTTTCTCTAAAAATAAGTGAAAGCATATTAAAAAAAAAATAGCCCAGCCAGTGTAGCTCAGTAGTTGAGTGTCAACCTATAAACTAGAAAGTCACAGTTCAATTCCTGGTCAGGGCATATGCCAGCGTTTCAGGCTCAATCCCAAGTAGTGGGTGTGCAGGAGGCAGCCAATCAATGATTCTCATCGCTGATTTTTTAATCTCTGTCCCTCTCCCTTCTTCTCTGAAATCAATAAAATATATATCTACACTGATAAAAGAGAAATATGCAAATTGACTGTATCTAAGCAACACCCACCAGCCAATCTGAAGTGAGTATGCAAATTAACCCAACAAATATGGCGAGTTAATTTGCATATGTGGGCACAGGACGGCTGCTTGTGTACCTGCCAGCACCAAGCAGCCTGTCCCCAGAGACAGGCATCCTCAGGACCCAGGCTGCTCTGAGCCTGAAGGCCCTTGTGCAGGTGCAGAGCAGCTGGGGGTGGGTAGGACCATCCCCAGGACCCAAGCACTCTGAGCCAGTGTGTGCACAAGAGGCCAGGGGTGGGGTGGGAATGTCTCCCCAGCGAGCAAGCAGTCCCCTGCAGCGAGTGAGCAGACAGTAGGGCCCTGCTTGTCTTGGCGTGGCAGCAAGGGCCAAGCAGTCCCCTGTAGTGAGTAAGCAGAGAGCAGGGACCTGCTTGCCCTTGGTCAGGGCAGCAAGGGGGCAGTAGTCCCCCACCAGCTCACACAAAGAGCAGACAACAGGGCCTTGCTTGCCCCTGGTCCCGGTGGCTAAGGGCAAGCAAGACCCCACAGAGAGCAGAGAACCACTGGCAGCAGGGCTAAGCTGTCAATAGGACCATCCCCTGAGGGCTCCCAGATTGGAGAGGGTTCAGGTAAGGCTGAGGGACCCACTCCGCAGCCTGAGCACAAATTTTGTGCACTGGGCCCCTAATATAAAAATAATAATCATTGTCCTTTTCATGCCATAACACTCATATTAAAAAAATAATAATAATGCCATCTTTACTTAAGAATGTCATAGATGTGGCAGTAAAAATAACTTTATTACACTTGATACTTGAATAGCTTTTTTAATGTTCTTTGTGACCAAATAAAATGTACTTCTAGCAAATGAAGCACTTCTGCATACTCAATATTGTCATGAGGAATAACATTTATGTAATTGTTGGGGTTGCGCACTAAAATAGCTGCTGTTTCCATGCAATACCATTTTTACTTGAAAAACATTACTGGCAGAGAAAAGTGAAGTTATTTAGACTTAGTATTTGGAGATATTTTCTAGAAAATGGAACAATGTGAGCCTGTGATTTCAAAGAAAATAACTATCTGTTGCCAATGATAAATAACAAAATTTGAAACAAAACTTAGAGTTTTGGAAAAACTTGTATTTGCCAATGCTTAAAGATGTTTTCTTAAAGATAATTGATGGTATTAACAAATGTAATTTTCATACTGTATAATGAAATGTGCCAACATTTAGGAGATTGGCATAACTTAGAGAACTCATATTTTTCAAATGACTGCCCCTGATGATAGTAGGTTATTCTTGGGAAAAAGATCATTTATAAAATAAGACAAATCAGTTGATTTTAATGTGAAGGGTTGTTGTGTGGAATGCCTTATAAATGTTGAATAGATCCTGTTAACTAATTGTGCTGTTGAATTTTTCCCTATTCATACTGATTATTTTTTATCTAGTTGTTTTATTAATTGTTGAAAGAGGGGTGTCGAAGTCGCCAAGTATCATTGTGTCTATTTTTCCGGCAACATTTTTTTTTCTGACTGCTCTACATCCTTCCCACGTCTGTAAGCTCATAAATTATTTTATTTTATGCCAGTGTTAGTTGCATTTCTACTACTGAACAATAAATTTGATTTAAGTCCTAGATTGTGGAGAAAGTCCAATCAGTCATTCCATGATAACATTATTTCTCAAACTATAGTCTATAGATATATTCTTAGGGTGTTCAGAAAACTATATAGTTTTAAAATGTTTGCTTTTATTTCAACTCTAACTTAAAATAATTAATGTAATCATAGTCTGGTTTTAAAATGGTGTTTGTAATTAGAAAGCAAGCTCTGGAATCTTACTGCCTGGGTTTGAATCCTGGCAGTATCTACCTATCTATCTGTCTGTCTATCTATCATCTATCTATCTATCTATCTATCTATCTATCAGTCTATCATCTATCTATTTAATTCAGTGGGGAAGGGAGAGGGAGAGAGAGATAAAAACATCAATGATGAAAATCAATGATAGGCTGCCTTCTAGACACCCCACACTGAGGATTGAACCTGCAACCTGGGCATATGCCTTGACCGAGAATTGAACTGTGACCTCCTGGTTCATAGATTGATGCTCAAGAGTTGAACCATGCCAACTGAGCTGGCAGACTTACTCTACTTTTTGCTTGCCAGTGTTCTTGTCTGTAAAATGAGAAAATGATAGTACCAATCTCATAAGTTTGGTATGAATATTAAAGGAGTTGGTGTGAGCTGAAACCAGTTTGGCTCAGTGGATATAGCGTTGGTCTTCAGACTGAAAGGTCTCTGGTTCGATTCCGGTAAAGGGCATGTACCTTGGTTGTGGGCACATCCCCAGTGGGGGGTATGCTAGAGGCAGCTGATCGATTTCTCTCTCATCGATGTTTCCAGCTCTCTATCCCTCTCCATTCCTCTCTGTACAGAATCAATAAAATATTTTTTTCTTTCAATCGTTTTTTTATTGTGTTACATGTATACATAACTCCCCGTTGCCCCCCTTCCTCCCAGGCATAATCCAAATCCCCCATTGTCTATGTCCATTGGTTATGCTTATATGCATGAATATAGGTCCTTTGATTGATCTCTTATCTACCCCACCTCTCCTAAATCTTCCTGCTATAATTAGACAGTCTGTTTGATGCTTTACTGCCTCTGTATCTAACCTTTTGTTCATCAGTATACAATGTTCTTTATTATCCACAAATGAGTGTGATCATGCGGTGCTTCTCCTTCATTGACTGGCTTATTTTATTAAGCATAAGACTCTCCAGTTCCATCCAGGTTGCTGCAAATGGTAATAATTCCTTCTTTTTAATGGCAGCATAGAATTCCATTGTGTATGTGTACCACAGTTTTCTGATCCACTCATCTGCTGACGGGCACCTAGGCTGTTTCCAAACTGTAACTATTGTAAATTGTGCTGCTTTGAACATAGAGGTGTATAAATCCTTTCTGATTGGTGTTGTAATTTTTTAGGATAAATTCCTAAGAGTGGGATTGCTGGGTCAAATGGGAGATCCATTTTTAGTTTTTTGAGGAAACTCCATACTGTTCTCGAGAGTGGCTGCACCAGTCTGTATTCCCACCAACAGTGCACAAGGGTTCCTTTTTCTTCACATCCTCACCAACACTTGTTGTTTGTTGATTTGTTGATGATTGCCATTCTGACAGGAGTAAGATGGTATCACATTGTCGTTTTGATTTGCATCTCTCCGATAATTAGTGACTTGGAACATGTTTTTATGTGTCTCTTGGCCTTCCTTCTGTCGTCTTTCGAAAAGGTTCCATTTAGGTCCGTTGCCCATTTTTTTTATTGGATCGTTTATCTTTGTTTTATTAAGTTGTATAAGTTGGCTGTAGATGTTGGAGATTAAACCTTTATCAGTGATAACATTTGCAAATATGTTCTCCCATACAGTGATGTTTCTTGTTGTTTTGTTGATGGTTTCTTTTGCTGTGCAAAAGCTTTTTATTTTGATGTAGTCCCATTTGTTTATTTTTTCTTTAGCTTCAATTGCCTTTGGAGCAGCATCAGTGAAGAAGTTCCTTCGGCATATGTCTAAGATTGTGCTGCCTTTGGATTCCTCTAGTATTTTTATGGTTTCCCTTCTAATGTTCAAGTTCTGTATCCATTTGAGTTTATTTTTGTATTTGGTGTAAGTTGGTGGTCTAGTTTCATTTTTTTTGCATGTATCTGTCCAATTTTCCCAACACCATTTATCAAAGAGGCTATCTTGGCTCCATTGTACGTTCATGCCTCCTTTGTCAAATATTAGTTGAGCATAGTGGTTTGGGTGGATATCTGGGTTCTCTATTCTATTCCATTGGTCTATATATCTGTTATTGTGCCAGTACCAGGTTGTTTTGAGAACAGTTGCTTTGTAGTATAGCTTGAAATCTGGTATTGAGATCCCACCTACTTTATTCTTCTTTCTCAGAATTGCTGTAGCTATTTGTGGTCTTTTTTTGTTCCAGAAGAATCTATGAAGAATTCTTTCTAGGTCTGTGAAATATGTTGTTGGTATTTTAATGGGTAGTGCATTGAATCTGTAGATTGCTTTGGGTAGTATGGACATTTTAATGATGTTGATTCTCACAATCCATGAGCATGGTATGCTCTTCCATCTGTTAACATCTTCCTCTTTTTTCGGTGTGCTGTAGTTTTCTACTTATAGATCTTTTACCTCTTTAGTTAGGTTTATTCCTAGATATCTTAATGTTTTTGGTGCGATGGTAAATGGGATTGCTGTTTAGTCTCTCTTTCTGTAATATCACTATTAGTGTATAGAAATGCCACAGATTTCTTGGCATTAATTTTGTATCCTGCTACATTCCCGAATTCATTTATTAAGTCAATTAGTTTTGGGATGGAGTCCTTCAGGTTTTTCATGTACAGTATCATGACATCTGCAAATAAGGACAGCTTTAATTCTTCTTTTCCAATTTGGATGCCTTTTATTTCTTCTTCTTGTCTAATTGCAATGGCTAATACTTCCAGTACTATGTCGAACAGGAGAGGTGAGAGTGGGCATCCCTGTCTTATTCCTGTTCTTAGGGGAAATGGTTTTATTATTTGCCCATTGAGTATGATGTTAGCTGTGGGTTTATCATAGATGGCTTTTATTATGTTGAGGTATGATACTTCTATTCCCACTTTGCTCAGAGTTTTTATCAAGAAAGGGTATTGGATTTTGTCAAATGCTTTTTCTGCAGCAATTGATATGACTATGTGATTTTTATCTCTCAATTTCTTTATGTGATGTATCACATTTATTGATTTGCGGATATTGTACCATCCCTGCATTCCTGGGATGAATCCTATTTGGTCATGGTGTATGATCTTTCTGATGTACTGCTGGATCCGATTTGCTAGAATTTTATTGAGGATTTTGGCATCTATGTTCATGAGAGATATTGGCCTATAATTCTCTTTCATTGTGTTGTCTTTATCTGGTTTTGGTATTAGGGTGTTGCTGGCTTCATAGAAGGTGTTTGGAAGTGTTCCTTCTTCTTGAATATTTTTTAATAGTCTGAGGAGGATAGGTATTAATTCTTCCTTGAATGTTTGGTAAAACTCTCCTGTGTAGCCATCTGGTCCCGGCTTTTACTTGCTGGAAACTTTTTGATGACTGCTTCAATTTCATGCATAGCTATTGGACTATTGAGATGTTTAGATTCTTCCTGATTGAGTTTTGGAAGGTTATATTTTTCTAGGAATGTGTCCATTTCTTGCAGGTTGTCCAATTTGTTGGAATAGAGTTGTTCATAGTATTTTTTAACAATCCTTTCTATTTCAGCAGGGTCCGTTATTATTTCTCCTTTCATTTCTGACTTTCTTAATTTGGGTCTTTGTCAGAAACCAAACATTGTTCTCACTAAATGGATGTAAACAGGAGGTCAGAAGGTTGATCAACCTTAATTGCTCTGAAAGGTCAGAGCTAATTACTCACTGTTTAGTTGAAAACATTTTTAGCTGAAGCAGCCTCTACCTGTTTGTTTCATGTTGATTTCTGATTTGTTATTTCCTGCCTAAAGGCTAGGAGTGTGTCCCAAAGCCTTAATAAAATGGAGAAAAAGGCCAGAGCAAGTGGCAGTCCTTTCCACTAGAGAAAGGCTCCCAACTGGCCACCCAATATTGCCATATTAATATTTTCTAGTTTCTCTTTTCATTTGTGTGCAGCTTCCTCCAGAAGCCAAACCCTGAACCATGTGTGATGTGGAAAGGGGCTCCCACAGGTCTTCTCTCTTTTCTTCTTGGTGAGCCTGGCTAGAGGTACATCAATCTTGTTTATCCTTTCAAAGAACCAGCTCTTGGGTTTGTTGATCTTTTGAATTGTTTCTTTGGTCTCCATGTGGTTTATCACTGCTCCGATCTTTACTATTTCCTTTCTTCTCAGTACACTGGGGTTTTATTGTTGCTCTCGTTCTAGCTCTTTGAGTTGTAGGGTTAGGTAATTTATTACCATTGTTTCCTGTTTTTTGCAGGAGGCTTGTAGGACTATGAACTGCCCTCTCAAGACTGCTTTCACTGTGTCAAATAAATTTTGTATTGTTATGTTGTCATTGTCATTTGTTGCCATGATGTTTTTTATTTCTTCCTTGATCTCTTTGATTACCCAGTTGTTGTTTAATAGCATGCTGTTTAGTCTCCATGTGTTTGATTTCTTTCTATTGTTTTTATTGAAGTTGATTTCCAGTTTTATGCCACTGTGGTCTGAGAAAATGCTTGATATGATTTCTATCTTCTTGAATTTGAAGAGACTTTTTTTTATCACCCAACAAATGATCTATCTTTGAAAATGACCCATGTGCACTGGAGAAGAATGTATATTCTGTGGCTTTGGGGTGAAATGTTCTGAAGATGTCAATTAATTCCATCTGGTCTGTGAGTCATTTAGGATTGATGTTTCTTTGCTGATTTTTTGTTTAGAGGATTTGTCCAGTGGGGTATTAAAGTCTCCTACTATGATTGTATTGCTGTCAATCTCTCCATAATATCCTCCAGGAGTTTTTTTTTATGTATTTAGGTGCTCCTTTATTAGGTGCATATATGTTTACCAGAGTTATTTCTTCTTGTTGGATTGTTCCCTTTAGTATTATGAAGTGGCCTTCTTTATCTCTTGTTATGTCCTTCACTTTGGGATCTAATTTGTCAGATATAAGTATTGCAACCCCACCTTTTTTTTTTTCATTTCCATTTGCCTGAAATATCATCTTCCATCCCTTCACTCTCAATCTGTGTGCATCTCTTTTCCTGAGGTGGGTGTCTTGTAGACAGCAGATATATGGATCATGTTTTCTTATCCAATCAGTTACCCTATGTCTTTTGATTGGAGCATATGATCCATTTACATTTAAAGTTATTATGATAGGTACTTATCTGTCCCCATTTTTAGCCTATACCCCTGAGTTCCTTTTTTGCTTCCTCTTTCTTTTTATTACAGCAGACCTTTTAACATTTCTTGCATTGCTGGTTTGGTGGTAATATATTCCCTTAGTCCTTTTTTGTCTGGAAGCTTCTGATTTCACCTTCAATTTTGATTGAGAGTCTTGCAGGGTACAGTATTCTTGGATTCAGACCCCCCCCCTTTACATGACTTTGTATATTTCATTCCATTCCTTTCTGGCATGATGAGTTTCTGTTGAGAAGTCAGTAGCTAGTCTTATGGGGGTTCCTTTGTAGGTAACTTTCTGTTTCTGGCTGCTTTTAAGATTCTTACTTTGTCGTCAGTGCTTGCCAATTTAATTATAATGTGCCTTGGTGTCGGTTTTTGGGGTTCATTTTGCTTGGGACTCTGTGAGCTTCTTGGATTTGTGTGGGTTTTTTCTTTCCTATATTGGGGAAATTTTCTGTCAGTATTTCTTCAAACAGGTTCTCTAATCCTTGCTCAGTTCCACTCCTTCTGGAACCCCAATTATGCAGATGGTGTTTTATTTTGTGTTATGCCATAGTTTCCTTAGGCTCTCCTCTTGCTGTTTAATTTTTTTTCTAGAAGCTGCTGTATTTGGGTATTTTTTCCTACCGTGTCTTCTAGCTCACTGATGTGGTCCTCTGCTTCTTCTAGTCTACTTTTGATGCTTTCTATTGAGTTTTTTATAGCAGTGATGTCATTTTTCATTTCTTCTTGATTATTCTGCACCTCCTCTATGTTCTTCTGCATTTCTTCTTGCTGCTTCTTCATCTCCTCTTGGGTCTTCTTCATTTCCTCTTGGGTGTTACTCACATTGTCGATTTTGTCTTCCTTTCTTTTCATCCACCTTATGATCATTTCTCTGAACTCTTTCTCTGGCAGGCTTATTTCTGCTGCTATTTCGTTTACTTCCTTTTCTGTTGATACCTGCCTTTCTGTCTTATGCGGGCTGTTTCTTCTTCTGCCCATGGTCTTTCTTCTCTGGGTGTCTTGTTATGTAGTTCTCTCCTACATTGATTCAAAGGCACAAACTACAACACGACCAGGTACAACACACAAGGCATTGAACAGAAATGTATTCACAATGTTAATAATCATAAATAAGGTGACCACCAATGAAAGACAAATTAGGGTTAAGTAGAGAAAGAAGAAGAGGGAAATGAGGGAAAAAGAAAAGAAAGAAGTCCCAAGATCAAATTGGCAGAGGGAGAAAAAATAAATAAATAAATGAACAAAAAAATAAAATAAATAAATAAAAAGGAGAAGAAGAAGAAAAGAGAAAGAGAAAAAAAGGCAGAGACAAACGAAAGAGGATAGAGAGAAAAGGGGAACAAAATATAGATGTCAGGAGAAAACTCCAATAGAACAGTTACTAATCCCAACAAATGCCCGCAACCAGTACCTGGAGATTAATACAAACTACAAATAACAACTGGTATCAAAGGAGGTGAGGGAAAAAAAGAGGCAAAAAACAAACCAAAACAAAGCAAACAAAATGCAAAATAAAACAAGTAGAATAAGCTAAACCAATCTCACAAAAAAATAAAAATAAATTTGATATAATCACCGTTCAGGCAAATAGCAACAAAAGGACATAGAGAAAAACAACTTTTTGGATAGTTAAGAAAAGAAGAGAGAGGTTTGTATGGACTTGGAGTAGAATTTGAAATTAGATATATAAGTGTGGTGAAATTTTAATCTGGTAAAGAGAAAGAATAGGAACAATCCAACGTTGGAAAAGGGAAAGAGAAACAAGACAACAAAATGGGGAAAGTGAGGAGGAACGTGTTGGCATAAAGGTAGAGTTGAGTAAAATTATGCTAAAGGAAAGATGAAAATAGAATGTAGAACTCTAATCCCGAAGTAAAATAAAGGAAAAACAAAATGACACCTGTTTTTTTTCCAAAAAGGTAAAATAGTAGTAGTAATAATACTAGTTGAAAACAAAAATGTAATAATTAAAAAGGTAAAATCAAATGAGGAGGAAAGAAAATAAATAGTTTTTTAATTAAAGTATGCAAAAATGAAAAATAAAATAAAATAAAATTTTTTTAAAAAAGAAAAAGAAAAAAAATAGAATGGTCATTCACTTCCACTATTTTTCTGCTTGGCACTCCTTTTTCCCAGTTGGGAGGGTATTGCAGTTCCCTGTGTTCCACTGTGAGGTCTTAATCTCTCTATTCTTTTGTGGTTATGCGAGAGTCAATTTGTGGGTCATCCACTGGGTGGCAGTGTTTTGGAATTGACCTCTGAGACTAAGTACAGGACCTATCTAGGCTGTGCTCAGTTCCTGCTACTCTGTGATTCTCACAACCGGTTTGTGGGGATTTTGCAGCCGGGACACTGTAATAACTCCCAGGCTGTCTTTCTGCCTCAGATCAAAATGAGTTGTTTTCTAGAGCTCCCCTTTGTCATCAGCTCCGAGAGTCCGCTTCCACATTTAGGGATCACGCCCTGCCCTACCTCCGTGGACCTCTCCAGAAGCAGCTTTCTCACAGCCCGATTCCCACAGTGTGCATGTCTCTGTTCTGTGGGGCAGGAGACCTCACCTTATCCCAGGCAAAATCTGACCTTTCTGTGTGCCCTGTGGGTCTCCTCTGAGTCTGCGCATCTGCACCGATTAGAGAGTGGTGTTCTGGGTCCCCCGGCTGTTCAGTGAGTGCTTAAAGCTGCAGCTTTCAGACTGCTGTAGACATCCACTTCCATCTGCCAGATGGCGTGGTCTCCGCATTCGCGCTGGTGGCTCCAACAGACAAAATCCCTGTAGCAGTGGGGCTGCCTGATCAGGAGAGCCCCATCCAGCAGTCCCCCACCTTCTCCTGGAGGATAACTGACTCTTAACTTGCCAACAAACACTCCCAGTGAGACTCTCAGCTGCTCTCTCTCCCTCTGCCCAGCGACAAAGCTCCATCTATTCCACCGCCATTTTTCCTCTCTCTCTCTTTTTTTTTTTTAAAAAAGGAGTTGCTATGTTGAGATCTTAGAAAATTGTCCACCATATACGCTGTTCCCCCCAAAATAAGACAGTGTCTTATATTAATTTTTGCTCCCAAAGATGCACTAGGTCTTATTTTCAGGGAATGTCTTATTTTTCCATGAAGAAGAATATGGTACACATTTATTGTTGAACAAAAGAAAAGGAAATTTATTACCTGTATACAGTACGGTAGTAGTTTTTATCACAAACCAGATCACTGATTGACCACAGCACAGCTGGAGCTGTTCAGGCAGTGTGAGGTCTCTTTAAATCAGGAGTCAGAAAACTTATGGTAACTTCAGGGGCCTTATATTCCAGGGAGTCCTTATTATTGGGGAGGTCTTATTTTTGTGGGGAGGCCTTATATTACAGTGAGAGGCTAAACTGGAAGTAGGTCTTATTTTCAGGGGATGTCTTACTTTTGGGGGAAAAGGGTAGTAAATGCTCAATAATGCTATCTTTTTATTACATAAAAAATGTTTTTGAGCCAAAAGAGCATCTAATGTTAGATATACTATAAGTTTTACTTTTGCTATGGTTTGAATAGAGGATTAGGGTAGAAGAGATGAGTTATTTTACACATAAATAATATGAGATGTGAATAAGAATGTTCAAAGCAGCACTGTTTGTCATATATTCACATAATAGAATATTATACAGTAGATAAAATGAATGATGCTAAAAACAATAAAATAATACATCATGCCACAGTAGAACATGGATTAATATTATCAATCCTATATAATAAAGATCTAATATGCTAATTAGACTGAACAGTAGAACGACCATCTGGACAACATTCCAGATGAAGCTAAGGCTGCGAGAACCAAGCCCCTTGCATGAATTCATGCATTGGGCCTCTAGTATAATAATAATAATAATAATAATAATAATAATAATATAAGTCCCAAATATTGTATATCATATATCTTCTTTTATGAAATTAAAAACAATAAAAATAAATAATACACTTTTGGAGAATACAAGATGGCGGCATAGGTGAACACCTACACTGCTGCCTCGCACAACAGTTTCAAAACTACAACTAAAAGACAGAACCGACATCATTCAGAACCACAGGAAAGCTGGCCGAGTGTAAGTTCTACAGCTAGAAGGAAAGAGAGGGGCTCACAGAAACCCAGAGGAGCTGCAAAAAGCCGAGGTATGGAGACGCGCGCGCTGAGAGAGCTGGTGCAGGAGTACCTGGCTGGCTTTCTCTGGAGAGAGGGAAACGGAGACTCCCAACGGCATTGAACCCCTTATCTTACGACACTAAACCCCAGATCCAGCCGAAACTCATACGAGGGAGTTTGGACTGTGAAAATGGAGAGGTGCACGGAAATTTAGGGGAGTCGCAAAAGATCAAGTCTGGACGCGCACGCGCACGGTGCTGCGCGGAGGACAGATTGCTGATTGTGGTGGAGGAAAGATTGCCGCTGGCTTTCACGAGTGGGCGAGAGACAGACCCTCCCAACTGTGCCACTTCTGAGTCCACTGGGCCCCTGTTTCGGGCGAAACCCTGGGGACCTAGACTCGTGTGGTCCTGGTGCGCAGGGAAGCCAAAAAGGCAGCGGTTAGAGGCACTGCTGGCAGGCGCACAGGACTGCTCCAGCCATTACCCAGTCACGTGAGACTCAGGGGCCGTGGAGGGCGGGGCCAACTGGAAGGCAAGGCGGTCCCTTAAGCCCTGAGACTCCACCCATCCCAAGCTCAACAGAGGCTTCTGCGGCTTTGCATCTGGTATCATAAGGCTGAATTCAACACAAGTTTCCCCAGCATAGTGAAAATGCCGAGACAAGGGAAGGGATCACAAACAAAAGAAATGGAGGAAAAAAAACGACTGGATATAGAGTTCAAAACCACGCTTATAAGGTTTTTCAAGAATATGCTAGAAAAGATGGATAAAATTAGCGAGAGCCAAGAGGAGATGAAAAAGGACCAACTAGAGATGCGAAAGAGCCAACTAGAGATGGAAAAGATGATAAAGGACCAAATAGAAATTAAACATACACTGACTGAAATAAAAAATATTATACAGAGTCCTAACAGCAGACTAGAGAAAGGCAAGAATCAAGTAAAAAATTTGAAATATAAAGAAGCAGACAACATTCAACTGGAAAAGCAAGAAGAGAAAAGAATCCAAAAATGTGAACATAATGTAAGGAGACTCTGGGACAGTTTCAAGCGTACCAACATCATAATTGTGGGGGTGCCAGAAGAAGAAAGAGAGCAAGATACTGAAAACCTATTTAAAGAAATAATGACTGAAAACTTCCCACATATGGTAAAAGAAATAGACTTACAAGTCCAGGAAGCACACAGAACCCCATATAAAAGGAATCCAAAGAGGACCACACCAAGACACATCATAATTAAAATACCAAGAGCAAAAGAGAAAGAGATAATATTAAAAGCAGCAAGAGAAAAACAGTTTATTACCTACAAGGGAGTACCCATACGACTGTCAGCTGATTTCTCAACAGAAACGATGCAGGCCAGAAGGGAGTGGCAAGAAATATTCAACGTGATGAATAGCAAGAACCTACAACCAAGAATAATCTATCCAGCAAAGCTAACATTCAGAATTGAAGGGCAGATAAAGAGCTTCACAGAGAAGAAAAAGCTAAAGGAGTTCATCAACTCCAAACCAGTATTATATGAAATGCCGAAAGGTACTCTTTTAGAAGAGGAAGAAGAAAAAGGTAAAAGACAAAAAATTATGAACAAAAATACATACCTATCAACAAGTGAATCTAAAAATTAAGTGAATTAAAACTTGGATCAACAGAATAAACTGGTGAATATAATAGAATCAGGAGCACAGAAAGGGAGTGGACTGATAATTCTCAGGGGGAAAGGGGTGAGGGGTGTACAGGGAGAGACTTGACAAAAATCATACACCTATGGATGAGATCAATGGGAGGGAGCTAAGGGCAGAGGGAGGGGTGGGAGCTGGGTGGAGGGGTGCTATGGAGGGGAAAAAAAGAGAAACAAATGTAATAATCTGAATAATAAAGATTTAACTAAAAAATAATAATAATACACTTTTTATAAATATGTAAAACTGTTAAGACTTATATAAAACTATGCATATGAAATACATATCTTTTTTAAAAGCAAAAAGGATGGTAAATACAGGCTTTAGAATGATAGTTGCCATTGGTGGGAATAGGAGGGCTGTATTATTAGAGCATATTATTGTCAAGATCCTAAACTTTATTTTGAATAGTGGGTTTACTGTTGTTTACAACATTGTGAACATTAACTAGATAACTTAATAAAAGAAGACCATGAATATATTAATGATGACAATGTGTGATGAGCCAAAGATTATGATTTATTTAATTTTGTGAACTTGAGTTCCAGCAAGAGAGAGAGAGAAAGAGAGGGAAAGAGAGAAAGAGAGAGAGAGAGAGAGAGAGAGAGAGAGAGGTTATTCATGGCACATGATTGTACAAATGACAAACCTTGCTACTATAGCAGTGAGTATGATATTCATGTTAGAAGGGGCATTTTGTTTCAGCAAAAATCATTGATTACATTAAGTCAATGTTAAGAATTTTTTATTATTATTTTTTATTTTTTTATAAATCTTTATTGTTCATATTATTACAATTGTTCCTTTTTTTCCCCATAGCTCCCATCCACTCAGCTCCCACCACACCCTTTGCTCTTACCTCCCCCTCATTGTCCTTGTCCATAGGTGTATGATTTTTGTCCAATCTCTCCCTGCATGCCCCTCACCCCTATCCCCTGAGAACTGTCAGTCCACTCCCTTCCTATGCCCCTGATTATATTATATTCAACAGTTTATTCTGCTCATCAGATTTTTAATTCACTTGATTTTTAGATTTACTTGTTGATGGATATGTATTTGTTGTTCCTAATTTTTATCCTTACCTCCTCCTCCTCCTCCTCCTCCTCCTCCTCCTCCTTCTCCTCCTC
>JAAGEH010002531.1:21380328-21473967 GCA_011751065.1 Lasiurus cinereus
TTCTTCTTCTTCTTCTTCTTCTTCTTCTTCTTCTTCTTCTTCTTCTTTTTCTTCTTCTTCTTCTAGAGTACTTTTCAGCATTTCATATAATGTTGCTTTGGTGTTGATGAACTCCTTTAATTTTTTCTTATCTGTGAAGTACTTTATCTGCCCTACAATTTTGAATGATAGCTTTGCTGGGTAGAGTAATCTTGGTTGTAGGTTCCTGCTATTCATCACTTTGAATATTTCTTGCCACTCCCGTCTGGCCTGCATAGTTTCTATTGAGAAATCAGCTGACAGTCAAATGGGTGCTCCCTTGTAGGTAATTGTTTTTCTCTTGCTGCTTTTAATATTCTCTCTTTCTCTTTTGCTCTTGGCATTTTAATTATGATGTGTCTTGGTGTAATCCTCTTTGGATTCCTTTTGTTTGGGGTTCTGTGGGCTTCCTGGACTTATAAGTATTTCTTTCACCAGGTGGGGGAAGTTTTCAGTCATTATTTCCTCAAATAGGTTTTCAGTATCTTGCTCTCTCTCTTCTTCTGGCACCCCCATAATTCTGATATTTGTACACTTGAAGTTGTCCTATAGGCTCCTTACACTATCTTCCAATTTTTGGATTCTTTTTTTCTTTTGCTTTTCCAGTTGAGTGCTTTCTGCTTCTTTGTATTTCAGATCTTTGACTTGATTCTTGCATTCCTCTAGTCTGCTGTTAGGTCTCTGCATAATATTTTTTATTTCTGTCAGTGTATGTTTAATTTCTAGTTGGTCCTTTTTCATCTCTACTTGGTCCTTTCTCATCTCCTCTTGGGTCTTGCTAAATTTATCCATCTTTTCTAGGAAATTCTTGAAAAAACTTATAACCATGGTTTCTAACTCTATATCCAGTTGTTTGTTTTTTTCCATTTCTTTTGTTTGTGATATGTTCCTTTGTCTCTTCATTTTCACTGCTTCCCTGAGTTGGTAGAGTAGCTTTGTGTGCTAGGTGTTCTATATGGCCCAGTAGCTCAGCCTCCCTACTTACCTGAGTTGGCCACTTTGGTGCACCCCTTTTTGGACTGTGTGTACAGGCTTGTTGTAAAGTCTTGATTGTTGTTGGTATAACTGGAAGAATTTTTATTTTTTGTTTATATTTACTTTATAATTTTAAATTTCAATTTAATAATTGTCTAAGTACTTATATGATGGATTTCCACATTGTTTTTAGTTTACTCATATATTATTTTGGAGATAGTTTAAGTGATCATTGGAGACTCTGAGAATTTATTTTTACTTCAAAATGATCTGTTCTTTAGGAAATACTGCACTATAATCTCAATGGTCCCTTTCTTAAATTCCTATATTTCAGAGATGCTCAAAATGAAATCCAAAGATGGCTTAGGGATGCTGAGATGCTTTTAGATACCACACAAATTGTTTAAAGACTCCACAATTATTTGAGGTTAAACATTAAAAAGAGATTTATTTGCCTTCATTACTCTCCCTCATAAGTGAACAATAGAATTTTCCAGAATCTATACAATGTGTGATATTACAAGAGATTAACTATAGAAGAAGATAAGAGAGGTCAGAATCTACATTTAATTTTGGCTACTAAGTCAGACATTAGATTTGTCAACATGTAAATAATGACATTCTTCTCATTATATTTTTTTACCGTGGTTAGCATAGGATATTTTTTCATAAATGCATTATTAATGTGACACATGTAATGAGTTTATGACATTTTAAATGAACTAATAAATAAATATTTTTAAATCTCTCAGTTTTAATCCAATAAATATCAATAGGCATTATTCACATAAACAAGATCTCTCTGGGGTCTTTAATAATTTTTAAGATTATTAAAGGATACAAAGATACCCAAACTGTTGAGAACTACTGCTTTAACCTATCTTCTCTTATTTCTATATTCTTACTAGGACTATACTGAAATTTATAAGACATGAACTACTGTCATGTTTCACTATAATGAGCAGCTGTGAAATTATACATAACTAGGGGGAGCAGGTAAGCACAGAAGGTTGTCAAGGTGACAAGCTCATGAGAGGACTCTGAGGCAGGCTCTCGACTGAGAGAAATAGGTGAGCAGATATATACTAATGGATAGAGAGATGTTAAAATCTGTGGAATTTTTGGAATAATAAATTCATAGTTATCACATGAATGTCGTAAAAGAACATCAAAGACATCAGGTGAGGGGGAAACCAGAGGATGTGGTAATGAGCCTCTGCCCTCCACTCCGCAAGTCAGCAGGTTTTACATGGCTTGGCCTGGACTGCTGATTACTGTCTGGTGGAGAGGTGCTGATCACTTTGCATAGAGGTGGTCCAGGGCTTTGGAAGCAGGATGGCATTTTTGTTTAAAATATGTGAAAGTATAAACACACACATACACACACAAGGATGCCCAGATTTCTATTAGATACATACAAATCACTTCCCATAGGCTCCTAGAAAAAACTGCCTTTACTAGTTAATCTCGGTTTCAATATTTGATGAAAAATACAATGTCTGCTTCTTGGTTTTGTTTGTTTGTTTGTTTTTTGATGAGGCAGTTCATGTCATTTCAATGAGAAGGGCCATATTTTAGATGTTAATAAAAGTTCTTTAGCCTTTTCTTAGATGCTATGGAGATATGTATGTGAATAATAAACTCAACAAGAGACACAGTTATTTTTTTTAATTTTTATTTTTTTAGGATGGCAGGCAAATTTATTGTGAATTTAAAGATGTATCTAAGTAGCTTAATATAGATTATATGATTCCTATTCTTTTTCTTAATTTAATAAATCTTTATTGTTCAGATTATTACAATTGTTCCTCTTTTATTCCCCATAGCTCCTCTCCACCCTGTTCTAGCCCCACCCTCTGTCCTTACCTCCCCCTAATTATCTTCATCCATAGGTATACGATTTTTGTCCAGTCTCTTCTCTCACCCACCTCACCCCTTCCTCCCTGAGAATTGTCAGTCCACTCCCTTTCTATGCCCCTGATTCTATTATATTCACCAGTTTATTCTGTTCATCAGATTTTTAATTCACTTGATTTTTAGATTCACTTGATAGATATGTATTTGTTGTTCATAACATTTATCTTTACCTCCTTCTCCTTCTCCTTCTCCTTCTCCTTCTTCTTCTCCTCCTTCTCCTTCTTAAAGAATACCTTTCAGCATTTCATATAATACTGGTTTGGTGTTGATGAACTCCTTTAGTTTTTTCCTATCTGTGAAGCTCTTTATCTAACCTTCAATACTGAATGATAACTTTGCTGGATAGAGTAATCTTGGTTGTAGGTTCTTGCTATTCATCACGTGAATAGTTCTTGCCACTCGCATCTGGCCTGCATAGTTTCTATTGAGAAATAAATTCACAATCATATGGGTGCTCCCTTGTAAGTAATTAACTTTTTTTTTCCTTGCTGCTTTTAATATTCTCTCTTTGTCTTTTGCTCTTGGCATTTTAATTATGATGTGTCTTGGTGTAATCCTCTTTGGATTCCTTTTGTTTGGGGTTCTGTGCACTTCCTGGGATTGTAAATCTATTTCTTTCACCAGGTGGGGGAAGTTTTCAGTCATTATTTCCTCAAATAGGTTTTCAGTATCTTGCTCTCTCTCTTCTTCTGGCACCCCCATAATTCTGATGTTTGTACACTTGAAGTTGTCCTATAGGCTCCTTATACTATCTTCCAATTTTTGGATTCTTTTTTATTTTGCTTTTCCAGTTGAGTGCATTCTGCTTCTTTGTATTTCAGATCTTTGACTTGATTCTTGCATTCCTCTAGTCTGTTGTTAGGTCTCTGCATAATATTTTTTTATTTCTGTCAGTTTATGTTTAATTTCTAGTCGGTCCTTTTTCATCTCTACTTGGTCCTTTCTCATCTCCTCTTGGGTCTTGCTAAATTTATCCATTTTTTCTAGGAAATTCTTGAAAAACCTTATAACCATGATTTTGAACTCTAAATACAGTCGTTTGTTTTTCTTCATTTCTTTCATTTGTGATCTGTTCCTTTGTCTCTGTATTTGCACTGCTTTCCTGAGTTGGTCAAGTAGCTTTGTGTGCTAGGTGTCCTATATGGCCCAATAGCTCAGCCTCCCCTGTTACCTGAGGTGGCCACTTTTGGTGCACCCCTTTGTGGACTGTGTGTACAGCCTTGTTGTAGTTAAGTCTTGATTGTTGTTGGTATAACTGGGGTGAATTGGCTGTGAGGGTCAGCTGTGTCTACGCTGGGAGAACTTCTGTGCTGGAGTCAGCCTTATGAGATAAGACTTGTAAAATTGTAAAAGCCTCTGTGCTTGGCTTGGATGAGGTGGAGTCTCAGGGCTGAGCAGACAGCCTTGGCTTCCCATCAGCGCTGCCCTATGAGGCAAGGCCCCTGGGTCTCAGTGTCCCTGGGTAATCGCTGCAGTCCTCTCTGTGTGCACTCGCATGCATGCCTCCAGACCTCTGCCTTTCGCGACTCCCCTGAGTTTCCATGCACCCCAGGGACCCGTATGGGTCTGGGTCCCCAGGGTCTCGCCAGAAACTGGGGTTCAGTGCAGTCGGAACTGGAGTTCAGCTCAGTCGGGAGGTTCCATTTTGCTCATGCTAGAGAAAGCCAGCACAATCAGCAGTCAGTCCTCTCTGCACACACTTTTGCATGCCTCTAGACCTCTACCTTTTGTAGCTCCCCTAAGTTTTAGTGAACTCCTCCCGTTTCCTGACAGTCCAGACTCCCCCCATATGAGTCTCACCTGAAACTGGGGTTCAGTGAAGTCGGCAGCTTCTGTCTCCCTCCTGCTAGAGGAAGCCAACCAGGTACTTTGTGTCCATTCCCTCCACGCAGGTGTCTCCATACCTCAGTTTTTTGCAGCTCTGTGTGAGCCCTCTCTTTCCTTCTAGTTGTAGAATTTCCACTCAGCCAGCTTTCCTGTGGTTCTGGCTGATGCCTGTTCTGTCTTTTAGCTGTAGTTTTGAAATTGTTGTGTGAGGCACCAGTTTTGGTGTTCACCTGTGCTGCCATCTTGTTTTCTCTCAAGAGAAACATTTAAAAAGAAATGTGTATCATGTTTGGAAAATTGGATAATAAAACCTGAAAGCTTTTTATTTCATGACGCTAGTTAGCAACTTCATTATTCCATGCTCAACTTCTTGGTTTCTGAACTTTATATCCTCAGAAAAGATACACACCATTCATTTTAGGAAGACTTGGAATATTTTTACACCCATGCACCATTCTTCATGTAACTGACAAATTACTTCTAACTCAGACATTTTGAAAAGCAATTTTGCTCCCTTAGGTACTTTGCCCATAAACTCCAGTCACTTTTATCATGTTCTAGGTAGCTGTATCACATGGATATTTGTTTTAAGCACATAAACACCAACCATATAACAATGTATGACAGGATATCTGAGACATGACATGTGCAAAGCTTGAACTTTTCTCTGTCCTTAACTGAGGCTGTCAATCTGTTTAGTTTGGTATATTAGAAGTTATGTGCCAATGTTGATCTTTTTTCTCTTGCTCTTCTGAGTTATGCAATTACTGAAATTATCTCATTTCAACAGGAGATACTGCTGGCAACAAAAAAAGCATAAAAAATCTTAAAAATCTCTTTTGAGGATGGAAATTATCCCATAAATTTCCTGCAGGCTTAAGAACACTTCATGGTATTTTCTCTTGCAATCCCTTACCCTTACCATCCCCCTTCCTTCTAATCCACCCATCAATTCTCATTCCTATAATAGAAAGAGAATCCTGTTGAGATCCAGACTCTATCCATCAGGGCAGAGTTCTCTTAAATTGATGTGCTGAGCCTTTAGTATTAAGAAGAAGACCAAATTGTTTTAAAAGTTAATAGAACACAAACCATATAAATTCAAAAGTGGTGTTTGGGATTTCTGTAGCCTATTTGTTTCTGTACAAGTTAGGCCTGCAGAAAAAAACTGAGAAGTATTAGAATGAGCTAGAGGATGCAATACTTCTCATCTCTTTATCATAAACAACTAGAACAATTCTGTGCAGTAGCTAATAAGGTAATATTCACAATTCTAGTTTTTCTTTATAATGGACTCAAAGGAAAAGCAAAAACAATTATATGGAAACAATTTGGGGAATGGGAAGGTATTTAAAAAACATTTAATATTGAATTATAATTGCTCATCCAATAAAGTGCTTTACTTTCTGCCTCTTGCTTATATATATTTTGATAATCTAGTTTCATAACCTCAATTTAAGTGATTGTCTTGATAGCTATTGTCTTAATATTATTCTCTTCCCTAATTATTTGAGAAAAGAAAAATGCTTTAATTTAGACAGAAAGTTCAATAGGTCTTGGAATCTTTATTTTCAAGCATTACTGAGTGCTTCATCAACAACTTGTTCCTGCTTGGGTCCAATATTTTCACATATTGTTCATCGAAAAGGTGGATCATCTTTTACTTTTACTAAGACAATTCAAGTTTACTTTGTATTAGTCAACATTGTGAGGCATTAAGCAAGAATGCCCCATAAGAGATAATTCATTTCAAAGACATAGCTCTAAATTAACATAAGAGCTTGAAAAGCAAAGTACCATGGATAGCACTAATGTTTACTGATAATGTTATATATAGTGGTAACTTATTATGTCTTTCTCACACAGGTGTCTCTCTCTCTCTCTCTCTCTCTCTCTCTCTCTCTCTCTCTCTTTTATTCTCTCTCAAAAAAAAATCAATGGAAACATATCCTCAGGTAAAGATTAAACAAACTCCTCATTATGCCCTTTCTTGCAAATTGTATTGGTTGAGGTCTCAGATTTGAAGTGGGATTTTTGATATACTTTGTTTTTAAAGTCCAGTTTTCTCTTTTCTTTTCTTGGGGATATATTGAAAGAAAAAACTTACCTTGCTTTAAATGGAAGAGCCAATTCAATTCCAGTGGCAACAAACATATATGTAGTGGTTATAAGTAAAAGGGATTGCTGCAGGGCTTGTATACGGGACAAGTTAGATGCTACACATAAAGACTGCCTCCATCCTTATTCTCTGTGTCAATTAACCAATTGAGATATAAGTGTGATAAAAAAAAATCACTGAATTTAAAGGTGAGATAAAAGTTATATCTTATCGTGTCTATTATGTATTTTACTTTTCATAAAATTCCTGAGGCAATGCTGTGGACTGTAAGCATAACTGGGAATAAAAAGACAGAAAAAAAATCAGGAAACAATAGCCTACTTTACAATTCCAATGTGATTTCCCTTACTAATCAGATAGCAGGAGTTTGTTGACCATGTATAGGCTACAGTACTAACCTTAGGAGCAGATTTTGGAAGCAAGCTTGGCTTCATTTTTCAGAGATTCAGAGCTGTCTATAGCACTTTGTAGGACTCGAAACTCTGCCATTATTTATTCATTCACTACAGGTTCTGGAGGCACAAACATTTTGAAGAAAAGCCTATTAAAATGAGACCATCTTGGTAAAGAACAACCTGGATATGAGGAAGAAATACATGTTTATTTTCCAACTCTGTTATAGAGCCAATCTCTTTGTACAGAGAGGGAGAAGGGAGGAAGGGAAGGAAGAAAGGGAGGAGGAGGAGGAGGCGGAGGAGGAGGAGGAGTAGGAAGGTGGGGCTGATGAAGAAAGTAGAATCAAAGGCTAATTTTCTTCACATTTTTTCCTAGGATTGTGAAATACTAAGGTTGTCTTAAAATTATTTTGCTAACATAAGAAAGTCAACAAGCATATCCTTCAATACATATTGTTAAATTCTCCATTTGATTTATTTTTGCATCTTAAAAGTCATTCTTTTGTAGAAAAAATATTCTTAATGAAGGAAAAGAACACAGTGCTTCTACTTCATATATAAAGAATCAACATAACTGAAAATTAGGACTAATACAAAAGGTATAATTTAACCCAATTACATAGTAATATTCATGCAGAGTCTTATGCTTTTAGAGAGTCAGTGGTTAAAGCTGATTTTTTTCAAAGAATAACATCATCTCTATTTTAATGCTGTCAAATATGCATCATTTCCCACTCCCAATATTTTATTATAAAATGTTTTTTTAAAAATAAGAAAGTTGAAAGAAAATGTGTATAGGGAACATTCAGACCTACTTTCTAGATTCTATAATTGACATGTTACTATTGTTGCTTTACCTACTCATCTACCCAACTTTCTATCCCCCTGTCACTTCATTTTTATTTTTTTAGGTCTACATCTTATATTTTTTATTTTTAATATATTTTATTAATTTTAGAGAGGAATGGCAAGGGAGAGAGAAATAGAAACAGCAATGATATGAGAGAATCATTGATCAGCTGCCTCCTGAATGCCCCGCACTGGAGATCGAGCCTGCAACCCAGGCATGTGCCCTGTCTAGGAATCAAACTGTGACCTTGTTCATAGGTCGATGCTCAACCACTGAACTGTCCTGGCTGGGGGAGGTCTACATCTTTTAAAAAATAGGAAAGAATTACTAGTATGTGCATATATTTTGAGACCAACTAGAAGGATTGAAAAATTATTTTGTATTTTTCAGAGATTGTTTCTTAGAGAGGATTGTGTTAGTTTCCTATTGTTGCTATAAAAAAAATGACATAAAACTACAGGCTTAAAACAACGCAAATTTATTTATCTTATAGTTCTGGAGTTCAGAAATCTGAAATGGGTCTTGTAGTCTACAGCCATACCACCCTGAACGAGTCTGATCTTGTCTGAAATGGATTTTATAGGCTAAAATTAAGGTATCAGCAGAGCTACATTCCTTCTGAAAACTTTAGAGGAAAAGTGGTTCCCTTGCTTTTCCATCATCTAAAGGACACCTTCATTCCTTAGTCCATGGCCCCTTTCTTCACCTTGGAAGTACATCACTCCAATCTTTTAGTCTCTCATTAAATCTTGTCTACTTCTAATCCTCCTGCTTCCCTCTTATAAAAACCCTTGTGATTACATTGGCTCCTCCAAGATAATCCAGGATAATCTCCCTATTTCAAGATTCTTAATTTAATCACACCTGCAAAATTTCTTTTGTCATGTAAACTAACACAATCACAGATTCTACAGATCAGAGTATTTACATATTTAAGAAGCCATTCAGTTCATCAAAGGATATTGTGTTATGGTCTTTACTGTGTGTTTTGCTATTACCACCCCTTAATACTAATATGCTGTGTTTGTTTACCCGTTTGGCACATTCTATGAAATAAGTAATGCTCCTTTATGAAGAGCTCTTACCATATGAGACAATGAAAGCATCAATGATCTACCATTCTTCATGATCACAAAGAGGCACTGTAATTTTATGCACAACAAAATAACAAAGCCAATTAAACTGATTCACCACCTAATGTAAAATGCATATAAGCTTAACCAATGGATACAGACAAGAGGGGGGTGAGGGCATGAGTGAGGGAGTGAGGAGGTAATGGAGGCATAAGGACACATATGTAATACCTTAATCAATAAAATTTTTTTAAAAAGATGCACTCTGATTTGATACATGTTAAAATGTGATAAAATGTGTTTTAAAACAAAATACTCAAAATAATGGTTTCATTGGATTACCTGGCACAGAAATGGCTCAGGAAGTTCTTTTCTTTTCCATTATCAGTATGATTATTACAAAGTTCCACCTGAAGGTGGGAAAATCTAGCTCTGTTAAAATGCAGCATTGCAAGAAATACCTCAAGTGATTTAATGCTTGCAACAACTAAATGTATGCACATTTTCACTTTAAGTTATATTTAGCAGTTTCCTTTATTCCAGTACTCTGGATACTAAAAGTAAAAATACTAGCCCTGCTAAGACTGCATCTTTTGAAGATGAACCTATTATTTTGTACCTTCCAGTGATAAAATGAGGGTGCAATCATCTATAGCATGAATTAGATACCTAAAGGGCACTGAAGTAATTAAGTTACATTATTTAACTGGAGCTTCCAGATCTCTGAGTTGACAGTTATTTTATAGCCAAGATGGATTGAAATGTAATAGAAACACAATTTTCTTTAAATTAAAAAAAAAAAAGGCAAACAGGTTGCATCTTGACTGTCCTTATCTGCATTCCATGTTTATCATCTCAGGAGCAATTCTTCCAGTATGCAGCCCAAGCCCTTGTGTTTTCATTATTTTCTGCCAGCAATCTCTCTCTCTTTCCTGGGAGGAAAAAAATCTAAAGTTAATAAAGAGATAAAAACCTATTTTCTCCCAGCTGTGTTTTTTTCCTTTTTTTTTCTTTTTTTTCCCCCTTCAAATTTTTCAATATTCAATTAGGAAAGGGCAGAAGTTGCAGACCACCTTACAGGAATACTGTTATATTATTCTGATCCCCCCTCCCACAATGGTATTTTTCAACTTGCATTTTGAAAATTTTATATTGCTCAATGAGGCTATGAAATAATGAGATGCTTCTGAATTCCAGAAAAACTTGGAACAAAAAAAAGAAAGAAGATTCTCATTGCACTGTGGAGGGCTCCTCTGAGTTCAGGAATATGTTTCTTCAAATTCTTCTAGTCAGGGAGTACAGTTTAAGCTTTAAACTTCCCTGCCTATTGCAGTGGATAGCATGATTGAAACGATGCTCTCAGGAGGAAAAACTATCTGAAAAGGTAGTCCGATCAAGAGGAAGAAGAATCATGGAATGTTTAAGCTAGCAAAAGCTGTAGACTTTGTCTAGTTCCAAATTCTGAATTTTATAGATTAAGAAGTCACATCAGAACTGGTGATATAGGTAATTCTCTCTCTCTCTCTCTCTCTCTCTCTCTCTCTCTCTCTCTCTCTCTCTCTCTCTGTGTGTGTGTGTGTGTGTGTGTGTGAATTCTCACATATTTACTGTATAATTCCTTTTAGGTTTTGAATATGCAGAACTAAGCTAATTTGTAACTCTAAATTAAAACTACTACCTGGAATTCAAGCTAACAGACATACTGAAACAGGATTTACTTGTTTAGTTTGCACTTTTAAGAGGACAGGGTGTACTGAGAGCTATATTCAGCAGAGTTGATATACAAATAACTCTAATGAAAAAATGATTTTTCTTCCTCAATTTATTTAGGCATGAGACTAAAAAATATATTTGGTCTGTGAATCTTTGTGGTTTCAAAAGTAAATATCCTTCTTCTTACTAAAAATCAAAATATATTTCCAAGGGCTTTGACTTTTGGGTCCTAGAAGTTCAGAATCTGAGCAAAAGGTACCTGGGCAGATGAAGTACTTCTTGTATTCAGGATAATGTGTTGGTTACCTCATGAACTTTCTCTTTTGATGGTATAAATTCCTAGGAATTTTCTCTCATATTATAAGGGTATGACATAAACAACTTGAGATAGTAGATTAAGCATCTTTTTCTTTAAAATTTAAGAGAAGTATCTACTAAAACTGTTGCCTCTCTGCAATAAATGGAACCATAATATTTTCATGTGAGTCACATTCCCAGAGTGCATCCAGTATACAGGCTACCCTGTAGCCAACAGAGGCCAAAGTATCGTACCTTCAAATTCCTAGCAAGCAGTTTAATTCTGTATCTTTCTCTCCTAGTCAAGAAACCACATTGGATATTAAGTGCATGAGAATGTTGGAGGAAAACATTGGTTCTACTATAATTTATTTATAAATACTATTCATAAGTTTTGATATTTTATTATAGAGAATAGTTTGTATCTGATAGAGTAAAAGGTTTCAGAGTATTATGGCTGAGAAGAGCTTTGAGGCAGCATTCACGAATTTGATCACGAAACAGGATAGGAGTGTGAACAACAGACTTCATTTTTCCTTTATTAATCTTATTTTTACAATAACTAACATGGTTATATTACTCAGTCAAAATTATAGTCCTAGCCAGTTTGGCTTATGAATAGAGCATCAGCCTCCATATTGAAGGGTTCCAGGTTCAATTCTGGTCAAGGGCATAGACATATGCCCAGCTTGCAGGTTGATTTCTAGTAGGGGGCATGCAGGAGGCAGTTGATCAGTGATTCCCTCTTATCATTGATGCTTCTATCTTTCTCTCCCTTCCTCTCTGAAATCAATAAATACATATTTAAAAAAATAAGTAAATAATAAGGTCAAAATTATACAAAAGGATATACACTGACAAGTCTCAATTTTGCAACTGTTCTCATTAATCCTTCCCCTTTCTTATCCGTTTTGGTAGGTTTTCTTTTGTTTCTTCATATAAATACAAACATACACAAATATATATTCTTACTTTACACTTTTCACAAATGAAAGCTACTATATTTATTATTCTACACAAGTTTACTTTAAATTTATCAATCCTCATGAACTTTGTATCATGTACTGTGGTAATATATCACTACATGGAATATACAGGCTGAAACAGGTTATTATTATATTATTAATTAATTATTATTATATTTTCCATACAAACAACTGTAAACCTACTTTTGTCTCACCATATAGATGTTTCTTCTTTTCCTTTTTCTCCTCAATATTGTAATTGTTATAATTACTGATAGTGATTTTCAAAATTTTGTTCAAGAATTTTCTTCTCTGGGATGTTGTTACTAAGAAGTCTTTATTGACAATGATTTTGCTTTCTGGAATCCAAGTCTAATTGAAGAAACAGGTAAGAGAATGAATCATTCTTTCAATGTGTGAAAAATACTAGCTTATAGTTAAGCAATGCATTGCTAAGGCTAGCACATTGTAGGTGTTCAAGAAATATCTGTGGAAGGAGTGTTCACAAATTGAGTACTATATGTCTGGCACATTGTAGGTATTCAAGAAATATCTGTGGAAGGAGTATTCACAAATTGAGTACTATAATAATACATGTCAAATGAGTATAACATACTTAAAATTACATTTAATATTTAATTATTTAATTAATGTTTCTATTTAATTTCCATGAGAATAAGATGTACTAGTATTGGGCTTTATTACTTTGTGTCATTCTAGTGTTTTTGCGGGATATGTTAGAGACAGTTTAAACTGTTATTTTCTCTCATTTTGTTGAATTTAAAACATTCTATTCACTGGAATTAGAACATTTGAGTTTATAATAAATGATGACAGGAACTTTTTAAATATCAGTTCTTAAATAATTTCTTAGCCCAGGAATTAGTGTCAAAATTCATTAATTGCATAATTTGTTAGATCAATACATTTTATATTTTCTTGAGTGAATGACATTTCTTCTCCCCCTCAGCATATCCTTTATATTTGTCTACTTTCCATGTCACTAGATCAAGAACACAAAAGGCTCTCTACAGCCAAAACTGTCAGAATAGTTCATCAAGAGCTTTTAAGGAAAACCAAATAAACTGGAACAGAAAAAAAGGGGCAGAGATATAAATGCTCTAAAGCTGTCTAAATTTCTCTTTAAGCCCTAAGGTTTATTTTCATGTCCATGAACTATCATGAATAGAAATATACGGTTTTCTGACCATTGCCTTATTGTTGTTTTACATTTACCAACACTAGGAAGCATAATCTATGTTTGCTAATTTACCTTTGAAGTATAAATCATGTAGTATTTTCACGCTAGAAGTCATATGGTTTAGAGTAACAAGAAAATCGCATCAGCATTTCATCTTTATAATGAACAACTGGGGTTTATTATTCCATTGACCTATGGAGACCCTTCAGAAAATTAATGTACTGTATTGCATGTGTTATATACTAGCCTTGACATCTGTAAATATTCTGAAAAATTACTCATTTAGTTAGCTGATTGTTTAACAGATTTAGCAATAATGGTAATCCTTTTAGCAAATATCTATTTAATAAAAGGGTAATATGCTAATTAGACCATGAGACCTTCCAGATGTCCTTCCAGTCAAAGCCATGGTGGCAGGGCCAAGGCAGAGGTGGTTAGGGATGATCAGGCCAGGAGGGGAGGGCAGTTGGGGGTGATCAGGCTGGCGGGGGGTGAGGGTTGCAGTTGGTGGCAAGCAGGCCAGCAGGCAGAGTGGTTAGGGGAGATCAAGCAGGCAAGCAGGTGAGCAGTTAGGAGCCAGTAGTCCCAGATTGCAAGGAGGTTTTCTGACTGCTGGTTTAGGCCCGATCCTACAGGGGTCCCAGATTGGAGAGGATGCACGAATTTTGTTCACCGGGACACTAGTTTGTTAATAATGGCTAAATATTTGTTTAAATATTTGTTAAATGTGTATGTAACTTGTGTATAGTGGTATCTATCTGAAAGAAAAATTAAACCAATAATATTTCTATAATAAGTTATTATGTCTCTAGTTTCTGGTATGCATGAAGCAATTCCTATATTCCTTCATCTCTAAGATTTCACTAAATATCTTGGCCCAGAACTAAAATAAAATATGATATCTCACACTGTTTATTTTTTAATGCTGGACTGCAGTTCAGAAACAAACTAGATGCCTGGGTTGAGGTTCAAATGGTAGCTTTCTTTCTGAGACTTAACATGATGAATCATATAATCTGTCCAAATTGAGGAGACCACTATGCCAAGAAAAGTGAGCTCTCTTCCTTAACTTTTTTCAAGTAGCCTTAACAAATTATTTTATATTGTTAAGAAATATTCAAAATTAGAGACAAAATGGAGTTATGTGGTGTCTTATGTCAAATCTTTAGTAATTCCAAAGTTTATGATATAGTCATGTTGCTTCAGAGTTTATAATAATCATCATCTAATTAAGTGAGAGTCCAGATAGCACCTTTCAATGAATGTCATTTGTCAGAAATTTACTCTCCCCCTCTCCCCCTCACAACAGTACATCAAAGGAGAGAATACTGTATACCACAGGTGAGGCAATGAGCTCCTTAATGGCAGGGACATATTTTCTCTTTCTTTTCAAAGTTAAAATATTTCATGGTTTCAGCCAAATTTCTCCAGGGCTCTGTACATCATGTACATTCAATAAATAACCTGCATGCAGTTGATCTGAGCACACGAGATAAAATTTATAGAATCTATTTCCTATAATCAATTCTTACTATAAACATGGGAGATATTGGGATATTCTTATAAAAAAACTAATTTTTCTGCTCTTTTTCTAAGGAATTTGTACAAATTTCTATTTGTCATCACTAACGCTATACTTACATGTTCAGTAGCAAGCAGAAACATTAAATAATTATTCTGGGTGTAACTTTTCCTTTCACTCCCAGCAGTCTGGCAAAAATCAGTGGAGACTTGGTATTTTCCACATTCATGGTACCACTAGTTCAACTCAGAGTTTCTTAATACTGGAACTATTGACAATTGGGCCCATATAATTATTTGCTGTGGGGAAATGTCTGGTACATTATAACATGTTTATCAGTATCCCTGGCTTTGCCCAATGGGTGCTAGCAGCATTATTTCAGTTGTGATAATAAAAAATGTTTCCAGACATTACCAATTGTGTCCTGAAGGTAAAATTACCCCCAATAAGATGAGAAGAACATGTTGGGAGACTCTCACTAACAACTATCTCATAAGATGGTTATAAGGATGAAATAAAGTGCCTATTTTTCTGTTGGTAAAGCACATAGCACAGGCCTGGCACATAATACATGTTTAATAAATACTAATAGCATGCCAATTGTAGCCCTCTGCTTTTATTGTGATTGTGCCTTCTATACGGTTTAGTTTTTTCTTCAAAAAGAATAGTAAAAACAAATCCAAGGATTTTTTTTTAAATATCATTCTGATTATGTATGCAAGGAGGAAGCACAGTTTTAGAAACTGTCCTGACTTCCAGTCCTCCTTATCGCAACCTTCATTGTGTCAATTAGAATATAGGAACAAGAAAACAGAAGGAATTCTACTTTCAATAAAATTTACTGTTATCTCATTACATTGAACATTAAAACAGAAAGAAAACACAATAATTTCAAAAATTAAGAGTAGGGAGATTACTCGGTGTGCCTCCATGCAGGCGGGCATCTGGTCCCAGGTGTTGCAGCTACTCCGGTGCTCAGATACAGTTGTTCACATCAGCCAACATGAGAGGATCACATTTAGTGTTCACTTAGTGAGAGATGGCTCACATATTAGAAGTGTAGACACAGTGGGAGTTAAAAACAAAGATTATTACTTTTACTGCATTTTTTAACTGCCAATAATTTTATTATAAAATGAATTTTTATAGATAGCTTTCTTTGTTTTTTTTTTCCTGGACTTTGATAGTTCTTTCTACTTTCCGCCCCTCTGCCCCTCTCCCACCTATGTCAAGCACAGAAGAAAAGGAAAGGCTAAGACCAAACCCTGACTGATTTGGCAGGCTAAGAGACAATAAGCCACTTTTAGATTTAGAGACTTAGCCTACCTAGTGTTTCTCAGTGGTTACTGCATTGGCCTGTGCACCAAATGGTCAAGAGTTCGATTCCCAGTCAAGGGCATGTACCTTAGTTGCAGGTTCGATCCCCAACCCTGGTTGAGTTGGGTACAGGAGGCAACCAATCGATGTGTCTCTCTCACATTGATGTCTCTCTCTTCCTCTCTCTCTCCTCTCCCTCTTTACCCCCTCTCCTCCCACCTCTCACTTCCTTCTATCCTCTCTAAAAAGTCAATAGAAAAAATATCCTCAAGTGAGAATCAATAACAAAAGTAAAGGAAAGATTTCCAGAGTTTATTACTTACATAGACTGCAAAAAGAAAAGTAACTAAAGATGCCAGCTGCCAGATCTTACTCCAACACACCTAAAGTGTTGCTACCAAAACCAAAGAGGTTGAATAACTGAAATGTTCGTGGTGCGACACCCTATTGCTGAGCAGCCATGCTATATTACACCTAAGTAGTTTCACAATCTGCCACTGTACCCTGAAGGGCGTGGAGCAGAAATCTTTATACTTCATCATAGGGGATGAGAAGCTATCTCATGACAGCTGCCTATGGGCGATGAAACGATGGTGGGAAATGGCCCCAAGGTTGTATCTCAACAATCTCCTACTTGCCTATTTTCTGGGAGGATCACCAGGCCATGACTCAGAGGAGCCAAGGTTTTGCCCCTATGGAAATTTGCTGTACACCATGGAGGAGCCATTCCCCTACATTTCCTATTCTTTTGCTCCAGACTGTTTCCCACTATCTTATAAGGAAGTTTTATAGTATCCTTCTTTTTTATACATACACACAGTTAAACAGTATTCTTAATGTCTATAATGTGAGCTGTGGGTATAAATTTTACCATCCTCAAAATTTGGATGGAAAATATTTCACAGTATTTCATTTTTCAAAAACAAATTATACCTGACTAGAAAGGCCCCATTCTTCAGATATATCTAGAAAGTCAATCTCAGTCATTAACCTGCCTCCCTTTTCTTCAGGGTCATGTTAAAACATGAGGGTTTGAATCAATTCCAAAGAGGACAAAGGATATTCTCAACTTTGCTCTCTGGTCTGTGTGGATATCCTACTGTCTAAGTCTCCATGGCCAGTGTTTGCATCTTGACCTGCCCATCGGGTTGTCAGTTTCAGTGTAGTTTGCAGCTTCTCTGAGGAATTAAGATGGATATTCAAGCATTCTTCAGGGTGCTGCCAACTACCTGGGTGCAATCTCTGCTATTTCCCTAAGCCCACCAAAACATCCCCCTCACATCTTTCTCTTTTGCACCTTCCTCCCCATTTCTCTCTCTTCATGAGTTAACACAATTGCTCCTGAATAGGATTTTAGGAACACCTTGCTCTCCTTTTAGGAATAGCTATTAATGAAATACAATCTAAAACTAGTAACTATTCTTCTTGCTAACTTCACCCTGTTAAACATATTCAATCATCAACAGATGACAAGGAGCAGGAATGACATACTTATCGAGCTGACATCATCCTTAGAGCTCCTGATGTTTTCCAGCATTTACTAAATAGATGCGCATTTCTAGAGCCCAAAACTCATTATGATGTCATTTTTAGAGGTATGCCAATGACTCATGGAAATATTTAGTTCAGTTTTTATCTCCAGATTTTCCACTCTTCTCCTGCTACTTAATAAAAACATATCTATTATGACATTTTAAAGCAAGACCTTGTCCTAATTTATTCTTATTTGCTAATTTGTATCAGTTCAGTGGTTACACTATTTAGTTATATTCATGCTGAGAGTTGGGTTAATATAATTATGGGATAATAGATGGGAGTGAGATGATGGATAACTGTATAAGGATAGCCTACTCAAGTATGTGTATAGATACAGTCAGGATTCTCAAATTAAAATATGAATATATTTCAACTTATAGAGTGGTGGCCAAGAACCAAGAATGAGGAGACAAAAAAAAAGACCAAGGCCAAAAACAATAGACTTGTGTGTGTGGAGAGGTTTAGGAACAAATTCCTGCCAGATGCCAGGCTGGCCTTTCTAGATCTTGCTCAGCAGCTTTCACTGAAGGCTGCAGACAGTTTCAAACCACCCAGTTCCTGGGATAATAGTGGCTATGCCTGTTACTGTGTACTTCTGCTAATTCACCCTGTTAAATATGTTCAACATTTAACAGGGTGTTTCTGCTTTCCATAAGTGGGTGTTTGGAATATATCTTGCTTCTAAGCTGGAGGTCCCTGAAATGAGCCTCTAGGTATCTGCCTGATGACCATATTGCAGTTTTCTTCTCAGCCTGCAGTGTGATATACTTAGCTCAACAGACAACCTGCTTGCATTACAAATATCCAACTGGACCAGAGCCCTAACTTATCTGAGGCCTGAATATCTTGGCAGTCTTAATACTCTTGCTTCCTGCACATTTGGTTACTGGTTCAGATCTTTCTCTCAACCAGAATTGCCACTCGCAGCCTAGAAACTGTCTTCTATGTCACCTGCCTATTAGGTGTTAGTTTTAGTCTGATTGGAACCAGAGTTTGCTCTGATACTTTGGAAACCATGGTTCAGAGCACTCATCACTCTTTGAATCATGAACCCTGGTCTTCCTTGTACCCATGTCTTGACTCCTTTTCCCCAGAAGCCATTATTAACTGAAGTCCTAGCATCCCTTGTGGCTAAGCCCATAAAGACTATGTCTCGATGATTCACTTTCTGGCTACTTAAAAAATCTTCCCCTCAAATAATCTCTGTACAATTTGTCCTGCATGTACAATTTGTCCCAGGTACACATACAAATTTTCTTCAGAATTCTTCAGCCAGTCATCTAAACAAACCTAAATTCAGGAATCATATCAACAGGATTAACCTGTTTCAGTTTGTGCAGAAGTAGAGAGTTTCAATGAAAAATACTTGCTGTTCACAAAAGTTCCTGTCATAAACACTTCTTAAAAAGAGATTATTTGAGGGGGAGATTTTAAAATACTCCATGCTAAAGTAATTCATTGTTTTCTTGCCATAAAGAAAGATAAAGAAAGATCAGGACAAGGACAAGGCTTGTGATTCTCCGCTTCCTCCCACACTCCCCTTAAGACACAAACAATCTAAAGACCTAAGAATCGTTTCCATCATGCAGCCGCAGATTTAAGCTACTGCTCTCCAGTGCTTCTGGGAACTCTAAGCCATAAAGACATCAGTTAGGGCTTTTAGAGATACAGGTGTTGTTTTAAGGACATTAGGATTCTCAGTTGCATATGTATTCTAAGTTAACTGTTTAATTTTCACCAGGTTTGGCTGGTACAGATGTTTCTCTTGTACTGGCAGCGTTGCCACCAGTTAACAAAGTGTCTTAGCTCATGAATCTCTCCTACCAATCACACTGACAAGTTGGAGAGGAAAAGGCTGCCTGCAGATGGTATTTCAAGTGTGTACAGTGCAGTGGGTTCCAAACACATGGAGGCTGTGTTTGGGTTGCCAAAACTCACTGTGCTCTCACACATAGTAGAATGCATCTGATAAAAAGAGACCAATTTATAAGCAGTGTTTTATGATTAGAAGGGAAAATATTGGCTCTCTTGGCTAAGGAACAAATTTAAACTGAGACGTATGGAGAAAGAGAAGAAGAAAGAGTTCCTAATTCTCAAGAAGCCGCTTGTCCCAGATCCTCCTTTTAGGCACTTTATTTCATGGGTACAGGCAGTCTTGGTGGTGTGGCTCTGTGTCAGGTCACAAGTAACTGTGATTGTGGACAAGTGTCAGGTCACAAATAACTGTGATTGTGGACAATGGCAACAAAGGCCTTTGTAATTGCAATGGTTCCTGCAGGCTTTTTCTCATTAGTCACAACTATTGTTCCCTCATCACCTGCATAAGGATACATGTTAAATTCCCTGTTGAGTGAGGGACTCAAAGTTAGAACACAGGTTTATATAACATGGACCACAATTTGTATCACAGACTTGTTTTGAGAAAGAACTATGATAAATTCTGGGGATGTCTAGGCAAGCAGAAATTTAAGGTTGGAGGACAAACACATATTCCTGGTTTCTCTGTAAGGTTTGTGTTTAGCATAGTGCTTCATTTATAGTAGGTACATAATAAATGTTTGACTGCATAAAGAAGTGTATGGCATCACCTAGCACAGGGTTTGACACTGAATCTAGAACATGAATTTTACCTTTCTTCACTAATATTCTCTTCGAAAATACATCTGTGAAAGTAAAATTGCAAACTTTTAGAATGAGGAGGAATGAAATGACTATTCAGACTGGTTCTCTTATTTTAGGGAATATAATGATGATATTTATCATGCTAGGCATTGTGTTTAGGGCTTGTCTCATTTAACCCTCACAACTACTATAAATAGGTGCTAGCCCATTTTATAGATAAAGAAATTGAAGCATAGAAAGGTCATTCATCTAATAAATGAGGAAGCCAGGATTAAACCCAGGTCTTCCAACTCAATCTTCCTCATGTACCACTTTGGCTGTTACTCAACCTCAAAGAAGTTAAATGACAGACCCAAGGCTGGCACAGGATGATGGGTCTCAAACTTTTTCTCCTGATTTCCTATCCTATTGCTTTGTCTCCTATCACAACTACAACCACAACCAAAATTAGAGAGATAACTGGTGAACTGATGGTGGTATTGTGATGCATAAGTTAGGATGTTGTCAGCAGCAAGTAATTAGAAATTCTGAATCAGGTGGCTTAAACAATAAATAAAATGCATTATTCTCAAAGCAAGCATCCCCAAGTTTGGATGGTGTTACAAAATAACCTGAGTACACCGACACTCTTAATTTACTTTACAAAACATTTATTAGTAAGAAAGTGAATAAAAAGAGATCACATAATCTATTGTCTAGGCTTCAGAAAGTCCCAGTTCCTCACCTTTTAGCACCTCAGAGCACATTGAGTATGAAAGGGTCACTGAAGGCAGTCACCGGGATTCCTGATTTAAGATTCTGCTGTCTTTATAGCTGGTTGTAAGAAACCAGAATTCTAGATTCCATAGCTAGCAACTATCTTGTTTAGGAATTTAGCCTGTGCCAAAATTCCAAGGAATACTGGCTCTGACCTTGCTAGATTCCTATTCTTTATTCATGCCAGAATAGAAATTGTCTATAAATTAATTTTAGCTAATCCATATAACTTCAATACCTTTAATTTCACCAGTGAGAAGCCAGTTTTAACATTCATCACACTTGTCAACTGGCTGCTATTTTTATCACTAACAGCCCTTTTCTGATATTTAGTATGCTAATTTGCAAAGTATAGGTTATTAAGTAAGAAACAGGTAACTGAAGTGCTTGTAATAAGCCCTTCTGGAGTATAGACATCCGAATGATAATGCGAGCAGATCATTCCCGAATTCTTAATTGCCATGCTCTTGACCACTCCTGGACAGGGAATCTTTTATTAGAATATTTAAGGGCAATATTCATCTTTATTTGACCCTTCAGCCTGTCTTCTCCCCTAGTCCAGCTCTTTCTGTTCCTTGGTTGGTGATTTGTCTTTGCTATTGCTATAGTTTCATTCACTGAGTCTTCTGTTAATATCCTAAATGTTTTGAATTAGGAGAAGAAAGTTACATTTTAAAGATTATTTCTAGCTTTTATAGTTAACCTAGAGTCACTGCAGGATCCCTCATGAATTTTCAGCCTGGTGCATGCTGTTTATCATGTTAAATCTGATATGCATTCTTCAGGGAATGTTCCTGATTTGAGAACATAGAGGCTGAAGAAAAAAGACTTGCCATGGCCCACAATCACTAAACCATCCTTTAAAATGCTGTTGGAAGGTCATTTAGTTCCCTTCCATGTCCAGCCAGAATCTCATTCAAAACAAGTGCTTTGACATTTTTCAAAAAGTGATGTTTGATGTTTCAAACAATCACCTCCAACTTCTTTATCCTCTGGCTAGTCTTTAAGATGAAAGAAATTGCAATGTGTTTTAATATCAGACTGAAGAGCTTGTGTCAGAGGATAAGGGCATATTCACTAAATATTTACTCTTCCAATGTCTTTAGAGAAAAGAACGTGGACAGGGTACAAGTTAAAAGTGGATTTTCTAGAAATAACAGAAAATGAACCTTGTACAGATTATAGAATTGGTTTTTAAAAGTTTAGGATTATTTAATGCAAAAAAAGTAACAGTTCTAGTTGGCAAGGGTTCAGTATTAAGAAGAATTATTTGTAAGATACAGTCAGGGAAATAAAGGTAGATATTGTTGATGTCTTTTTTTACTTTCATTTTATGTCTGATTCAGAGTTTGCGAGTAGAAAACAAAAATAACAGTCTTTTAAAAGTCTAAATATATTATAAATTATATCTTCACCTTGTATGAAATTGTTATTTTAACTTCATCGTACAATATTACTTTTCCATGATGCATTTATTTTCTTTCATTATGAAGTCATTCTTTACCCATTATCCAAGCTTCCACCTCATCCACTTAAATACACAAAGCATATACACAATTACAAACCTGGTCCCCTTCTGTGTTATCTAACCTCATAATGTTATCACCATTCTTCTAAGTTCCTAGTCTTAAAAATGCTTTTTAGCTCTTTCTCTTTCAATTTTCATACCCAATTATGACAAGTCCAATGGATTCTGCCCAAACATTTCTTACTTTAATTTCTCATATTTTTCATTTGCTTCCTTTATTACCGCTAATATTATACCTGTACTCAGAATTTTTCCATAAACTCCCAGTCAGATTCCTTGCCTCTGGCTTGTTTACTCCAATCTATCTTTCACAACGACTACCAGACATACTTCCTACAATGCAACTTTATACTTGAAGACTTCTTCAGTTGCCCCTCTTTGACTGAAGAATTTTAACCCCCCTCTGTGGATTTACACACTCTATATACCAACTGCATTTACAACCTCATCTCCTTTTATAATTCCTTCAAACATTCTAGTCTCAAGCCACTAGTAACTACTTTTATCCTCTTTTCCTTCGCTTACTGTAAACACTTGTCTCCATGATTTCTCATGTCAAGGTGCTTCCCATCTTTCAAGGTAAAGTCCAGGTGTTGCTTCTTCCTCTTTTGTCAGGGCTGACCAGCAGACCATAAGCAATGGATGAATTACTCCACACACATTTATGTGAAAGAGATGGGCTAAGGGACTACCTAGCTGAAAGAACCAGACAGTCCCATTTGCCTGCCTTTTTAGGCTTTTATTGTAACAACAACTTGAATTAAAATTAACTATCAGATACTATTAGCAGGGTAAGCACCTTTGAGAAGATACATGCATCTACAGTGTCCTTTAAGCAAGAACATCTAAAGAATAAATATAAAGATTCCAACAAAACACACAGGGGCTCAGACTTGTTTGGAAAAGTTAAGGCAGGGTCTGCCGCCTTTGGCAAGGCCTCTGACCTTTTGGAGAATGCTCCTGACAAACTTTCTAACCAAGTCCCATGCTTCCCCACACTCTTTAATAACTTCTATAGATTCCCTCCACTCCAATAACTTTATCAGTATTTTTATAGTGCTTTCATTCTCTATTTTGAATGGTAGTTGGTTATGAATGTCTTTTTATTTCATTTTTAAAATGTATTTTTATTGATTTCAGAGAGGAAGAGAGAGAAAGAGAGAGATAGAAACATGAATGCTGAAAGAGAATCATTGATTGACTGCCTCCTGCATGTCTCCCAGTGGGGATCAAGGCCATAACCCAGGAATGTGCCTTCCTGGTTCATAGATAGATGCTCAACCACTGAGCACCCTAGTTGGACTATGGATTTTTTTAAATCAGTCAAACACTGTGTCTAACACAGTGTTTCACAAATAGCTTGGTTGCTGCATTTGGTTGAATTTAGGAGCTAATACTACAGTCTATTAGCTTATTTAATGCAGAACCCAATAGAATGTAGTCTGCGAATTTCCATAGAACCCTAGGATTAGGGGAAAGCCCAATGCAGAATAAAAGTCATAATATTTCTCCCAAACCCTGCTGTGATTTTCTTGCATAATGACAAGAGCACCTTTTATATCTTATTCTAATTTTCTCTTTTCTCTCCAATATGCTTTCTGCATTTCCTAAGCTAACTTTCTTACCTGAGTTCCCTTCATCAATATTTTATGATTTCTATCTTCCTATGCTTATTTGTGTACCTATTTTTATGCTGGGGTGAACAACTTTGATTTTTGCCTTCCCAGTATCATTCTCCCTTCATCTGCTAATGGAAACTGGTTTTTCAGGAGGATGATTAGCATTGGGAATAAGCACATGACCTAGAATCATATTTTAGCTCCATGACTACAATGAAAGTCTTGGGCATAATTTGATGGGCAAGGGTCCAATGAAATTCTAATATGATAATATGACTTTGATGATTGGAATAGAAAAGTTCTCTTTTTGATGGGAATGCTAATGTGATAGGAACTAAGCCTGGAGCTGTGGTTGATTTTCTCTATTTCCTCTGGAAGAGCTGACCTGAATGAAACTATCACAGAGGAAAGCAGACCCCAAAAATGGAGAGAGATAAAATGCTGAGGGCACCATTTGAGTCCTAGGATCTCTATTTCAGTTTATACAAGACAAATTTCCATTTGATTAAGCTTGTTGGAGGTGGCTTTTCTTCCTGAGTAGATAATAGTTGTTACTCATACATATACCAAAGAAAGGGTTCTTCTCCAAGGCTTCTCTTAGCCTTTTCCTTTTCCATTAATCTTGTAAAATCTCCAAGCCTCTTTTGAAAGATGTAAAAATAGGATATTAATGATACCCTCATTTTATATGGCTTTTCTGAGTGGAAAACAAATGTAAAATGCTAGAAATGATATATAGTATATTGTAACATGTTAATATTAAATGCTATCATCTTCATCATCTTCATCATCATCATCATTTTTGTCATAAGGATTAGATCACATAACTGGAGTTTTAAATCCACTGAAACTTCAATTTTTAGAAACACTTATTTGTCCAGGATATCATCTCTTGGCATTTTCTACATTATTCCTTTTCTGAACAGTTTTCTGTATGTTTGGCAAAGCATCTTATTTTTTAAAAAATATAAGGATTTGCCTATCAGCTCTGTTCTTGAGAGATACATATCAAAAGTGGATCATACCACAAAATTCTATTTTTTACTCTCTCTGACCCATAATATTTGTAGTGTGAATTAGTATATCACTTTAATGTAGCTGAGAAGACTATTTCTTTCATTTTTTTGGCACTCTATTAATAGGGCAGAATATTGGCCTTTACATTTTTAATCCAAGAAATGAGTAATTGTCTTCTAAGATATTTCAGTATTATCTTCATCGTAGTACAGCTTTGTTTTGATTTGGAATTAGGTTTCCTGTGTTCTAGTTTTTTCTCTGACATTAATTAACTAAGTAATTCTAAGCAGCCATGGAATCTCTATTGACCACTTTCTTCATCTGTAAAATGAAGTTTACAATCTACATTCCATGTGCATTCCAACTTGAAAATTCTCTAAATTCCTTTCAAATGAAAGTTTATCATGAACACATTTTTAGAAGCACTGTTATCCATAAGAAGAAGGACAGTAGAGGGAAGCACTAAAATTCTTTCTTCAAGTATGCAGATGATATTCAGTTTGTAAGATTTAATTGGAAGAAATAAAGTGGAATAGTGGATACAACATAAAAGAACTTAGATCAATTTAACGTGAGAGCTTAAAGGTGGCAAGTTCAGTTCAATCTAGTAAAAACAGTGCTAATTAAAGTGAGAGCTAAGACCAAATTGGGAAAAAAAAGGGTGATGAACTATACAATCCTACAGCACAGCAATTAGGAAAAGGGTTTGGTGAATAGGACAGAGGTCACTGAAATTATCATTTTGTGCTAGAGGAAGGTGAAGGAGGCACATTTACTTATACCAAGAATCACTGCTTGCATTGATTAGGCATGACACACTTATCCAGAATTGGTAAGAGCTCTGAGACCGACGAGAGTTTTTGCTTAACCCTTGTGAGGTGCACACAGGCCATATTTAGTAACTAGACAGCCATTCATAGTCAGAACACTTTTTCCCAAATGAAAACTTGGATAAACACACAAGAGATTTATTTATTTGGGGTCCATGTTAATTAAATGCAGTCAAAGTGAAATAAATTCTCTCTCCAAAGTGATAAACTTATTGCCTATCAAAAGAGCTACAACAATTAATTCAAAGCATTTTTTCCCCCTACTGGGTTACCTGTAGGCAGCAGTTTACTAGATGGATAGATAAATTTATATTTATATAAATAGCTACAGATAGATATAAATGTATAGATATTTATAGAAATATATTTCTATGTACTGAGTTGTGGTACTTCAAAATTCATATATTGAGGTTCTAACCCCCATTATGACTGTTAGGATATAGGGACTTGGGGGAGGGGAGGTATAATTAAGGTCAAATAAGGTCATAAAGGTGGGGCTCTAATCTGAAAGTTTGGCATCCTTATAAGAAGAAGAGACACAAGAGATCTCTCTCTCAATACAGATATTAGACAAGATGCTACATGAGGATACAATGAAAAGACAGCTATATGTAAACCAGGAGGAGAGCTCTCATCAGAAACCAGCCATGAAGGCACCTTGATCTTGGATTTCTAGCCTCCAAAACTGTGAGAAAATAAATATTGTTTAAGTCACCCAATCTATAGTATCTTATTATGGCAGCCCAAAAGGACTAATTATCTATGTATGTAGCTGTCTAGCTACATTTTCTTATATAATTGAAAGCTTTACTCAACCCATTTTCTTTTTTTAAAATATATTTTATTGATTTTTTACAGAGAGGAAGGGAGAGGGATAGAGAGTTAGAAACATCGATGAGAGAGAGAGACATCAATCAGCTGCCTCCTGCACGCCCCCTACTGAGGATGTGCTCGCAACCAGGATACATGCCTTGACCGGAATTGAACCCAGGACCTTTCCGTCCACAGGCCGACGCTCTATCCACTGAGCCAAACCGGTTTCGGCTCAACTCATTTTCTTTGCCTATTCTCTTCCCAGTTTTTCTATATTTATAACCTCACAGTGGGTTGTAATTATACACTAATTTTTAATTCTGAAATGGGGAACACAGGTCCCAAAAGAGTATTCTACAATTCAGTGTGCTGTCACTGTGGTGAGTAATTCTCAATTTAAGGGCTAATATTAAAATCACCCAAGAAGCTTTTCAAGCTTTAAAACAACATGCTATCTTTGAGGTTTTATCAGAAGCTTCAGAAGAGAAATGGGATATGAGTTGTTTGAAATAATTCACCTGTTAGTGTGAGCCAAGGATGCCTTTCTGCTTTCTCTTTTCTCCTCTAATTCTGGGAGAAGAATAACTTACCAGGCAGTTAGAACTCCTATATCATAATCTGTGGGAGTTTATTATGTGTTAATTAAATATATGTTCTATCTCCCAAATCAAATTTCTTGAGTTTAGGTTTACGGTTTCAGTTTTTATATTTCTAGTACCCAGCCCAATGCTTTAGAAGGTAGTAGTAATCTCTTGGGTGTGGAACAAACTCTTTAGGCTTGTTCTGGCATTACCTATTCCAGGGAGCCAATAGAATTATCCTGGATCAAAAGGATTATTAGTGAGTGCCACATGTACTAGACAATGATTTCTAGATTAGGTGTACACTTATGTCACCTGATTATTCATCTACTGTCAGTTCATTGTTTTTAGTTGAACACATCTCCCCAGATTTTCCTAACAGGCACATTATATCTTGGGCCAAAAGAGAGCACATTGTAGTACATCTTAATAGATGTTGACAACCCACTTCAAGTTTGTTATATTACCAATCTTCAGTCTTTCAAAATCCAAGGGTTTCATTCCAACCACTAGGTAATTTGACTCTTCTTAATTGCTTGGAACAACAACTGGCTCTTTATCTGATTTGTTTTTATTGTTGAGTTGGCCAATCAATCTTAATTATATTCAGCTGCCTGGCTCCTTCTAGGTTTTTATGTTAAAAGGTCTAAAATTAGAAATCTAAATAGACTCTAAGAAATAAAAAATTGCAAATCTGGGAAAATAGAAGCAATGTATATGAATCCACCTGGAATAAAAGTGAAGAAAATAAAGAATGAATAGCTCATGGCATGAAAAAAAAAATGAGAAAAAAGGGCATTATAGAAAAGGAAAATAATGGAACTGATTTTCACTTGTTTGAGTCAATTCCAATATTAACTTAAACAGAAATTGCCATTTAGAAAGCTAAAATTATCTGTTAAGTACATTTTCCCTCCCATAAGTCATGGTAGTCAGTGCAGTTTGAGCAAAGCCATTTTGATTGTATCAATATAGAAGAAATTGCATTATATAAATTTATTAGAAGCAGTTTTAAAAAATATATAGGTTCATTGTAAATATTTAAAGATACATGCTATAATAGAAATGGCTATATCTCTTAATATGTTGCTTTTACTTACCAGCATTGTAAGTACATATTTTTGAGTGATTACACAATGATCGCTGCATTAGCTAAGTACTGGAGAAATATTTTAATGTTGTTACTGAAGTTAAATAAGTATAAATGGAATATATAAAATACAAAAAGTCAAATAACTCCAGATGAGGTTCCATTATTTCCAATCACAAGTAGTGTACTCTGTACTAAAACAGCTAAAAAAAAAAAAAGGGAACTCCTTACAATCACAATGAACATATACTCTACACAGAAACTACAAAGTTCTGATAAAAACAATCACAATAGCATAGAATATTTTAAGATAGCTAAACCACATGTGAGATTATTACCAGTTAATAATGCAGATTTTTTTCAATATATATGGAGTTACACGTATGTTGATATATATTTGATTTGTTATGTATGCTATTTTGTTGCATTAACAGCAAGCTTCAAAACTTCATATGTCAAATTTGCTGAAGGTGATAACACCATAGATATTTTTGTCCTTAAACATGTCAAATTTTGTGCCAAAAAAATAATATTTGCAGGAAGTTTTAATTCATTATTTTGAAGAAAAGTGCTGCTGAAAGTTATCATACACTTCAGGAATCTATGGTGAACATGCTCCATCTCAAGGTATTTGTGAACGCTGGTTTAAACACTTTAAAAGTGATGATTTTAATGTGAAAGACAAAGAACATCTAGGTCAACCAAAAAAGTTAGAAGACAAACAAATACAAGCATTATTGGATGAAGATGCATGTCAAACTCAAAAATAACTTGCAGAAAGATTAAACATTGCTCAGCAAATAATCTCTGATCATTTACAAGCAATGGGAAAGATCTTAAAGGAAGGAAAATGGGTACCAATCAACTGAATGAAAGACAAATAGAAAACAGAAAAGTCGTCAGTAAAATGTTGCTTCAATGACACAAAAGAAATTCTTTTTTTGCATTGAATTTTGACTGGTGATGAAAAGTGGATTTATTTTGAGAATCCCAAATGCACAAAATCATGGGTTGATCCAGGTCAACCATCAACATTGACTGCAAGGCCAAATCGCTTCAGAAAGAAGACAATGCTCTGCATTTTGTGGGATCAGGAAGGTGTGTTGTATTCTGAGCTTCTAAAACCAGGTGAAACTGTTAATACTGATCGCTACCGACAACAAATAATCAATTTGAACTGTGCTTTGATCGTGAAATGACCAGAATGTGCCAGAAGATGGCAAAGTAATTTTGTTTCATGTTAATGTCACACACTTCAAAAACCAGTTAAAGACACTTTAAAATGTCTTGCCTGGGAAGTATTAACCCACCCACTATATTCACCAGACCTTGCTCCTTCATGTTACCACTTGTTTTGATCAATGGTATATGCACTTTCTGAGCATCACTTCAAAACATACAAAGTAGAAAATTGGGTTTCTGAATGGTTTGCCTCAAAACAAGAAATTACCTGAATAATGGGTGAAATGTGTAGCTAGTGATGGACATTACTTTGAATAAAGCATTTTTGATGTTACTCTTGAAATTATTATGTTTTTTTTTATTTAAAAATCTGCATTATTAATGGTACCCATGGTACTTGTCTGTCTAGCATACCTCTTTTTGGAGGACCAGCTCTTCCTACCTTTGAAAAACTTCTCTTTTTTTCCCATGCTCTCATTCCAACTATCACTCCAAGTCTGAATTGGAACTTTCTTTCTTCCTACCTGACATTGCCTCTCTTGCGTTAGTGATGAGTGTGAGACCAATACTTCAATTGTCTTAGAGAAGTTTCATACTAAGATCGTTATGAGAAATAGTCAAGAATTGTGAAAAGAAATTTTCTTTTTTTAAAATGGTGAATCTGGGATGATCTGAACCCAGAACTTGCTGCCAAAATTAAGTCTCAGTATGGAAAGACCTTAATGCCCTAGAAGAAATTAAGCAGTGACTAACTTACAGGAGAAAACAAACCAAACAGACATCAGAAGAGAGAGCAAAAGAGTCCCAAAAACATGTGTTCTATGTTCTAGCTGCCCTGGCTTTTTCCTATGTTATGGTGTGTCTGTTTCTGCCAAGTTAATGCAAAATACGTTTATTCACTTGAAATAAAGAATCCTAATACACATCCTGAATTTTGATCTAGAAATGGTATGAGTGTGTGTGTGTGTGTGTGTGTGTGTGTGTGTACAATTAAATTCTCCCAAATGGGAGCATGATTGATTAATGCAAGTCTAGTCTCTTTACTTCCTTGACATTTTTAATAAAATTTTAAACAATCAAGGGATTGCTGAGAAGAAAAAACAGAGAAACCTTGCATACAGAATTAAAATGGCTATTAATAAGTACCTCTCAATAATAACCCTAAATGTAAATGGACTAAATATTACAATCTAACGGTGTAGGGTAGCTGAATGGATACAAAAACATGACCTAACTATATGCTGTCTACAAGAGACCCACCTCAAAACAAAGACACACACAAGATGAAAGTGAAGGGATGGAAAAAAAATGTTTCATGCAAATAGAAAAGAAAAGAAAAAGTGGAGTAGCAATGCTCATATCAGACAAAATAGACTTTAAAAGCATTGTGTTAAGTGAAATAAACAAGTCAGAGAAAGATAAATATCATATGATCTCACTTATTTGTGGAATATAATGAACAACATAAACTGATGAACAAAAATAGAGCCAGAGAGGGAAAATATTCTAGAATATAATAGAAATAATCTTGTTATTTGCAGATTTTTAATATTTCCTACAACTTTTGTGATATCATACTATGTTAGTACAGTTTTGGTAATATTATTACAATTAAAATCCTTTTATTCTTGAAATATTAATGTTTATTGCATGTAATATTTTTATATATAAGATAATTTTTCTTGAATAATTGGTGTTTATTGCATGTAACATTATTCATCCTATATAATAAATAGATAATATGCAAATTAATCCTCATACCTCACACACAGGATGATTCACAGCCTCACCAGGTCAGCAGGGGTTTAGTGAGGGATGACCAAATGACTAAACAAGCAGACTGCGAGGAACAACCAGGCCAATGGGGAGGTTAGTGAGGGACGACAAACAACTGAACAACAGGCTATGTGGGGGGACCAGGCTCGCAGAGGGGTTAGTGAGGGACGACCCAATGATAGAACAGCAGGCTGTGTGGGGCAACCAGGCCAGCAGGGAAGCTGTGAGGGGCGACCAGACCAGCAGGGGGAGCAGTTGAGGGTGACCAGGCCAGCCTGGGAGGCAGTCGGGGGCTACCAGATCAGTAGGGGGGGGCAGTTAGGGGCAACCAGTCTGGCAAAGGTAGGCAATTGGGGGCAACCAGGCCAGCAGGGGGATAGTAAGAGGTGACCAGGCCAGCAGGGGGGGATGCATTTGGGGGTACCCTGGATGGCAGGGGGTCAGTTGGGGGTGATTAGCCTGGTGGGGGGGGCAGTGAGGGGTGACTAGGCTAGCAGGGTGGGAGTTGAGCATGAGTAGGCCAGCAGGAGGGGAGCAGTTGGGAGTGACCAAGCCAGCAGGGGAGGAGGCAATTAGGAGTGACCAGGCCAGCAGGGAGCGGGCATTTGGGGACCACCTGGCCAGCAGTGGGGGGTAGTTAGAGGTGACCAGACCAGCAGGGGTGGGCAGTTAAGGGTGACCAGGCAGGCAGGCAGGTGAGTGATTAAGAGCCAGCAGTCCAAGGATCAGGCCTAAATCGGTAGATGACATCCCCCAAAGAGTCCTGGATTAGAGAGGGTGCAGGCTGGGCTGAGGGAACCCTCCCCCCAATGCATGAATTTCATGTACCGGGCCTCTAGTACTTAAAATAAAAAAAAAAAGTGATGGTACATATAAAAAAATATGTTGTATAAAGAAGTCCAGTATAAGATGTGTGATAACAAAATATTGTTTTCCAAAAACAGAGTTCTAATCTTTAGTCAATGACCCACTTATCCATAGTCTAAAAATAACAACATAACTTGGATGATAACTATGTTCTTTATAATGGAATTTTATTTATCTCTATTTTTATGGAATAATTGATAGAAAGTTTTTTCCTATTCCCCCTGCTGCCATCCTAAAAATGTTCCTTCCAGTTTACATAAATGAAAGTCTCATAGATAAGATCTAAAGCAGGTCTTGATCCCTCAGTTGCCCATCTTTATATTAGCTCTTTAATGCATGCCCTATTGTACATGAGAGCTAGGACTGTCTGTGTATTTTTAATTTGTGTACCCATAGTCCCTAACACACTAGGCTATGTTTATGTACTATGTACTAGTAATTAGTGAAACATACTTGTTAAATGAATAAATGAATGGAAGATTGGCATATACCAGATACTAATTTTCTCTTTAAAAATATTTTAAGCTCTAACTGGTTTGGCTCAGTAGATAGAGCATTGGCCTGTGGACTGAAGGGTCCAAGGTTCAATTCTGGTCAAGGGCATGTACCTTGGTTGCAGGCATATCCTCAGTAGGGGGTGTGCAGGAGGCAGCTGATCGATGTTTCTCTCTCATTAATGTTTCTAACTCTTTATCCCTCTCCCTTCCTGTCTGTAAAAATCAATAAAATGTATTTAAGGAAATAAAAATAAAAATATTTTAAATTCTCTCATCCTACTGCCTTTAACTGCATTTGTAATTCCTTCATTAGGAGGCACATTTACTATACAGTTTATAGATGGTACAAATAGACATTTTCTGTGCTACTTCCTCTTCATTATAAAAACAAACAAAACCAGAAACAGAAAAGCAAGGAGAGAAAAATTAAAAAGAAAGAGAAAGGAAAAAGAAAATCTCTGCTCTGCCCTGTGGGTTATTTACAGTCTCTGTCAGCTGGAAGAAGACAGATTGTCCTGGAATTGATGGACTAGTGAGGGCTGGTGCCAGATGTTGACCACAACAGGTGCATAATAAAACACCCTTTGTGGTTTTCCCTCAGAATTCTAAATATATTTGGAAATAAAGGAAACATCTGCTTGATATTTCTTTCATTATATCTTTTTGAACTGATTTTTTTAAGTTGGGTGCCTTATTTTTGTGGCACTCTAAGCAGTACTTCATCTAAACGTCCTTCACAGCAAAATTCTATCATGTTTTGATACCATTTCACTAACTAAATGGCTACATTGTTCTTTACATTCATGCCCATCTGTCCTTCGGTTCAGAGCAAAGTCACATATGCTTAATAAAACTAGAACAACCCCACTTATTGTGATTTCAAGATTGTAAAGTTGCCCTGCAACCAGAATAACCATGTGGTGGGCACTCCTTTCCCACTGCCTGGCCTGTAGCAATCATGGCTGGGACAGCCTGTGACACAGTTCTTGCTGGCTAGTTAAGGCTTTATATGAGAGCCATAGGAAAAGTAATATATTTTGAATCAGTAGCTTCATCAGGTTCCCAAACTCCTTAGGCAAGCACCATGACCTGACCTGCAGAGGTTGAATAGTTTCTCTCTCAGTCTATACCGTTTTGAAATCTCTAAAGGAGACCATATGAATAAAACTTAGCAGCAATTTCTAGTGGTATATGAGCTCCACTTGTCTAATGGGATAAAGAGATAAATGGAGGTTTTTCTCAAAATTCATAGTGCACAGACAAGTGCAAAAGAGTGAGTCATTGTCCCTCATGGATGGCGGTACTGTAACAGGTGCAGACTGAGTCTGGGCTGGAGTGGGAGAAAAAGGGTAAAAGAATTCATGATGAGAGGAAATGGACTTCATTGTACCTAAAAGAGGAAATCCTGTCAGGTACAACAGGATTATTTAGCTTTGTTGAAATGTGTTACATGTGATCAAGAAAGCCTTATTTAGAACAAATTTTAAACCACAAATTGGAGCATAATGAATTGAATTTTGAATTGTGGGAGGTGTGTACTGTTTCAAGTCAATAGTTCTTTTTTTTTATTTTAGAGAGGGGAACACACACACACAGACACACACACACACACACACACACACACACACACAAACAAACATTGATTTTGTTCCACTTATTTATGTATTCATTGTATCAAATTTGCAACGTTGGCATATTGGGATGACATTCTAACCAACTGAAGTACCCATCCAGGGCCTCAAGTCATTAATTAACCTAAACATAACATGGGAAAATATAGGGCATCTCAAAGTTAGTAGAAAGAAGTCTATATCCATGGACGTAAGTCTGTGAGCAATGAAAACAGCCTAAAGTGGCCCCCTTAAGAGAATTTAATCCTTCTATTTTTCTCATTTTGTAGTAGAGACTACTATAAAATCTTTGTGTCAGATTCATTGTGTCAAATTCATCCCCAACCAGGGATCCTTGAGCTAAACCTACCACTGGGAATGAGAGGCAAGGGGTTGGTGCACAGAATTTTTAGTATTTGGGCTTTGCCAAACTTAAATGAATGTGGGGCAGAGCTGTGACAGACAGGCAGGTACGGGTCAGGGCATGGATTCTCTCACACTTCAGCATTGGAAGTCTGAGTAATTGGCTAGCATTATGTAGATGATAGGAGCTCTAGACGGGTTAAGGAATGAAATGGTCAGATCTCCCTCAAGCTTCATTATGGAGAATGTAGAGGATTCAGGGACTAGATTTATCTCCTGGATACCCTTTTATCAACCAATATCCTTTGCAGAAGCTTTTCATTAACTTATTATTTCTTCCTTTCTTGTCTTTCCTTGACTTTTGTTCCTATAATCCAATGGGGATATCAGAATTTAATAACCAAGTGCAGTAACTTATGATAGCTTCTGCCCCTTCTATTCTTTTTTCAATCTTTCTTCTGTATGTTTAATGTGATTTAGTCAAACTTCCATTTTATAGCTGAGTCTGAGTGAGTTTCATTCTCTGACTAGCCCTGGAGACCTGGCTTATGTAAACAGAGGTCCTGGGCTCTACCAGATATTCTTTTGGAATTCTCCCAGAAGTGGAATGAGAATCCCCAAATCCCAAATCTGAAAAATTGTCTTTATTGTTTGTAGCAAAGACAAGAAAAATATTGGAGCCAAAGCACTTAGGAGAGTAATGTAAGAAGATAAGAAAGAGCATCTGCTTGTCATAAACAGAAAGCTTGTATTCCCTGGAGTGGAGAGGGTGAAGTCAGGGCAGATTTATACCTAAAGCTCACAGCACGTAAAGCTCAGAGTTAGCTTCTGGGTTGTCTTTCTTAATTACACTAGGGCACACATGAAAACCCATTCCCCTTGCACAGTTCAGTTTTGCATGGTGGAGCAGGGGTTCTCAAGGGGCATAAAGGACACCATCAAGATCATTTCTGGGCCTTTTCAAACACAGTTTTGTGGACACTCTCCCACTGTTCCCCTCTCCCATTGAATGTTACTGCCTAAGTGAGTTACATACAATTGCTGATAGTTGTGTCACATCCTTTAGATGCATCTGTTAAATAAAAGGATGAGAATTACTATAGACATCCTCTGATATGTGTGCAGTGCTGTGCAGGAAAACACCAGAAACTGGGCATGATTTTGAAAAGCTGGCAGCCATGATTTTCCCAGTTCCCCACTGTCAGTTGTGTGTGTGTGTTTTGTTTTGTTTGTTTGTTTATGGTGTAGTAACTTAGAGTATGTCATAAATCAAACACTGCTCTGTTACTTCAACTAGTGTCTAAAAGGCAAGGACTATGTCTTATTTATCTTTCTATGCCACTGCCTTGAACAGTGCCTGGTACAGAACAATCGCCCAACAAATGTGCTGCAAGATGAATGAGAAATTATCTTGGAAGGGTGGAAGCAAAGCAAACAAAGGTTTTATAAACTTCTAATTATTTTAAACACTGCATTTTCCTTCCAAAATATTTGCAAATGGGCCTTTCATACATTAAGCATTTGGTTTATTTGGTAATTATTATTCTGCTACCTCACACTTAGACAACCTAACATTATGAATAAAACTAATTTGAGGTCTCTAAAGCAGCTGTTGATTTTCAAATACTTTTCTTCCCAACTAAAAATAATGCCCTCAAGGGAATATTTTCCTTCATGTTTTTAAAAAATGTATTTTGATGAAGTAAACAACAATAATTTGACAGTGAAAATATTTAAATCATGCACTTTAGTGCAATTCCCAGAGCTAGAGAAGACAGGTCACTGTGATTGAAGCAATGGATTGAATCTCTGCTGCCAGATGGCGGTTGAAATATAATGGGCTTACAGCCGTCAGCCACAGCTAGAGGTCTCCATGCAAAGGGTAAGCCTCTCAGTGATGGAAAATGAAAAGCTGGTTGGTTACTTGAAATTCTTGCATTGTTCTTAGTGGCTTATAAGGCTCAGGGGAAATTTCAGTCATGCAAGTTCTGGTTAGGATAATATTTGTAATGGAGCTGAATAAATTGTACTGCTTGCATCTTGGTATTATTGCTATTTTCCATGTGTGCTGTGTGTTTAAAATACAAACACATAACTCTGAAATCAGAAAAATCAGAACCAGCATCATATTTCTCATTCTATAATGTTTACATGATTTTGCTCTAATTGTTTTTGAAAAAGACACCATCAGTAGAAAATGGCTTCTCACATCCCAAAAGTTTTTAAGCATCATGGGGTTTCAAAAATTTCTCTATATATGATTTGATTTTCTTCTTGTGCTGTATACTACAATTGGTTCAGAACAAAAAATACTTGGAATTTCCTGCTCCTTGTCTGAGTAGTACTGAAATAATATAATACTTGGTAGAATGAAGCTGTTCTCCATGTTTCCATGGCTTCTATTAGAGAATGCATCTGGACCCATTCAACCATGTTCAGTGTTTTTAAATGCCAAATGAAGGCTTCAAAAGAGTCCCTTGAGGAAGCAGAGATGACATTTGCCATGCTCTGCTAATATCAACTCAGGAAGAAGAATATATCTGGCAACACATTTATCCTGATAAACATGATGATAGGGAAAATTTTTGTTTAAGCATTGGCAGCATGTGTTTACTGTTACATCTGTATACAGGCTGTCAGGTCGCATAAAACAGGCCGTAACAGAAGACAGTTGCAGGGAATACGTTATGTAATGAGATCAAGCCAATGAAAGTCTGGCATCCAGATGTAACTTTACTAACAGTGTGGAGTGTCTTCCTATCCAACCAAGACAAGGATTTTTGTTTGTTTGTTTTTTTGTCTTTTTGGTCTCTGTTCATAAAGTTACATTGTTATCCCCTTCAAAAGCTCAATGAGCCAAGAGAAAGAAGAATAAAATGCATAAACATGGTAGGGAAAGGAGAAAGACCTTGGGCTATAGAATTTATGGCTGGAGAAGTTAAGATTTTATGTAGGTAAATTTCTTAAATGAAAAAGGATCACAGACACTTGAGCCATTTAGAGATAAATAGGCAGTCTAAGTTTATGATGTTCACAAAGTCCTATTGTATTGTAATTCTCATTCCCACAAATAAAAGACACTAGTGTTTAGAACAGCCTGAAAAATCATTCCAATGGGGGAGATATCAAATTATAAAATCAGAGATTCCCTTAGTGTAAATTAGTAGGTTTTCAATCACGTTAGTTTCACAATTTGACACTATTAAGGCTAATTTATAGATGCCTGCTGGCACATCTACCATTAAGAATCTATCAGTATTTCCACTATAAATTTTATTTTTCAGGGGTTAATCACTTGGTCATAAAAATTTACTGCAGGCTGAAATCAAATCTTGAAGGGACATCTTTTCCTTAATCCCAAAAGAAGAGTTTGCTCATGTTTCTGAGACTGAGATAGACACGAGAAAAAGTGGAATATGTACAAGCTTTCATTCCTGAAAATTTAGCATCAATCCTGGTACGGTCAGATGTGGTGCTATGCACTGGTGTTTTATTAGCTTGTTGCCTTGCATTTCTTTTTCTGCCTTCTCCTCTCCCTCTCCTCCTCCTTTTCTTCCTGCTCTTCCCCACCCCTTTTTCTGTATTGTGGAAGTTGATCCTTCTATGATCAATATATAGACTTTGCTCAGTGGAAAAATAGCAAGGAAGTCAGAGTTGTACTTACATTCATCAGAAAATAAGCTCTGGGCTTCTTTCCCTTCTGACTTCTTATAATCTTTTCAGCATTGAAATGTCTAACAGAAACATTATAAAGTTACTTTGGTAATTTAAGAAAGCTGTAAGCTCTTACCTTGTGGCTGAGTGAGGAAACTGATTTAGCATCTCACAACTTTTTGATGAACCAGCAAAATATTTATAAACTTGCCTTATATTTATGAAATGCATAGTAACGACAAAAGAGTGCCATATTAATACAGTCAGTGAGACTAGCAAGGAATTAAACAATTCTACATTTTCTCATTGCTTGAGATCTTTTAGATTTAGCTTAATTTCTTACAGGGCCTAACTATCTGGGCATATTCTGAAAGGCAAGGGCTAGTCTACTTTTGGACCAAATGAATTTTTCTGTAGTTATCCACTACTGAAAGTTCATCTTCTCTTTTCCTGGCGGGTGTGTGTGTCTGTCGGGGGTGGAGGGGGGAGGGGACGGGGAAGCAGTCAACCTATCATTTATTGTAGACGACTGAACTATTCTAAATGTTGTAGAGCTACTTTCCATGCAGGCTTAAAAGAGTGAGTAGAAGAGAGAGGGAAAACACCCAGATTTAATTGTGAGAAATCAGGGCAGGATAATGCCAACCATTTTTGTACCATTTTGATGAATTTGGTAGGAGAATTAAGAAATTGCTGACATACTGATTTCTAGAAGCATAAACTTTCTCAGTTCTAACCTCAATGGAACCCTCAATTCCATTGGTGTGCATAAAATTTTGACCTATGTATTTCTATCATCTCCTTCTTCTAGTTCCTGATATTGACTGATGAGTTTCATTTTTCTTCCTATCTGATGCTGCCATGCCTCATGTTGCTCCCCTAGACACTTTTCTAGCTCAACTGGCAAGATCATACAAGTTCAGTGAGGGAACTGGTGTGCCCTGCTGCCCCCTACTGGTGATCAAAGACTATTAGGCCTTCAAGACAGACTTTAAAAAAGTACATTTTATTGCTGTAAAATTAGTGGTTTTGTTTTTTAACTGCTTATTTTGACTGTTTTCCTTCATAAATTTATGAGGAATTTCTTAAATACTTTCAATTATATTTTTCTAAAATTAGCATCTAACATGACTGAAAATTCAAAGCAAAGTGTTCTACCAGAATTTTGCAAATATTTTTCTTTCTTTGAACACTGAAATCAAATCATTTATTTCTATGGCTTTGCATGTAGTTCTTTCTCTAAATACATATAGATTAGATCTGAATATTGCTTCTTTAAAACAGGTTTATCTTTTATGTATTTATTTTTTTTGCTATAATGATGTATCCGTATGTTTTGGTTGCTTTAACAAAATATTCTGGATGGATTACTTAAACATAGAAATTTATTATCTCACTTCTAGAGTTTGGAATTCCAAGAGCAAGGTTTAGCAAGGTAGCTTTCTTGTGAGGCTTCTTTTCCTGCCTTTCACAGGCTGCTTTATCTGGGAGAGAGAGATAGAGATAGATAGAGATAGAGATAGAGATAGAGATAGAGATAGAGATAGAGATAGAGATGGAGATGGAGATGGAGATGGAGATGGAGATGGAGATGGAGATGGAGATAGAGATGAGAGAGAGAGAGAGAGAGAGAGAGAGAGAGAGAGAGAGAGAGAACACACTTTGGTGTCTCTTCTTTTTAGAATAAGGGTACCAGCTCTATTGGGTTAGGACTCCACCTCATTTAATCTCTACCACCTTCTCACAGGCCCCATCTCCAAATTTAGTCCCATGGAGGGTTAGGACTTCAACATATAAATGTGGATTTGGGGGGGACCCCAAAATGACAAATGCTGACATGTGGATTTTTACAACTGATTTTCAATTAAGAAATCAAATTAGTTTTTAAAATATCATATATCAAGAGAAACCAAGATGGTGGCATAGGTAAACACCTAAACTGCTACTTCACACAACAATTTTAAAACTACAGTAAAAGACAGAACAGACATCAGCCAGAACCACAGGAAAGCTGGCTGAGTGTAAATTCTACAACTAGAAGGAAAGAGAGGGTCACTGGAACTGGTTTGGCTCAGTGGATAGAGCGTCGACCTGCAGACTGAAAGGTCCCAGGTTCGATTCTGGTTGGGGGCATGTACCTTGGTTGCGGGCACATCTCCAGTATGGGGCGTGCAGGAGGCAGCTGATTGATGCCTCTCTCTCATTGATGTTTCTGACTTTCTATCCCTCTCCCTTCCTCTCTGTAAAAAATCAATAAAATATATTAAAAAAAAAAAGAAAGAAAGAAAGAGAGAGAGGCTCATGGAGACTCAGAGGAGCTGCAAAAAGCTGAGGTACAGAGACAAACATGTGGAGAGGATGGGCAGCTGAGTGCCTGGCTGGTTTCCTTTAGCAGAAGGGAGACAGAAACTCCTGACTGCACTGAACCCCAGTTCCAGGTGAGACTCATACAGGGGGAGTCTGGACTGTTGGGAAAAGGGTGGAGTACATAGAAACTCAGGGGACCCACAAAAGGAAGAGATCTGGAGGTATCCGTGCAAGTGCATATAGAGATGACTGACTGCTGAATGAGCCACTAGCTTTTTCTAGTGGGAGAAAGAGCAAACCTCCCAACTGTGCTGAACTCTAGTTCCAACTGCACTGGACCCCAGTTTCTGGTGAGATCCTGGGGTCCTAGACTCATATGGGTCCCCAGAGTGCATGGAAACTCAGGGGAGCTGCAAAGGCAGAGGTCTGGAGGTACATGCGCAAGTGCATGCAGAGAGGACTGCAATGATTACCCAGGGACACTGAGACCCACGGGCCTCATAGGGCAGGGCTGATGGGAAGCTAAGGCTGTCTGCTCAGCCCTGAGACTCCACCCCATCCAAGCCGAGCACAGAGGCTTTTGCAATTTTTCAAGTCTTGTCTCATAAGGCTGTCTCCAGCACAGAATTTCTCCTGGCATAGACGCAGCTGATCCTCACAGCCAATTGGCCTGGAGGTCAATGCCCCCCAGTTATACCAACAACAATCAAGACATAACTACAATGAGGCTGTACCCACAATCCACTAAGGGGTGCACCAAGAGTGTCCACCTCAGGTAACTGGGAGGCTGAGCCACTGGGCCTTATATGACACCTAGCACACAAAGCTACTGTACAACTCAGAGAAGCAGCAAAAATACGGAGACAAAGAAACAGATCACAAATGAAAGAAATGGAGGAAAACAAACAACTGAATATAAAGTTCAAAATCACGGTTATAAGTTTTTCAAGAATTTCCTAGAAAAGGCTGACAAATTTAGCCAGACCCTCGAGGATATGAAAAAAGACCAACTAGAAATCAAATATACACTGATTGAAATAAAAAATATTATACAGTAACCTAACAGCAGACTAGAGGAATGCAAGAATCAAGTCAAAGATCTGAATTACAAAGAAGCAGAAAACACTCAACTGGAAAAGCAAAAAGAAAAAAGAATTCAAAAATTGGAAGATAGTGTAAGGAACCTCTAGGACAACTTCAAGTGTACCAACATCAAAATTATGAGGGTGCCAGAAGAAGAGAGAGAGCAAAATACTGAAAACCTATTTGAGGAAATAATGACTGAAAACTTCTCCCACCTGGTGAAAGAAATAGATTTACAAGTCCAGGAAGTGCATAGTACCCCAAACAAAAAGAATCCAAAGAGGACCACACCAAGACACATCATAATTAAAATGCCAAGAGCAAAAGACAAAGAGAGAATATTAAAAGCAGCAAGAGAAAAACAGTTAATTACCTATAAGGGAGCACACATACAATTGTCAGCTGATTTCTCAACAGAAATTATGCAGGCCAGACAGGAATGGCAAGAAATATTCTAAGTGATGAATAGCAAGAACCTACAACAAATATTACCCAGCAAAGCTTTCATTCAGAATTGAAGGTCAGATAAAATCTTCACAGATGAAAAAAAAAAAAGCTAAAGGAGTTAATCACCACCAAACCAGTATTATATGAAATGCTGAAAGGTACTCTTTTAGAAGAGGAAGAAGAAAAAGGTAAAAGATAAAAAATTATGAACAACAAATATATATCTATCAACAAGTGAATCTAAAAATCAAGTGAATTAAAAATCTGATGAACATAATAAACTGGTGAATATAATAGAATCAGGGGGATAGCAAGGTAATGGACTAACAATTCTCAGGGGGAAAGGGATGTGGAGGGTGCAGGGAGAGACGGGACAAAAATCATACACCTATGGAAGAGGACAATGGAAGGGAGGTAAGGGCAAAGGGTGGGGTGGGAACAAGGTGGAAGAGAGCTATGGGGTGGGGGAAAGGGGAACAATTGTAATAATCTGAACAATAAAGATTTATTAAATTAAAAAATCATATATCATTGGCCAAGAATAAATTGGAATGAGTTTGGTATTAGAATAATAATGACTAGGGTTTTATTTACTTCAAGGGAGGAATAAGAGGAAGAATATTTTACTTCAAGGAAGGCATGTTCAATACCATTTAAGGAACCTGACCACAGTCAGAGAGGACACTTACCACCTACAATAAATGTTATTGTTTAATATTCCCTGAGTGTCCATAGAGTGCTGGTTCAGAATATACATGGCACAGTCTTTGTTCTTTGGAAGTTTGCAATCAAAGACTGTAAATACGAAATCCTGACAGCTTGGTGCTTTCAGAATTTGCTTAAATCACCTGCTGTTTTCTCACCAGGCTACTGCTCCTAACTAAAGCAATGGGTTATATTGTCTTGGGCTGAAGTGTGCCACAAAGAGTCATTGTTTGGCTTTAAAACAAAACAAAACTCTTCCTCCATTTGTTTCTGTTTTTGATTGACTGCTGGGTGGGTCCAGAATAATTTCAGAAAACCAGTGGAGCCCCTAATTATTACAGAGGGCAAGGGGTTGGAAACACTTATTGGGTTAGAAACCTTGATGTTTAACACTATTTGTGACTTCTCTGTAAGTTCCACTCAGTAGATCATTTATTCCTCCAATTATGGGGAAACCAGGACTGAAAAGACTAATTTATAGCACTGATTTACTAATGTAAAGGACACTCAACAGTGCTACCTACCAACAACACCTGTGGACAGAGCCTATCACTCATGCTTCTAATTATACCATTTCTGATCAGATAAATGTGCTGGGCCAGTGGTCGGCAAGCTCATTAGTCAACAGAGCCAAATATCAACAGTACAACAATTGAAATTTCTTTTGAGAGCCAACTTTTTTTAAACTTAACCTTCTTCTAACATCACTTCTTCAAAATAGCCTCGCCCAGGCCGTGGTATTTAGTGGAAGAGCCACACTGAAGGGGCTAAAGAGCCACAGTTTGCCAACCACGGCCCTGGGCTGATTATCAGAAATAATAGAAAATATCAGCATCATCAACATAAGTTTATAATCTAAACTGACTTACCACCATCAGGCAAAAGGTTGTTTTAAACTAACTAGCAAAATAGAGGTAGGCTCATAGAGAGCAGACAGACTGCTCTGGTTAGGGGTCAGGAGGATCTTGGAGGGTGGTTTGTGGAGGGATTGAGCAGTGAGTGGAGGTGGAAGAGTATGGAGGGATAAATCGTGGTGGAAAAAAATTAAAGAGGAAAAAGTCATTATGACTAAATCATATCTCTTTTTGCAGGATCTGTTTTGAAGAAAAAGTTGTGTAGTTGAAATTTGTCTGAGACTTTGTCTCTTATTTCAAAATCATTTTCCTCTCTTTGCTTTTCGGACTCTCTCTCAGCCTCTGTTCCTATATTTCCCTTGTACTCCCACTTCTACACTCCCCCATCATCAAAGAAGAGTGTTTCTTATCAGTCATGTAAAACCTGGTATGAATTTAAGTCATAGTGTTATCTTTCTCTGAGGGAATTAAATTTTTGTATTTATCTATAATTCTAGAATAAATGCCTTTGTCTCCTGTAAATGAAGCTTTAGGCATGAGCATAGCAAAGAGAAGTGTTTTTGAAGTTCAGGATACTTACTGTTGATGTTGTAATCATATGCAATTATTGAGAAGATTGGTATCTAAGAGTATCTCTAAGTTAGCGATTTATGTAAAATGCAATGTCAAAATTATAATTAAGGACATATTAATAAAGTATTTTGGTGATGGGAAAATGAAACTAACATTTATTGGTTATCTATAACATGCCGGGCTGTGTGCCAGGCATCCTCACATTTCTTTAGCTCATTTAAAGCTGCTAGCAATTCTGTCAACTCTTCACCACATTTTACCATTGAGGAAACAAAATTCTGGAGGTTAAGTGTCACAAGTATCCTGCAGCTAGCAAATGATGAAGCCATGCCTCTCTGGCTTCAGAGTTCATTTTCTTGGTGCAGGGGAGATAAAAGTTGTCAGGGTACATGACATTTGAACATGTGATTTAGTTTGCCCTCTTAAAACTGTGCTTTGAATGTTTTTGAATTAAACTCCTTTAATCACAGAAGGACATGTACTTTGCACCATATCACCTTGCTGATTTTCTGTGTACAGAGCCTAAATGAATTGGCTTCAGAAAAAAAATGTCAATTCATTTCTGTGATTAGAAACTGTCAGTGTGAGTAGAGGGTGAGGCAGAAATTGCATGGTTATTCAAGAACTACCTCATACACATTGATATATGTTACTCTCCAACTAATTTCTGGATGTAAGTATTTCTGCACTAATCGAAAGTAAGCTAGTCAAAGTCAGCCCATACAATCATATGGGTGGAGTAATCATATATCTTGAGCCAAAAATTTGGACTTACTTATCAACCAACTAGTTGAAATTATGACTGTTCCATTATGTTAGGATATTAAGGCTTACAGAGCATAATTTTGTGTGTCTTCTTAATTAACTAACTCTAGATTCTTTTGAGAATATAGTTTTAATTTACTGAATGCATCTGCCCACTTTTAAATTTTATTGAAAAATAAAGAGAAAATTATGTGGTAAATACAAATGATTACTATCAATTTGCAGAGTAAAAACTGACTTAATTACTTATTTGCCAAGTTTGTTTTCTTATGAAATAGACCCTTTTGGAACTCTCAACAGTAAGAAAGCCTAAGCACTATCATGAAGGAAATTAAAATACAGCACTAGCCCATGTTCTCACTGGTTAGAGCATCAGCCTGCAGTGATTGAAGGGTCATGGGTTTGATTTCTGATCAAGGGCGCATACTTGGTTGCAGGTTCCATCCGGACCTTGATCGAGGCAAGTTTGGAGGCAACTAATCAATCAATGTGTGTCTCTCACTCATATCTCTCTTTCTCTCTCTCTCTCTCTCTCTCTCTCTCTCTCTCTCTCTCTCTTTCTCCTGCTCCCTTCCTTCCACTCTCTCTAAAAATAAATTGAAAAAATATCTTCTGGTGAGGAGTAATAAAACAAACAATCACACACAAGAAAACAAATCTCGCTGAGGTCAACAAATACACTGACTCGTTTTTTGAATCAAAGTCATCTATATGAAACAAGGCCTTTTTGAAATCCCATTTTTGTGCTAGAAAGCCCATTTTGTATATCAGTTTTTAAAAAACAGCCCTGACATGAAATATAACTTGTCATTGGTTTACCAAACTCTTTAAGAAGTTACATTAAGTCAATGAGAATAATAACAATAAAGCTCACCAACTTAAAATATTTTCTTTAGGGGACATTATTGATTAATTTATTTCTCAGAAATATGAGTCTACAAAAATAATGAAAGGTATGTTTTTAACTATAATTACTCCATATAATATAAGAATAATACAGACTTTTTGCTTTGCCTATTTTGTCTCTGGATACCTGCCCTTGAATAATTCTCTCTGCTTATAATGATCGTGACCAGAGATTAGATAAGGAAAGTGAAAAAATATAAGAATTTTCTCAGGGCTTGATTCATCTTTACATATAATGATGGTGGAGAAACAAATTGTAACAGGTATATAATGTAGACTTGGATATTCTAATGGCTCATCTATTTATACTACTTATATTTTCAATTTGGCATAAATGAAATTGAGGTTCTGACAACATAATTTATAAAATTGATTCATGCCACTAAAAGGTTGGTTCCATTAAAATGTATTTTTTAAATGTTATGACAAAATATTCTGCCATTTAAAAAACAGACTGATACTTAATTGGAAGTACCCAGGTCACTTTAAAGAGAAACTTTAGTGAGTGAATAATTTCTGGCAGTTTACTTACAACGTGACTCTTGCAGTCCTGAGCCACAATATTTATGTGTGGACCACTGAGATATCTTATTACAAAATACATAATAAAGGTTTTAAAAGGGAAGAGAGAAAAACGTGAAAAACCTTTATTAAGTATAAAGGAGAAAGTGGCGAAAGTGGAGCATAGGGTTTTTTTTTTTGTTTGCTAATGAGATTGAATATTTTTCATACTTTTTTTAGTAATTTTATTTTCAATTAAATATAATACATATTATTTGTCTAATTTTTACTGATCATGCATTATATGTAAAGTAGGGTTCCAATGTTCTGGAGAAATTTTTAATAAAATGGCAAGTTTCTTCTCTTAAAGCTATGAACTCGGGTAGGGGAAGAAAGGAAAAGAATTGGGGAGCTGTTAAATGCAAACACTCAAAGCAGCTAGCCTCAATGTTCTAAACAGAAGCACTGGTGAACTCACAAACCTCCTTTGAATTCTGTCCCAGTGGTCAATGTTGGAGAATTAGCTATGAGTTTGGAGGCAGAAGAGCAGAGCACATGGACTGTCCAAGAAATCCTCTGAGACTCACTAAATGCTTTATAACATGTTTACCTGTTGGCACATGCGTTAAAAATGAGTAGACACTTTTAGGTTTGACTTCTCATGAGATAAAGCAATGTTCTGTTCAGGAGGCATGTCAAGGGCTCAGTTAGGGCTCCTGCCTTCATTTGGGATATGTGTTCACAGTGGATTCTCCTAGGGCCACTGGCTTGGGATCTGTCCATTTTAGGGCCACTGGCTTAGAATCTGTTGGGTATAGAACACATTTTACCGTCCCTCTGGGCTTGAATCCAGTGTGCCCAGGATTCAACAGGGTCAATCAAGTTTAGTTATTTTTCCGTAGTCTTTGTTTAATGAACTAGACCATTCATTCTATTCAAGACCATGTTAGTGACTTTCTCAAGGGCTCTCAACTGGAGAAGTCAGCAGATGGCTTGGAAATACCCCCCGGCTGTTTGCAGTTAGTAGGAGGCTCGTTAGGCTGGTTCTTCCAGAAATCTCATGTGGATGAGTGTGCATTTTCAAAATCCCTTTGCTCTTGGTCAACCATCAAATGGTTGATTGACTCAAATGAGATATTTTGCAGTTTCCCTCTCTGAAGTAAAACTGGACACTTATATAAAGTCAGAGATAATTATAGGCTAAGTAGTAATAATGTGGACATGAAATTTGGTACATCTGTGAAAATATGGAACTTAATCCATCTAACAATCATTCTCTGAATTAAGAATTGGATGGTGGAGAGAGCATTTAGATTCTTTTCCTGGACCTATCATTTATTTATTGCCAGAGTGATTCTGGGATTTACAATGAACCAGTCTGTATTATAGTTTTCTTTAATCTAATAAATAAGGATATTTCACTGGGTTATCAATGGATCTAAGAAAACTGCATAAATGAAAGAATTTACAAACTATAAACTAATACAGATGTGAAGACATTGCCAGTAAGTAGTACATGCAGATCATATATTGTGGTCCTGACACAGATCTACGTGCTTTGGAAGACACAAAGTAGACAAAAGGTGTGACTCCCGCCCTCAGCTTTGTATGGTCCAGAAAACTGAGAGCAGCGCAGACAGCTAATTCATGACTTAAGGGGGCTGCTGTAAAAGTACCATCTGAATTTAGAGGAGAATGAGATGAGTGAGGGTTAATGTACAGACTGACATTATGAAAGAGGTAGGCATTGAGTTGCAAATTGAAGAAGGGAAATGGAGAATTGAGTGGACTGATGTTAAAAGGAACTCAAAAGGATTTAAAATCTGAAATTCAACCCATTTCCAAAAAATGTTCTCCACCTACTATATTCTCTGTCAAACGTCTTATGTTAAACCCTTTCAAAACCCTAAGAACTCTTCTTTGACTCTACCTAAGGCCGCTGATCTCTCTGTCTCCCCTAGTGGTTCCTATTCTTGAAAAAACACATTTATGTTCTTTAAGTATCTCATTGTGTCAAAAACAGTACTCTGAGTATCATTTTTGAAGAGACAAACCTTCTAGTCTCTTTTAGTGCTCACTGGCTCTCTGACTATGGGCAACTCATTTACCCTTTACCATTTGAGCAAAGCCTGATGTTTTGTTAGCTGGAAATAGTAATAAAAAACATTCTGAGCATTAAATAAGGAATGGTGTTTCAATGAGTCCTGCATATAATGAATACCTCAAAAACAACATCCTTAATTTTTAAGCATCTGTTGTTTGCATTCCATGGTGTAGAGCTCTCATTATGCTTTTCTTTAAATAGTAGCACCTGTTGTGAGGCCAGACACATAAGAGGCACCTGATAAAAATTTGAACTAAAATGAACATTGAAGATGGAGAAGGCTTTTCAGGAAACGGAAGTAGCAAAGATATAGAAATAGAAATAGGGATAATAATTATCTTTGCTATTGTGGGAATAATAATTGGTATGGGAGTGGAAAGAGAGAATCAGAGGTAAGATTTATGTAGGGTGATAAATTATGCTGGATGGATTGATGGGGTACAATTAGAGGAGGGCCAAGCCCAGGAGTTTAGATTCGATGTGGTGGGTAATGGGAAGTCATAGTATTTTGAGAATGAGTGACGTCATAAAAATGATGAGTAAATCAATTAAGACTTCCATGGTCCAATAAGCAAATTATTTTTAGAATAATAGTTACATCACTATGATCATTAATGACTGTAACTTGATGCCTTCTTATTTGATTGCAGGAGGAACAAGTCAACATATTTCTTTTTACTCCAACTTTGTAAAGAAAAAATGCTTTAGGCATTATTTTTCATATTAGATGTGGCTGTGTGCTGAAAACTCCTTTAAATCAGTGAATGCACTCCCTTCTGAAGATGTTGAAGGGTGTCTTAACGATAATGATTAATGACTTTAAAATGCTCATAAATCTTTGAGGAATGAACAAACCACTATTAAAACCATATGGTGCCCTCATTCTTTGCATGGAACTTCCACAAAAGTCACTAGGAGTTCAGTGGAATGATGAAGGGGACCATATGGCACTAGATCTGAACTAAATTAATAACAGTATGAAAACTCAGTTAAATAGTGATAATACCCCTTGTTATCCAGATTTTTTCTTTTTAGACAACCTAATAGTATATAGTTCAGTACCAAAAGACACTTGTTAAATGGGAAAAACCAACATGCAAGGAGAAACCATGTGGCATATCTTTTGAAACAACCTGGAGAAGCAGCAACTTGGAGCTTTCTTGCTCAGGACTGCCATGGAGTCATTTAGAGTTCAAAAAAACCTAAACCTGAGTATGCTTTAGGCACTCCATCTGGCTCTGTCCCACATTGTTGCCATAGTCACCCATCTCCTAGCAACAAGAAACAGCATTTTCATGTCTCTAAAGTGACAAAGCATCTGAGTACAAAATATAAATGTAGTCACAATAGACTAATAATCTGAGAGGTTATCTCATGGTTAAGCTCACTGTGAAGATCTATATGAATCTTTGATTTCATGATTCTATCTCTCCTGTGATGGGTTTTGATTAAAAAAATACTTGCCTCAAATTGAGGCAGTCCGACAGTTTACTATTGAATATAAAGACTACAGTATTATTACATAGAATACAATAAAGGGATATTTTATTTTTAAAAGTGGAAAACACTATTATCCCTTTGAATAATGTGTCCACCATTACCTAGACTCTGGGTAGAATGAACTGGGGTGGAAAAACTCTGGCCTTGGGTCTTGGAAGAAGGAATATGCCATCCTAATACATTCAGGCTCAAAATATTTCAGTAGTAGCCTTTGTGATGAGCAATGAATCTCATTTGAGGTCACTAATCAGAAGCAGTAAAGAAGCCTAAATAAAGATAAAAGCAAATGTCTATATGCATCATGCTTGTCCTTGAGGCAAAGTGGAAAATAAAGTAGGTGGCACTTTTTAGAGAATATTTAGCTGTTTATTTTAAAATATTTGTACCATGTTTTCAAATAATTAGTATTTAAACATTCTGCCAAAAGAAATCAAAATACTAGCCTTGTTTTCTAAAAATGTCATAGCCTTGAATCCTGATAAAACTTGCTATTTTACTGAGCTGTATGCATAAGATGAGAACTCAAATTTAGATATCCCCAGAGATATTAATAGCAAAGTAATCAATGCCAGTTTTCATTTTAAAATAACATTTTGTGTGTTATTTACTGGTTCCATCAGCTACATTTCATAACTCACTTTTCCTTTAGAAATATATAATATATATATATATATATTATATGTATGTATGTCATATATATATATGTATGTCATGGTTTGAATTATGCTTCCTGATTTTATATCAGGACATGTGCATTTGCTAAATGTTAATGAAAGATGCACACCATGGGAAGTAGACTCAAGAATGTCATGGAGAAATTTCACTTGAGGGGAAATAGTGCATCTAAACAATGTATCCAAGATGAAATAATCCTCACACCTAGGCAGGCCATTATGATGCATTTACACATTACATGCAAAGCAGAGTTTAGCTGTGCTAATTGCTTTGTGAAAGGAAAATCCTCCTGAAATTCAATAACCAAAGGAGATAGGTGAGTGCTGATTTTGTGAAATAAACAGTGATTGAGAAAGAAGAAAAACCAGCAGGACTCAGCGTGAAGCAAATTAATTCATGTTGGAGATTTACTCTCCTGAAGAAACTAAATTGCCCACTCCCTAATCAGTACAGTTCTTGGCATGCCTTTCTTTCTCTTGCTTTCTAAATTTGTTTCATGTTAGAGCCCCTTGAGTTTTTACTCTACTATTTTTTAAATTACAGTCTGAAGCTCCATTTCTGTGTGCGGTTCTGTGAAGTTCGGCACTCCATCAGCTCCTTTACCATTTCTTTGTTTTGGAGAAGAAAATTATTTTCCAATCATCTCATTTCTTTATTTCATTTGCCTGTGCTCAAGAGTAGGACATCAGGAGACACCATGGCTATGCATCTCTTCTGCATTATACTGATTTAATGGCTCAAGGGATAAGCATGTTTTTATTACAGTAATTTGGAATACGTGAAAGAAACTACATCTGAGAGTCCTTTCACAGTATACGGCTGTTCAATGTGAATGCAGATTGCTGGGTTCTTTCCCTATTCTTCTCATCCTCTAGCAAAGGAAAAGAAAAGGCACAAACTGGTGTTCTTCCAGTTAATTCTGCACACAGAGAGAGATGTCAACACACATTAAAACTGAAACCACATTTGAGAAGACACGCAGAACTTCGCAAATGCCACTTGTTTGCAGAGCTTTGAGCTGGAGGGGGTATCATATATTTTTCAATCTGTTTTTTTACTCCTCTTCTATCTTAAAATAAACCATGCAATTCTTGTTCTTGGCCTTAGAATATGAGTGATGCCATCAATCTGTTGTGAATCATCTGCAAAATTACTTCAGTGATGAATGTCTCTTCCTTCCTATAATAACTGTTTAGGTGTCCCTTTTGCCTAATGGAAGCCATTGTGTCTCTTGGAGGGCTGACTAGAAAGGGAGGGCAGCTATGTAGCATAAGCACAGGATGATAACCATAGCTTGTAAGCTTTTATTTGAATCCCATCTCCTTTACAGGCACAGTTGGCTGGTGGGGAAATTCCATTGGCATTGCCAGCATTCCAACCCTGATATCAAATAGTGAGATCACATTTCTGAAAGTAAGGTATTGGAACATGGTCATGCTTTAGACTTGAAGCCAATATCACACTTCGCTCAGCAAGTTATGTAAATGAAAGTAGTTTTTGTCATGATTAACATGTCCAGGCAATTTTCTTCTCCTAACTTGTGTGATTTGCAGAAAGGGATAGGTGTGGTATTAATACCTTTGGGCATTTATTATAGTTTCTTGTAACCATCAGAAGACAAAGGGGCTAACCTGAATATCTAAACAGTTGAGTTTCTGCCAAATATTCAAAGTACTAAAGGCAAGAATGAGATTCCTTTTTGACTCTCAGTAAAACTGAGTTGGTTGTTACTACTATGGTTTGAAGGTGTTTTAATATTTTAAAAGATTACCCTCCTGCCATGAATGTGGCAAGGCATCCCTTGAGAAATGACTGAGTAATGGGTGAAATAAAAAATCTAAATCAAAAAGGACTTGGCCAGCTTTTGGTCATGTCCAGCCTTTGGTGTTTGGAAGCCAGTTTTTTTCCACATTGAAAATAACCTCACATTGGAAATAGAACTTGAAATAAGATAAAAAAAAAAGAGTACTGGCTTTCAAAGAGGAAGAAAGAAATAATTTCCAAGGCTGGTTATAAGGCTATTAAGATATTTGTGTCTGGGATCTCTGATACAGGGACCCTAATGAAATCACACCAGATATTGGTTAGAATGAAAAGTAAAGGGTAGAATGAGTCTACTAATTTAGTTAGAGTAAGTTAGGAGCTATAACAATAAAAGTCCAAAATTTCAATGGTTAACACAATAGAAATTTATTTCTCCTTCTCATAATAGTCCAACGCAGGTGTTTCAAGTAAGCAAGAGTTTCCTAAATATAATAATTGAAAGACTCAAGCTTCTTTCATTTCATGATTATATCACTAGTAAGGACTTCAGAATTTTCTGATTCAGTTAGTGAAAATTTTTTTTTATATCATGGAGACAGTATACTTACTTTTTCTGCTTTTTGGCCCGGAAGTCATCTTCTGTTTACATTCCACTGGCAGGAAGTATATACATAGCCTTTTCGGATGCAAAAAGAGATGAAAAATATTACACAGTAAAAATCTAACACTAGGCAAAGGGAAGCCTGAATTTTAGTGAGTAGCAGCTTGCAAATATGTTTTGGGATAGTTGGCAGGGGAAGAACTCTTTGAGTCTCACCTGGGAAAGTGCTTTATTACAAACTAGAGGCCTGGTAGACGAAATTCATGCACACAGAGGCGGTGGGGGCGGAAGGGAGGTCTCTCAGCCTGGCCTGTGTCCTCTCTCAATCCAGGACCCCTCAGGGGATGTGTTGGAAACCAAATATTGTTCTCACTAAATGGATGTAAACAGGAGGCCAGAAGGCTGGTCAACCTTAACTGCTCTGAAAGGTCAGAGCTAATTACTCACTGTTTAGTTGAAACATTGTTGGCTGAAGCAACCTCTACCTGTTTGTTTCATGTTAATTTCTGTTTTTGTTATTTCCTGCCTAAAGGTTAGGGGTGTGTCCCAAAGCCTTAATAAAAGGGACAAAAAGGCCAGAGCAAGTGGCAGTCCTTTCCACTAGAGGAAGGCTCCCACCTGGCCCCCCAATATCGCCAAATTAATGTTTTCTAGTCTTTTATTTCATTTGCGTGCGGCTCCTTCAGAACCCAAACCCTGAACCAGGAACCCTGAACCACACAGGATGTGGAAAGAGGTTCCCACAGGGATGTCAACCATAAACTGGCAGTTGGACATCCCTCTTGTAATCCAGGGCGCTGCATGCACCAGTGACCATGTTTCATACAGGTGAAAAGCATCTTGCTGTTGTATGGGCAACTACATTTTTTTGCCCTGATTATATAAAAAGTAATAGATAACATGATCTTCTGAGGCAGTAGTATCATTTTCCCCATCTTATTGGTGGAAAAACTGAAGCAGAGGGAAGTTAAGTAATTGTCTTTGTCACATAGTTATAAGTGTCAGAATCAGGGCTGATCACAAAATTCGCAATCCAGAGTCCCTGCATGTAATCACTGCATCATCCTGTTTTTTCAGTGTTAGAGTAGCCTTGCCAGATTTTAATTTTTAAATCTAAGAGACTGTCCCCAGTATATAGGATAGGGTCCCTAGGCCTGGATGGCAATCAGGGCCATCTGTGGGGCAACCGGGGGTAGGGCGATCAGGGGTCCCCTGCTGGCACTGTCTTGGCTGGCAGCCTGGTGCCACCTGCTGGTCAGCCCTGCCTCCTGCTGCTGCTTTTGGTTGCCTCCTTCTGCAGGATGAATGACAGGTGGGGCCATTGGGAGGTCCCCGCTTGCACCTGCCTTGGCTGACGACCTGTTGGTGCCCACTGGCTGGCCCCATTCCCTGATCACCACTGCCACCACCAGTCTCCTCCCTCTCGGGGGACAGACACTCAACAATGCATTGAGCATCTGCCCCCTGGTGGTCAGTGCACATCATAGTAACTGGTCAGTCTGTAGGTCATTCTGTTGTTAGGTCAATTTCCATATTAGAGTTTTATTATATAGGATGTGTAAAGAGCAAGGGAAAGGATAAAACATGCTAGTAATCTTATAGATAGATGGAATAAATTAGTTCTATTCTAGAAGAAAATATGAGTCAGATTCTAGAAAAGATTGGTGATTTTATAAGAATCTTCAGCAGTATCAATACACAATATGATGAAGCAAAAAAACTAAATAGCTAGATCAAATATTACCAGAAGATTTTGGGGAGGAGGGTTGAAGGGAATATATAAATTTATGAGATGGAAATTTGTGACTTTGGCAGGGTAGTTTAAAAAGGGAAAGATTTCAAATGGTATCTGGCTTGGAGCATTTGAAGCAGCTTCCCCATATTTCTGCTCAGTATTATTAGAGACCCAGAGAAAAGTAGAATTTACTACTTAAAGTTATGATTAACAGAAAAGCTAATGTAAAAATCTGGGATATGTTTTTACCAAATATGAGAAAGCTAGAGCTGGATTAAGAAAAAAATAGCTAAGCCACACACTTATTTTGCCTGTCTTGTTTTCCAAAAAAATTGTTCAGGTATCCCTCAAATATATGAATTCTGCTTTTTAAGGTGGCTTAAATGCTGGTTTCTGTTTTGTTTTTTCTTTCAGAAAGAGACAGAGGAACTAGGACTACACATTGAATCCTGATTGATAAAGAAAAGTAGAGTATAGAAAGGAAAAGCTTTGGCATCAATCCATACGGGATGTGTTTAGTTTTTATTTTTAGAGAGAGAGAGAGATTTTTGCCAAGTGCTGTTGCAGCCTTTTGAAAAATATATATTTTTATTGATTTCAGAGAGGAAGGAAGAGGGAGCAAGAGATAGAAACATCAATGATGAGAGAGATTCACTGATTGGCTGCCTCCTGCATATCCCCTGTTGGAGATCATGGTTGAAACCTGGGCATGTGCCCTAAATGGGAATCAACCATGATCTCCTAGTTCATAGGTCAAGGATCAATCACTGAGCCACACTAGCCAGGCTGATGTTGTTCTTTTTTAAGTTTATTAAATAAGAAAATCAATCAAGGGAAGTGGTAGAAAATTCCTATAGTATAGGAGAGCTGCACTATAGGAATGCCCATGAGGCACTGAGATTGAGCTAATGCACATAAAAATGCTTTTCTACTGTAGACCTTAGAAGAGAAGGCAACCAGCATCTGTAGTTTCCTAGCAAGTGGATGATAAGCCTGGGTAAAGGTCTCTTTCTTAAAATGTGAGGAGGAGTATGGGGTGATAGATAGGTTTAATACTTAGAGTAGAATTTCTGAGTTATCCATCTGGAGTAAATATCAACAATCAGTTCCCAAATAAGTTGTACCCCCACTAACAGTGTATGAGAATTACAGTTGCTCTACATTCTTGCCAACTTTTGGCATTTTCTGTGTTTTAGTCATTCTGTAAGATACATAGTTTTAATATCATTGTAGTATTAATTTGCTTTCCCCTGATGACTGATGAACTAGGGCATGTTTGGTGAATTAATGGGGACATCTCTAAGAGACCAAGGAGGCAGCAGGGAGAATATTTCATCCCGAAGTAAATTCGAACTATCTAAGAACCAGTAAGACATAGCATGCAATCAGAACACTGGCCTAGAGTGATGGTTTACAGTTGTACCTGAACATTCCAATTTTCTCAGGTCATGAGAAATAGGAACAATTGAATTTGAATAAATCCTTTTACAGCTATTCGAAGCTGAAATGGATTAAATGGGCCATTCAAAGCCCAATGCCAGACACTGAACAAGTTCTCCTGTTGGGGAACAAGAGGAAATACTAGGAAGCATATTATGACATTAAAGGAATGGTGGTGGAGGCAGAATGTACACCACTCCTGTCTTGTTGCTTAGCCTTGGACTGTAGTTTCCTCACCTGTAAGATAAGATAACACTATTGAATGCATAGGGTTGTTGCAAGAATTTAAAAAAATAAATGTTGTATGTTAAATGTTTAACATTGTCCCTGGCACCTATTAGGCATCCAATAAGTACTAATGAAATATATGTGAAAGTAGAGTTCAAGACAAAGGCCTGTTTACATTTTTGTTCTTATTACCAGCTAATGTTGAACTAAATTTTCCACCTTTTGATGAAAGTACTACCTTAACAAAAGCATGATTGTAATTCATAAAAATAAAAGCTTATGATATGCTCAATAAAAATATCACCAAAATCTTGCACAATTTTTAGATCCCAAACCTTATCAGAAGTTCTTAGTGGGGATAAAGTGGGTGTGCTCACATAAAAGTATGCTGCTGCTGAAGAAAAGATTGCAATAATTTTTCTCCTTTGGATTTCAATTGTAGGCTAACCTGACTAGTGTGATGAAATCTCCTACCATCTTGCTCTGTCTCGCCTGGTAGTGAATTATCCCTTTGTTCAGTGTACCACACTGTATAGGCTACCCACCCATTAGTCACTTAGCATCCATCTTGGCTACCAGATCAACTGCTGAGGTATTGCAGTGCTTGTATTCAAGTAGCCCTTATTTTACTTAATAATGCCCCCAAAGCATATTTTTACAGAAGTAAAAATAAAGCTGGCAATTTGGATAGGCCAAAGAGAAATCACAAAGTGCTTCCTTTAAGTGAGAATATAAGTAGGGTACAAGAAGTTATTTCAAAAGAAAGAAACCATAGTCATACAACTTTTATTATAGTTCATTGTTGTAATTGTTCTATTTTTTATTAGTTACTACTAGAGGCCTGGTGCACAATATTTGTGCCTGGGGGTAGGGTCCCCTCAGCCCAACCTGCACCCTCTCCAATCCAGGACCCCTCAGGGGATGTCCAACTGCTGGTTTAGGCCTGGTCCTAGCAGTTGGACATCCCTCTCACAATCCTGGACTACTGGCTCCTAATTGCTCACCTGTCTACCTCCCTGATCACCGCTAACTGCCCCCCTGCCAGTCTGATCACTCCTAACTGCCTCTGCCTGCCAGCCTGATCACCCCTGGCCTGGTTGCCCCCAACTTCCTCCCCTGCCAACCTGGTTGCCCCTGCAGCCTGTTCAGTCATGTTTGGTTGTTTTGGTTGTGATGGTCACTTAGGCTTTTATATAGATAGTTTGTTAATCCTTACTGTGCCTACTTGATACATTAAACTTTATCATAGGTATGTATGTATAGGAAAACATAGTATGTATAGGCTTTAGTATTATCTATTCATGTTTTCAAGCATCCAATAGGCTCTTAGACTCTATGCCCCTTAGATAAGGGGAAGCTAGTGTATTTAGGTGGGAGCATGCCACCGGAATCTGCAGAGTATCTGGTGTTAACAGTCAGTAGTGTTTGATATTAAAATTAAATTATGTATCATTAAAATTTAAAATTATTAATGTAAACTAAAATAATTTATCAATTATGAAATAAGAAAATATGCTTTTAGAAACATTCAACTTATCCCATTTTACAGATCATGAGATATTTGGGTACTGCTTCATTAATTAACTAATAGATTAATTCAGTAAACTTTAAGATCAGCCAGTTTAAAACCAATTCTTCTCTGTCTACTATAGTTATTGAGAAAATACACTAGTTTTGTTCAATGGCAAAGCAAAGGGAGGAGTGTTTACTCTCAAGTCTGTATAAGTGGATAGCAAAGAGAAGAGTAAACCAGAGTTCTCTGTGCTTATCCATAATCAAGTTAAGATGCAAAGTGCTGTTGATGCACTCAAATCTTTAGGAGGGACCCTATCTGCGTAGCTCAGTTGTTTAGCATGTCCGGATACACTGAAGTTAAAGTTTCTATTCCTGGTCAGAGCACATACAAGAATCAACCAAAATAAGTGGAACAACAAATCAGTGTTTCTCTTGCTCTCCAAAAATAAATTTTAAAAAATCTTTAACAGGAGATTTAGGCTATAGGCTCCATTCCTTCCTTTTTCACTACCTCTCACCAAAATTCTCCTACTCTACTTTCCCCACTAACCCCAAGAAGTTTTAATTCTGATGTGAATCAAGCACATTCATTTATTAAGGAGATTGAAAGAGGTTTTCTTCAGATCCCCTTTTTATCTAGGTCTCCTGAATGATTTTTTCTTGTGTATCTTTTTTCTCTCTTCCTTCCCATTAAGTGAAGTCAGATGGGGCCAGATGGGGCATTGCTGCTCTGCCTTGTGACCTCCCCTCTGACCCAGCTCTCCCCTCTTGCCTCACATTGGGCGACCACCAAGTCCAGGGAAACTTTGAGGCCTCTATTTGGAAACAGGGGAGGAGACCAAATAGAGGCCTCAAAGTTCCCCTGGGCTTGCCAAGATACAAGATAATCAGAGGTTTGGTGCAATAGTCTTAGCTGGTAATTAAGAATTCATTTGTCTCAAGCATTTGTATGCAAAGGTTTCTTAGCCATCCATGGCAGCTGGATTTTGGATAAGAGGATTCTGGCTACATGTCTTTATTTATTAGAGACACAGCTAATCCACGGCAGGTATAGTGTGTTAGCCTTGGCATCTTCTTTTTGTGGCTAATAGCCACTTTGGTGACCAATATTCTCAGGGTCTCTTCTTCTCAGTTCATTAAAACCATTTTTGGGGGTTAGAGTCTGGTAATTTAGAAACTCTGAGTTTTAATAGATAAGGCCATTTATTTCCCCATTTAAAAGTTTTTGCAATGTATCATGGCTTAAAATTCTTGATTACTTTGAAATTTATGTGTAATATACAAAATAACAATTTTTAGGATTTTATATATCTGCAGCTATTGTATAGGAGGAGTTTTGGAGTATCATCTTACTTCACAGAAGTCTCCTCAGCCCTGGGTAGGGCTGAAGGGTGGAGAATTGGCTGCTAATACTCCAGAGCATGTGAAACACTTTGTTGCTCAGTGCCCAGGGCAGCATCCGGTGTAGGCAAGAATTTAATAAAGCTGTATGAAGCTCGAAGGAAGTTAGAGAACCTGCCACTACCTTCATCAGGCATTCCATGCTGCTTACAAAATTACTGAGTAAAATTCTTACCACTTAACCAATGACTTTGTGATGAAAGCACATTGCAGCAAGCTGGAAACAAATACTTTATCTTCCTCCCTGTGGTTGTTTGGTAACAAACTGCAGAAGTTTATTCACATTGTGGAAATTACTTAAACTCTAAATGCATTATGGTCCTCTTCTTTGGGTTCACCAGAAAATCCCTCATCTTTTAGGATACCATTCTTTTCTCTATAAAATGATCTTTTTCTTTTCTCCAGCAAGCCGGCAGTATTAGTTGTTAAAAATGACTCCATTTGGAATATTGTTTAAAATGTTACAATCTGTCAAAAATCAGGACAGTTTTCTGCCAAAATGTGAGGGCAGCCTGGCCACAACATCTGTTACTCCTTGGATGGCCATGATTGATTTAACCAATTTTAGTTTTGGTAACTCTTCCTAAATGTACCTTAGAATTACTTCAAGTTGTGAGTTTCATGATCAGTGAATGGAATTAATTTTCCCTACATAATGGCTCATTGGAGGATGACCTTTGTGTGGAAAAGAACATAAAGAACATGAACCCAGATATGGATATTTATTTGTTGTTTTAATGAGCCATATCCCTTCTCTATATGGCCTTGGCATGGTTGGGTAATGTTGGCTCATTAGCTCTACATCTACTTGCAGGAGCTTGTCAGTCAACTCCATATAGTTATCAGCTCCCAGGCAGGGCTCTCTGCCAGGTACAACAGTCCCATTTTTCCACAGTGCAGCTGATCTATGGTGTTTGACTGTGGGCATTCTAGTAACTGATGGTGAACTGACAGCAAATGTCTGGCAGTGTAGAAGTGAGGCAGGCACTTACAGAATCTGGGGATTGGAGAAGAGGGATAGTTTGGGATAAGAAATACCTCAAGGGAATTTTTTAAGTGAGTCTTACAGAAAATGTATTAATTGATTGATTCAACTCATTCATCCATTTAGTCACTCAATAAACATTTCTCATGTGCCTCCTATGTGTTAGCCTCTTGAGAAGTATCTATCTATATATAAAAGGCTAATATGCTAAGTGTCTGACCATCCAACTGGTTGTTATGATAGAACTTGGCCACCAGAGGCAGATGCTAAATGCAGTAGCTGCTGAGCTGCATTGGCTTGGCAGTGGTGGTTCTCAGGTGACGTACCCTAAAAACAGAAAGAAGGGAGCCTGATTCCTTGTGGGACCATGCAATTCCACCTTCAGCCATGGGTTATGTTGTTGCTGGGACACTGTCAGCCCCAATACTTTTTTACTGCACACTTGCATTTGCATTCCATACCCTGTATGACAGCAACTTTGCAGAGTACCCTCTCACACTCTGGGACCCCTTGGTGGCTGTTAGAGAGCCAGTTTTGGCCCAATATTGCAGGCCAGGCCAAAGGACCCCACCTACTGGAGTGAGGCAGATGCCTTTTGAGCCATGGCACCACCCCAGATGCAGCCAGTAGGGAGGGACCGCAGGAGGTTGGTTTTAGGACATGTCCAACCCATCTTACCCAGTCCTGCCCCACCAGCCACCTTCTAATTAATTTCCTTTCAATGTGCATGAATCCATGCACTGGGTCACTTGTTATATATGAACCCTCATTCTTGTGGCTTCATTCTGAATTGAGAACCCAACTTTTCTATAACATCATCCAGGATTAAAATTTATAACCCATTTCCAAAACACAGGATTTAAATATGGAATTAAGCAGGAGATATTAGCCTTTTCAGCTACACTTTTTTAGTCTTGATCTTCTTCCAACTAATACGTGGATGATTGTATATCTCAACTCTAAATTCTCATTTCTTGCATTAAACTATAGATGATTATGTGTGTGTTGTGTGTATGTGTATGCTCACGTGTTGAAAGAATGTGTTTAAAAGTTATAATGATGACAGGTATGGGAGAAAATTCAAATGATTAAATTTATATTTAACACAGTTGAAAAGACTTGGATATTGCTAGGGAAGATTTCTGCTCTCAGCTTTACTTCTAGGTGAAAACTAAATGTGTCTTGGGTACAGGTGAGCTAATTGCTTTATAAGATCATGGTATTGCTCTGTGCGTTGTAGCATTCAGAGATATGATATGCTCTAGTAAGCTGAAATTGTTAAGAAAGTTGCTACAATAATGCCAAAATCTTGGCATCTGGAATCAGATAATCACAGTGGTTTGAAGAATGGATAAGTCAATAAAAGTATGATTACAATGGTTTAAAACGTATACTTGCTATTTGCAGATATTCCAACTGTTTGAGCTTGTTTTTACCCTACCACATGCCCTTGCCCCTTCATAAATCCTGCTCTCACTGTCTACGGGGAAGAGGTTAGTATTGATGTATACATAAGTGTAGCATGATGTACTAATAAAAGCTTTCAAATATACATCAGTTTTGCTTTAGGTCTTTTGAGGGGCTTAGCAATTTTAAGTCCCCAGGCATATGTGACTGAGTTTATTTGCTATGTGGAGGATATGTGATGTTCTTTGAGACCTCAGCAAGACAGCTACCATAATGTTGAAGGTCTCCAGCCTCCTGAGTGAATGCATTTAATTGAATGGGAGAAGAGGCTTCAATTAAAATGACTGGCACTTGAGTGAAAGTTGCCTAAAATACCAATAGGGAATGGAGGAATTGTGGTAAACCAGAACAGTGCATCTCAAATTATCTGTTTGATTTAGTAGAGATATAATTAGCTTGCCAAATGGCATAAAAGTTTCTTAAAGCTGAAGCTCGATTTCTGTAGTTAACTTATTGCAGACCAATAACATTTCATGAACTGACATTGGTTTGTGGATGAAACTTAGAAAGGGCTAAGGATATTAAAGTTCAGAAGTTTTAAAAATATGTACTGACCAGACAAAGTCTACTTTCATGCAAAATATGACCTGTGGTTGTGACATCTAGATTAGATAACAACTGGGAACTTTTTTTCTTTTTTTATTGTTTAAAGTATTACACATAGTAGTAGATATATCTCTTTATGTTCCCCCCATTTACCTTTCCCCAACCTCCCCTAATCCCTATGGCATGCCTTCAACCCCTGCCCCCCCAGTGTCTTGTGTCCATTGGTTGTGCTTATATGCATACATACAAGTCCTTTAGTTGATCTATTTCCCTGCCTTCCCAACACTCCCCAGTCTTCCCGCTATAATTTGCCAGTCTGTTCGGTGCTTTACAGCCTCATATCTATCTTTTTGTTCATCAGGTTATAATGTTCTTTATTTTCCATAAATGAGTGAGATCATGTGGTATTTTCCTTTCATTGACTGGCTTTTTTCACTTAGCATAATGCTCTCCAGGTCCATCCATGCTGCTGCAAATGGTAAGAATTCTTTCTTTTTTATAGCTGCATAGTATTCCATTGTGTAGATGTACCAGTTTTCTGATCCACTCATCTGCTGATGGATTAGAAATCTTAGCTATGGTGAATTGTGCTGCTATGAACATAGGGGTGCATATATCTTTTCTGATTGGTGTTTCTAGTTTCTTGGGATATATTCCTAGAAGTGGGATTACTGGGTCAAATGGAAATTCCATTTTTAGTTTTCTGAGGAAACTCCATACTGTTCTCCACAGTGGCTGCACCAATCTGCATTCCCACCAGCAGTGCACAAAGGGTTCCTTTTTCTCCGAATCCTCACCAGCACTTGTCTTTTGTTGATTTATTGATGGTGGCCATTCTGAAAGGTGTGAAATGGTACTACATTGTCGTTTTGATTTGCATCTTTCAGATAATTAGTGACTTGGAGCATGTTTTCATGTGTCTCTTGGTCTTCCTTCTGTCTTCTTTTGAAAAGATTCTATTTAAGTCCATTGTCCATTAATTTTTATTGGATTATTTATCTTCTTTTTATTAAGTTGTATAAGTTGGCTTTAGATGTTGGAGATTAAACCTTTATCAGTGATAACATTTGCAAATATGTTCTCCGATATAGTGGGCTTTCTTGTTGTTTTGTTGATGGTTTCTTTTGCTGTACAAAAGCTTTTTATTTTGATGTAGTCCCATTTGTTTATTTTCTCTTTAGTTTCCATTGCACTAGGAGTGGTATCGGTGAAGAAATTGCTTCGGCATAAGTCTGAGATTTCTCTGCCTGTGGATTCCTCTAGTATTTTTATGGTTTCCCATCTTATGTTTAAGTCATTCATTTTGAGTTTATTTTTGTGTATGATGTAAGTTGGTGACTTAGTTTCATTTTTTTTTTGCATGTATCTGTCCCATTTCCCAACACCATTTATTGAAGAGACTGTCTTGATTCCATTGTATGTTCATGCCTCCTTAGACAAATATTAATTGAGCATAGTGATTTGGGTCAATATATTGGTTCTCTATTCTGTTCCATTGGTCTCTATGTCTGTTCCTGTGCCAGTACCAAGCTGTTTTGAAAACAGTGGCTTTGTAATACAGCTTGAAATCTGGTATTGAGATACCACCTACTTTTGTTCTTTCTCAGGATTGCTGTGTCTATTGGGGTCTTTTTTTTTTTAATTCCAGATGAATTTTTGGAGAGTTTTTTTTTTAGGTCTGTGAAATATGCTATTGGTATTTTAATGGGGAGTGCATTGAATCTATAGATTGCTTTGGGTAGTATGGACATTTTAATGATGTTGATTCTACCAATCCATGAGCATGGTATGCTCTTCTATCTGTTTATGTTTTCCTCTCTCTTTTTCAGTGTCCTGTAGTTTTCCACGTATAGGTCGTTTACCTCTTCAGTTAAGTTTATTCCTAGGTATCTTAATTTTTTAGTACGATGGTAGATAGGATTGCTTTTTTAGTCTCTCTTTCTGTAATTTCACTATTAGTATACAGAAATTTCATAGATTTCTTGGTGTTAATTTTGTATCCTGCTACATTGCCGAATTCATTTATTAAGTCTAATAGTTTTTTGAAGGAGTCTTTTTTTTTATGTGTAATATCATGTCATCTGCAAATAAGGACAGCTTTATTTCTTCTTTTCCAATTTGGATGCCTTTTATTTCTTCTCCTTGTGTAATTGCAATGGCTAATACTTCCAGTACTATCTCAAACAGGAGTGGTGAGAATGGGCATCCCTGTCTTGTTCCTGTTCTTAGGGGAAATGGTTTTAGTTTTTGCTTATTGAGTATGATGTTTGCTGTAAGTTTATCATATATGGCTTTTATTATGTTGAGGTATGATCCTTCTATTCCCACCTTGTTGAGAGTTTTTATCAAGAAAGGGTATTGGATTTAGTCAAATGCTTTTTTGCATTAATTGATAAGACTATGTGATTTTTATCTCTCAATTTGTTTATGTATCACATTTATTGATTTACAGATATTGTATCAATTTTGCATCCCTGGGATAAATCCGACTTGTTCATGGTGTTTGATCTTTCTTATGTACAGCTGGATCCGATTTGCTATAATTTTGTTGAGGATTTTTGCATCTATGTTCATAAGGGATATTGGCCTATAATTCTCTTTCATTGTTTTGTCCTTATCTGGTTTTGTATTAGGGTGATGCTGGCTTCATAGAATGAGCTTGGAAGTGTTCCTTCCTTTGGATTGTTGTGTTTTCATTGACATTTGTTGCCATGATGTTTTTTTTTTAATTTCTTCTTTGATCTCTCTGGTAATGATTGGGAACTTTTAATGTCTTACATTTCATCATTTTGTCAGTTTTTTCCTACACTGTTTAAGCCTGACCTAAGTCTCTTAATATTTAATTTCCCTTATGATCTGGATTCAACACCTCATGCCACTCCAGACTAATTCTGTATTTTAAAATAATTCATTTGACTTTTCATGTAAGTTTTCCCTTCTTGTAAAATCTGAAAATACAATGACATAAAATTTTAACTTACTAGCACTTATTTACTTAGCCATTCACATAGAAACATTTCTTTAGTCAGAGATCCACATGGCTAAGTCAATGGAATCTTGACTTCTTAAGATCAGTGTGATGATCAGAACCACACTGTGTAAATTTAGGTCATCATTTCTAATAAAATCTAGTAATGTCTTTAGGGAATGTTATGTAGAGCTGATTTTCAGTTTCTTTCACAGAAAATAGCCTCTGACCACTTTTTATATCAACTAAAGATTTTGAATTTTTTGTCTTCAAGGCAGTAATTAAGGATCCATTGAAAACTTTTAAGCAGAACCATGAGATAGTCAGATTTATATTTTAGAAAGGGTCTTTAGGGCAGCCATTTAGAGCATGGGCCTTTAGGGAGTTAAGAGGTTAGATACTATAAGAAATAAAGCATTAAGATAATCCTTCGACTATAGTCTACCTTTTATACCTGTCTGTACTACATATAATCTATATAGTTCAGAAATAACAAGTAAAAGAAAAGAATTGAAAAATTCCACTTATTCAAGTGCTATAAAAGACTTGAAGCAGGGAGGAGAGAAAATGGCGGTGGAGTAGACAGATGCTTCTGGAGCTTTGTCGCTGGGCAGAGGGAGAGAGAGCGGCTGAGAGGCGCACTGGGAGTGTTTGTTGGCAAGTTAAGAGTCACTTATCCTCCAGGAGAAGGTGGGGGACTGCTGGACGGGGCTTTCCTGGCCAGGCAGCCCCACTGCCACGGGGATTTTGTCTGCCAGAGCCACCAGCGCAAACGCGGAGACAGCGCCAGCTTGCAAAGGGAGGTGTAACTGGCGGCACTCTGAAGCCTGCGGCTGGGGCACCCATAGACTAGCCTGGGACCCGGGGACCCAGAACTCCACTCTCCAATCGGTGCAGACACGCTGCGGAATCAGAGATCCACATGACACACGGAGAGGTCAGATTTCGCCTGAGATAAGAGGGAGGTGGATGTCTGCAAAGGTCTGAAAGCTGCAGCTGGCGGAGGCACCCACCAAACAACCAGGGACCCAGAACACGGCTCTCCAAACAGCGCAGACACACGGGCGGCGGATTCAGAGATCCACATGGCACACGGAAAGGTCAGATTTCGCCTGGGATAGGGTGAGTTCTCCTACCCCCGCCAGTTAGAGACGCGCACACTGTGGGAACCGGGCTGCGGGAAAGCTGCCTCTGGAGAGGTCCGCAGAGCTGGGCAGGGCGTGATCCCTAAGTGTGGAGGCAGACACTCCGAGCTGTTGACAGAGGGGAGCTCTGGAAAACGACTCGTTTTTTTCTGGGGCAAAGGGACAGCCTGGGAGTTATTACAGTGTCCTGGCTGCAAAATCCCCACAAACTGTCTTTGAGAACCACAGAGTAGCAGGATCTGAGCACAACCTACAGAGGTCCTGTGCTTTGTCTCAGAGATCAATTCCGAAACACTGCCACCCAGTGGATGACACACAAATTGACTCTCGCATAACCAAAAAAGAAGAAAGAGATTAAAACGTCAACAGTGCAACACAGGGAAACACAATACCTTCCCTACTGTGAAACAGAAGTGCCAAGCACAACAATAGTGGAAGTGAATGACCATCCTATTTTTTTTTTGTAAATTTTTTTATTTTTCATTTTTACATATTTTATTTAAAAGACTATTTTTTTCTTTCCACCTCAATTGATTTTACCTTTTTAATTATTACATTTTTGTTTTAAACTAGTATTATTAATTACTACTAGTACTTTACCTTTTTGGAAAAAAACAAGTGTCATTTGGTTTTCTCTTTATTTTATTTCAGGATTAGAGTTCTACATTCTATTTTCATCTTTCTTTTAGCATAATTTTACTCCAACTCAACTCTACCTTTATGCCAACACTTTCCTCCTAACTTTCCCCATTTTGTTGTCTTATTTCTCTCTCCCTTTTCAACTTTAGATTCTCCCTATTCTTTCTTTTTAGCTGGTTAAAATTTCACCCCATTTATATATATAATTTCAAATCCCCTACTACAAGTCCATAAAAACCTCTCTATTCTTGTCATCACTAGCCAAAAAGTTGTTTTTCCTCTATGTTCTTTTGTTTCTATTTGCCTGAAAGGTGATTATATCGATTTTTTGAAATATTGTGTGAGATTGTTTTAGTTTATTCTACACCACCCTCGAAACCAGTTGCTATCTGCAGTTTGTATTAATCTCTAGGTACTGGTTGCTGGCCTTTATTGGGATTAGTGACTGTTCTTTTTGAGTTTTCTCCTGACATCTATATTTTGTTCCCCTTTTCTCTCTTATACACTTTCTTTTCTCTCTGACTTTTTTCTCTTCCTCATTTCTTCTCCTTCTTCTCCTTTTTATTTTCTTATTTTATTTTATTTTTTGTTCATTTATTTATCTATTTTTTTTCTCTCTCTCCCAATTTAATTTTGGCATTTCCTACTCTTTTTTTTTCCTCATTATTCTCTTCTTCTTTCTCTGTTTACCCCTAATTTGTTTTTCATTGGTGGTCACCTTATTTGTGATTATTAACATCTAAAATACATTTCTACTCAGTGCCTTGTGTGCTGTACCTGGTCGTGTTCTAGTTTGTGCCTTTCAATCAACATAGGAGAGAGAACTACATAACCAGACACCCAGAGAAGAAAGACCATGGGCAGAAAAAGAAACAGCCCACATGAGACAGAAAGGCAGGTTTCACTAGAAAAGGAAGTAAACGAAATAGAAGCAGAAATAAGCCTGCCAGAGAAAGAGTTCAGAGAAATGATCATAAGGTGGATGAAAAGAAAGGAAGACAAAATCGACAATGTGAGTAAGAGCCAAGAGGAAATGAAGAAGACCCAAGAGGAGAAAAAGAAGCAGCAAGAAGAAATGCAGAAGAACCTACAGAAGGTGCAGAATAATCAAGAAGAAATGAAAAATGACATCACTGCTATAAAGAATTCAATAGAAAGCATCAAAAGTAGACAAGAAGAAGCAGAGGACCGCATCAGTGAGCTAAAAGACACAGTGGAAAAAAATACCCAAGTACAGAAGCTTCCAGAAAAAAAAGTTAAAAAGCAAGAGGAGAGCCTAAGGGAATTTTGGGATAACATGAAACAAAACAACATCCACATAATTGGGGTTCCAGAGAGAGTGGAAACTGCACAAGGATTAGAGAACCTGTTTGAAGAAATAATGACAGAAAATTTCCCCAATAAAGGAAAGAAAAAACCCACACAAATCCAAGAAGCTCACAGAGTCCCAAGCAATAGTAACCCCAACAAACAGACACCAAGGCACATTATAATTAAATTGGCAAACACCGATGACAAAGTAAGAATCTTAAAAGCAGCCAGAGAGAAACAGAAAGTTACCTACAAAGGAACCCCCATAAGACTAGCTACTGACTTCTCAACAGAAACTTGTCAGGCCAGAAGAGAATGGAATGAAATATACAAAGTCATGCAAGGGGGGGTCTGAATCCAAGAATACTGTACCCTGCAAGACTCTCAATCAAAATTGAAGGTGAAATCAGAAGCTACCAGACAAAAAAGGACTAAGGGAATATATTAACACCAAACCAGCAATGCAAGAAATGTTAAAAGGTCTGCTGTAATAAAAAGAAAGAGGAAGCAAAGAAGGAACTTGGGGGTAAGGACTAAAGATGACAAAGATAAGTACTTATCAATAATAACTTTAAGTGTAAACGGATTAAATGCTCCAATCAAAAGACATAGGGTAACTGATTGGATAAGAAAACATGATCCATATATCTGCTGCCTGCAATAAACCCACCTCAGGAAAAGAGATGCACACAGATTGAGGGTGAAGGGACGGAAGATGGTATTTCAGGAAAATGGAAATGAAAAAAAAAGCTGGGGTTGCAATACTTATATCTGACAAATTAGATGTAAAGTGAAGGACATAACAAGAGATAAAGAAGGCCACTTCATAATACTAAAGGGAACAATCCAACAAGAAGAAATAACTCTGGTAAACATATATGCACCCAATATAGGAGCACCTAAATACATAAAAGAACTCTTGGAGGATATTAAGGGAGAGATTGACAGCAATACAATCATAGTAGGAGACTTTAATACCCCACTGTCACCATTGGACAAATCCTCTAAACAAAAAATCAGCAAAGAAACATCAATCCTAAATGACTCACTAGACCAGATGGAATTAATTGACATCTTCAGAACATTTCACCCCAAAGCCACAGAATATATATTCTTCTCCAGTGCACATAGGTCATTTTCAAAGATAGATCATATGTTGGGTCATAAGACAAGTCTCTTCAAATTCAAGAAGATAGAAATCATATCAAGTATTTTCTCAGACCACAGTGGCATAAAACTGGAAATCAACTATAATAAAAACAATAGAAAGAAATCAAACACATGGAGACTAAACAGCATGCTATTAAACAATGACTGGGTAACCAGAGAGATCAAGGAAGAAATAAAAAACATCATGGCAACAAATGACAATGACAACACAATACAAAATTTATGGGACACAGTGAAAGCAGTCTTGAGAGGGAAGTTCATAGCTCTACAAGCCTACTGCATAAAACAGGAAACAATGGTAATAAATTACCTAAACCTACAACTCAAAGAGCTAGATCGAGAGCAACAAGAAAAGCCCAGTGTACTCAGAAGCAAGGAAATAGTGAAGATCAGAGCGGAGATAAACAACTTGGAGACCAAAGAAACAATTCAAAAGATCAACAAAACAAAGAGCTGGTTCTTTGAAAGGATAAACAAGATTGATGGACCTCTAACCAGGCTCACCAAAGAAGCAAAGAGAGAAGAACAAAATAAACAAAATCAGAAATGAAAGAGGAGAAATAACAACAGACCCTGTGAAAATACAAAGTATTATTAAAAAAATACTATGAACATCTCTATTTCAACAAATTGGACAACCTGCAAGAAATGGACATTTTCCTAGGAAAATATAACCTTCCAAAACTCAATGAGGAGGAGGCCAAACATCTCAATAGTCCAATAACTATGGAAGAAATTGAAGCAGTCATCAAAAAGCTTCCAGCAAATAAAAGCCCAGGACCAGATGGCTACACAGGAGAGTTTCACCAAACATTCAAGGAAGAATTAAAACCTATCCTCCTCAGACTATTCAAAAACATTCAAGAAGAAGGAACACTTCCTAACACCTTCTAGGGAGCCAGCATCACCCTAATACCAAAACCAGATAAAGACAACACAATGAAAGAGAATTATATCTCTCATGAACATAGATGCCAAAATCCTCAACAAAATTCTAGCAAATCGGATCCAGCAGTACATCAGAAAGATCATACACCATGACCAAGCAGGATTCATCCCAGGAATGCAGGGATGGTACAATATGTGCAAATCAATAAATGTCATACATCACATAAACAAATTGAGAGATAAAAATCACATAGTCATGTCAATTGCTGCAGAAAAAGCATTTGACAAAATCCAACACCCTTTCTTGATAAAAACTCTCAGCAAAGTGGGAATAGAAGAAGCATACCTCAACATCATAAAGGCCATATATGATAAACCCACAGCTAACATCATACTCAATGGGCAAAAACTAAAACCATTTCCCCTAAGAACAGGAACAAGACAGGGATGCCCACTCTCACCTCTCCTGTTCGACATAGTACTGGAAGTATTAGCCATTGCAATTAGACAAGAAGAAGAAATAAAAGGCATCCAAATTGGAAAAGAAGAAGTAAAGCTGTCCTTATTTGCAGATGACATGATATTGTACATAAAAAACCCAAAGGACTCCAAAACTAATTGACTTCATTAATGAATTTGGCAATGTAGCAGGATACAAAATTAATGCTAAGAAGTCTGTGGCATTTCTACACACTAATAGTGAAATTACAGAAAGAGAAACTAAAAAAAGCAATCCCATTTACCATCGCACCAAAAAATTAAGATACCTAGGAATAAACCTAACTAAAGAGATAAAAGACCTATATGCAGAAAACTACAGGACACTGAAAAAAGAGATAGAGGAAGATGTTAATGGATGGAAGAGCATACCATGCTCATGGATTGGGAGAATCAACATCATTAAAATGTTCATACTACCCAAAGCAATCTACAGATTCAATGCACTACTCATTAAAATACCAACAACATATTTCACAGACCTAGAAAGAATTCTTCATAGATTCATCTGGAACAAAAAAAGACCACAAATAGCTACAGCAATTCTGAGGAAGAAGAATAAAGTAGGTGGGATCTCAATACCAGATTTCAAGCTATACTACAAAGCAACTGTTCTCAAAACAGGCTGGTATTGGCACAAGAATAGACATATAGACTAATGGAATAGAATAGAGAACCCAGACATCCACCCAAACCACTATGCTCAACTAATATTTGACAAAGGAGGCATGAACATTCAATGGAGCCAAGATAGCCTCTTCAATAAATGGTGAAAATTGGACAGATACATGCAAAAAATGAAATTGGACCACCAACTTACACCAAATACAAAAATAAACTCAAAATGGATACAGGACTTAAACATTAGAAGGGAAACCATAAAAATACTAGAGGAATCCACAGGCAGCAAAATCTCAGATATATGCCGAAAGAACTTCTTCACTGATACTGCTCCAAAGGCAATGGAGCTAAAGAAAAAATAAACAAATGAGACTACATCAAAATAAAAAGCTTTTGCACAGCAAAAGAAACCATCAACAAAAGAACAAGAAAGATCACTGTATGGGAGAACATATTTGCAAATGTTATCACTGATAAAGGTTTAATCTCCAAAATCTACAGCCAACTTATACAACTTAATAAAAGGAAGATAAATGATCCAATAAAAAAAATGGGCAATGGACCTAAATAGAACCTTTTCGAAAGACGAAAGAAGGAAGGCCAAGAGACACATGAAAACATGTTCAATGTCATTAATCATCCGAGAGATGCAAATCAAAACGACAATGCGATACCATCTTACACCGGTGAGAATGGCAACCATCAACAAATCAACAAACGACAAGTGTTGGCGAGGATTCAGAGAAAAAGGAACCCTTGTGCACTGTTGGTGGGAATGCAGACTGGTGCAGCCACTGTGGAGAACAGTATGGAGTTTCCTCAAACAACTAAAAATGGATCTCCCATTTGACCCTGTAATCTCACTCTTAGAAATTTATCCTAAGAAATTACAAACACCAATCAGAAAGGAATTATACACCCCTATGTTCATAGCAACACAATTTACAAAAGCTACAATTTGGAAACAGCCTAGGTGCCCGTCAGCAGATGAGTGGATCAGAAAACTGTGGTACATCTAGACAATGGAATTCTATGCTGCCATTAAAAATAAGTAATTCTTACCATTTGCAGCAACCTGGTTGGCACTGGAGAGCCTTATGCTTAGTGAAATAAGCCAGTCAATGAAGGAGAAGCATCACATGATCTCACTCATTTGTGGATAATAAAGAACATTATAAACTGATGAACAAAAGGATAGATACAGAGGCAGTAAAGCTTCAAACAGACTGTGAAATTACAGCAGGAAGATTAAAGTTAGGTGAGGTAGATAAAAGATCAATCAAAGGGCTTGTATGCATGCATATAAGCATGACCAATGAACACAGACACTCGGGGGTTGGGCTATGCCTTGGAGGGAGGGGGGGCAATGGGGAGATATGTATAAAAAATTAATAAAAATAAATACATAAATAAATAAATAAAAACAATTTTTAAAAAGACTTGAAGCAATTTAGTAATAGTAGTTATATTCATTGTATCCAACTTAAATAATCAAGTTAGAAAATGTACTTGTCCTACACTGCTTTCAGATTTTAAGAAACAGAGACATTTACATGAGAAGTTAAATTTCTGTAAAGCACAGAATGAGTGGCATTATAATCTTGGAGTCTGTTGAAGCAAACCAGGCAAAATATAAAAGATTACTAAGGTACTCAGAAGTGGAGGTGGAAAGGAAAGAATGGACTTGGGGGTTTGAGAGGTAGAATCACTAGGATTCAGTTTTCAATTGGATGTGAGGGTTGAAGGACCGAAAAATGTCAAGGACACCCCCTGGTTCGGGCAAATCCCATATAATAAAAAGCTACTATGCAAATTGACTGAACGGCAGAATGACTGGTCTCTATGATGCACACTTACCACCAGATGTTCAATGTGGAAGCTGCCCTTGGTTGTCAGTGTGCTCCCACAGGGGGAGCACTGCTCTGCTAGAAGTTGAGCTCATGGCTGGCGAGAGCAGAGGAGGTAGTGGGAGCCTCTCCCACCTCCATAGCAGCGCTAAAGATGAGCCTAAGCCAGAAGCGGGACTAAGTTGTCAGTTGGACATCCCCTGAGGGCTCCTGGACTGTGAGAGGATACAGTCCAGGCTGAGGGACACCCCCCGCAAGTGCACAAATCTTGTGCACTGGGCCTCTAGTAGGTATATAATATTGCCCAATAGGAAGAAATGGATGGAAAGAGAAGAAACTGGTATTAGGAGAGGATAGTGAAGATGAGATAATAATTCAGGACAGGTTGAGTTGGAGTTCCCTGTTGGACACTGAGAATATCCTAGGAGCAGTAGGATACTATATAGATATAAAACTAAGGAAAGAAAACTGAACTGATAGGTAATTATAGGAATTGTTAGCATCTAGTGATGGTCATAGACATAAATTTGGATGAAATCATTCCTCTTATGAGTATGCATGCAAAAAGCAGAAGGCCAAAAATGCAACGCTGAGGAACATAAATGATAATCTTTTTCCAAAAGGCCATGTGGTATAGAAGAGAGAGTTCTGTTGGAGCTGAGCTTTCCCTTTACTAGTTTGGGTGAATTTCTTAACCACTCAATCTTGGTTTCTCATCTATTAAATGAGAGTAAGTATTATTTACCTTTAGTAGAGGTAAAACATTTATAAGGATAATTAAAATAATGAAATGTTCCTATGCCAGTGCCTAGTATATGTAGTTATCATAAGCATCTTCATTATTATCGTCACTACTAATCAAGATTGCTAGAACTAGGACAAAAGCTTCTGAGTGAAGACAAATATACTATCTAATAGAAACTCATGGGATTTTGTGTTTCAATGTTGAAGTATACCTTTTGTATACTCAGGAAGCTTTTTTGATCATTATTGTTTTCCAATTACTTTAGGATAGTTAAAATAACTGGAAATATATTATTACAACACTTTCATTTACATACTTTACATGGATATCATAAAAACAGTGTGTCAAATATTAGGCAAAAAAGACAAGTAACTTACTATAGACTGTCATAGGACAAGTATCATCTCTATCAAAGACAATAAATTATTATTTCTATGTAGAATAAAAAGAAAAGTACAAGATGGACATTGTTTGACTTCCTTTTCTTGGCAAGTTAGGAGATGCCCCTCCTTACCATCAATATTCCTTTTCTTCTATATTTATCATATTAATAAACAAATATTGATCCATCATTCTCTCAGGCATACAAGCAAGAAACTTAGACTCATCCTAGTACAGATTATCAAGAAAAAGAAACTTCTGGAGAATTTGAGAACAGCTTCCTGAACAAAATGATGGCATTGTTTCTGGTCATGACTCATGGGAACCTTGTGAATTTGTGGCTTAACACATACACCATGTCTCAGTTTTGTCAATCTAAAACTTTGTAAACCTGTCACATCGTATCACTGGGAAAGAAAATTAGGCAAAATTTGCAGTTGCTTCTATCATAGTAAGACAAAAGCTAGTGGATATATTATTATATAATTATATTACTAATCAAAAGAAATATATCTCACTTGAGGCAAGAGTTTAGGATATTTCCCTATAGAAGACACAGGTTTTGTATTGATAAGAGGCATTATTTACAAACCTGATAAAGTCACTACTCACAAACCAGCAGGTATGGTAACCTGACAGCTAAAAGACAAGCAAAAAATGTGCAATGTCAGCATGTTTGGGGGATACATAGGAACTTCAGAAGGTAAGTCATTCACTTTCATTTGTAAGAGGGAGGATGGCTTATGAATGTTTTAGCACTTTAGTAATCTGACTTGAGTGGTTTAAGTCATGCAAATTTGCTAATTATTAGAGAATAGCTGAAAAACTTGTTGAAGGTTCAAAGTTATCCTTCAACAAGTTTTTCTAACCACAAAGTTGGTTATAAAATAAGACCTTCAGGAAGATTAATTGAACTAGGCTTATTCTGCCTGAAGCATAAAAGCTAGTGAGAAATTTAATAACTATCTGTTTCTATCTTCATTGCTTTTACTGGTTAAAAGAGCATTATATGCTTATATTATAAAAATTGAAGTGATAAGAAATGTGTATGCACAAAGTGAAGAATCACTGTTATTTCCCCAGCAACTATATACAGGGTGTCGCCCCAAAATGCTATACACTTTAACAGCTAGTAGCTCAATTTTAAAAATGAATGTATTTTATAATTATTCAGTGTGTATATATATTTTTGGAACTTTGGGACACCCTATATATACTATATTCTTTATCCACATATTTCACTGTACACATATCAATATATTAATAAAACTTTTCATTTTAATAATAATATTTAAATCCAACATTTCTCAGATTAGTGAGAGAAAAGAAGAAAGGAGAAAAAGGGCTGTTACAAACATTCCAGAGCTAGAGAAAATAGTGAAATTTTGAGGAATATTTTTTCTATGACCAAATATAGTTTGGGGTATAGTGAGAAAGAAAATGCCTCTAAGAATATGGAGATTACTTTTCCATTATCTACATTCCCATCCTTCAGTGTTGGGTGAAAGGGTGGAGTTCACACCAACCTGAAGATCTCAAGTCACATGTTGGTTCCTGTGGCAGATGTGTGATTGCCTTACCCATACATGTTCCCAACCTTCATCTCTAATAGTCACCTTCTGGGAGCTGAAAACCCATATGCTTCCTTTGGCTAACGTGATTGAAAAGATGTGTTTTAAAGTCTGCTGATGAAAGGGTTAAATGAACTTTGTATAAAATGCTTTTCCTCTTCTTCCTACATTAAACACAGTATAGTATGAAACTGTAGCCATTCTGAAGCCTGACAGAGAGCCAGAAGACAGGAAGAGCCTGGACCCTGACAGCATTTTTGAGCAGTAGTAGCAATGATAGAACTACATAACTCTAGTGTTTGGGTTGTGGAAAAATAACCTACATTTGTTTAAACCGCCGTAAATTGAGATTTGTTTCTGGTAACTGAAAGTATCACTAACTGACACAATGTCAAAGCCATTTCTAATATCTGCTGGGGTAATACTGGTGGATAGAAGCCCAGTGTCAATATCTTTAAGGATTAAAATCAAGTTTCTTATAGGGCCAAGAAGAAATATATGAAACAAAATCTATAGTTCCAAATTAGAGACCTGTTAGAGTGATGGCAATTCTTTTCTTGGATATCCCGCTATCTCAGGGACATATATCAGAGACAGAATACTCTTAGTGCTATGTATGAAAATGTACCTGAAATGCAAGGGACAGTTGTTTGCCCAGGAATCAGATTAGCACACCCACTCTGGAGGCAGAAATTGTTAGGTTGCACCTGACATCAAAAGTTACTATTTCTTTAAAAAGTAGTTCTAATGGACTTTAAATGGAAGAATTTTTGGCTTTTGTTCATTTTATGAGTCATTTTAGCAAAGTAGTTTTAGAAATATACTATGAGGTTAAATTGCCTGGAGGTTTTCTCCAGCATATCTCAGCTATGAGTCTTGGATGAAGTAACATCTTTGTACCTCTGTTTCCTCAACATGCCAAGTGAGCAGAATAATAGTACCCCACTCTATAGGATTTTCATGAGAATTAAATGAAATGATATATATGAGTTCCTTAGAAATGCATGGTTTTCCGTAAGTGGTGGGTCTACAGACAAGACTGTTGTTTTTTAGCATGTTGCCTGTCATATGAAAAAGTGCCCAATAATGTAAGATATTATTATTTAATTTATTCTTCCCAGATTTTCTGTACAGTATTTTTGGAAGCCATAAATAGAAAAATTTTAAATCATGCCAAGAATATTTTTACTGGAGTGCTCTTCTTGAATTTTTGCATTAAGCTTAATGAATACTTTTATAGATTATTGCTCCTGCCTTATCTTTATAGATAACTTTAATCTTTTAAAATATATCTACAAAATAGTTTAGAAGATATTCTAGAAAGCTTTCTACCTAAGACAATTCAGGCTGAATTAGCTGTAGCAGTGCCTCCTTGCCCAAGGGCTTAGCCACAGGTACTCTGTGGACAGCCAATAAATAGGACATCCCTGTGATTTATTGTCCAAATAGAAACATTTCTGGTATACAGAGGGAGTGCTAGTAATAAAGAAGCAAGACAACAGAAATAAACCTGGTTATAGGTCCCTAATGATTCCTTCCTTTCAGATACAAGAGTTTTAGGGACTCTCCCCAAGCTCTGCCCACCCATACGCTTACAGTCCTTCCATTAGCTTCCAGGTTTTGAAGGACAGATTTATTTTGTCTGGGTTCAGGGAGTCTCAGAATGGAATCATTTGGGAGGAAGCAGAAGCAAACTTCCTCATAAGGCATAAGAATGATGTCTTCCCTAGAAAAGGGTATAACAAAACAGCTACATTTACATATTGAGACAGACCAGTGAGCCAGGGCAAATGGAATAGGGAAACTGAGACAGATAGTTAAACAAAATGACCAAACAATTTATAGCAGATATAGAAGGTCACCTCTGTGGAAATAACATCCAGGCCTCAGTTGTATTTCAGCTCCAAACCCAGAAAATCAGCAAAACAGGTGGTCAACACCAGGAGCAGCTGCAATGATAATGACCCCCTGTACTCACGTTGACTAATTAGTGAAGACCAGGTCCCTGAGGGAATACACCTAGAAAACTGATGAATATTCTGTTGAAATCCTCCCCTGAGAGCTCCCCTCAGATTCTCTTCAGAGAAAGAAATAAAACCTCAACACAAAGGACCAAGCTCATGTTTTCCTTCTGAGGAGCAGTCCTCACCATTCCCTTTCCCCTCTTCTTCCTCACTTTTTCCCCACAAGCATGCATCTTCTACACCTTAAAGGACTTCATGGGTTTTGCAACTAAGGGAGCAATGGGCAGTGGCAGCTGGTCCAGACTAACCCTTGAACTGATCCCAAAGCCTGCTTTTCTCTCACTTCCCAGAGAGATAGGGCAGCCCAGCATAGGCTCTGCTATTGCTTCTTCTATGCCAAGGCCTTTTTTGTTTTACATCTCCAGCTTTAATAAATAGTTCCTTATAGTCATCTGGATACGTGTTGTGAAATTTTTCCTGCAGGAAGTCAGGATCTCACACACTATACTGGCTGGTTCTAGAAAGCTCCCCCCCCCAAGGGTCAGATTCATTTTCCAGTATCAATTGTAACATTTTTCTTTATAAACTTTTCAAACTGTGTCTTTTAGCTTCACATGGTGAGGACTTCCTGAACCAGTCAGTCAATTTGGGTTACTATAACAAACTAATGGCCCAGTGCATGAAATTCATGCATGGAGGGGGGTTCCCTCAGTCCAGCCTGCACCCTCTTTAATCAGGGACCCCTTGGGGGATGTCCAACTGCCGGGGGATGTCCCACAGGGATTAAGCCTAAACCAGCAGTCAAAAATACCTCTTGCAATCTGGAACTGCTGGCTCTTAACTGCTCACCTGCCTGCCTGCCTGTTCACCTCTAACTGCCTCTGCCTGATTGCCTCTAACCTCTCTTCCTGCCTGCTTGATCGCCCCTAACTGCCTCTCCCTGCCTGCTTGATCACCCCTAACTGCTCTCCCCTGCTGGCCTGGTTACCCACAACTGACCTCCCCTGCTGGCCTGATCTTGCCCCTACCTGTTCTTTCCTGCCAGCCTGATCACCCCTAACTGCCTCTGCCTGCCTTATTGCCCTAACTGCCCTCCCCTGCTGGCCTAATCTCACATCATGTCTGGTTTCTTATAACATTAGTAGAGGCCAGGTGCATGAAATTTGTGCACTTGTGGGAGGGGGATATCTGTCAGCTAAGCCTGCATTCTTCCCAGTCTGGGACCCTTTGGGGGATATCCAACTGTCAGTTTAGGCTGGCAGGGATCAGTCCTAAACCAGCAGTCAGAGATCCCTCTCACAGTCAGGGACTGCTGGCTCCTAACTGCTCACCTGCCTCCCTGCCTGATTGCCCCTAACTGCTTCTGCCTGCCAGCCTGATCACCCCCTAACTACTTCCCTGCTGGCCTGATTAATACCTGACTGCTCCCCTGCTGACCCAATCGCCCCCAACTGTCCTCCCCTGTAAGTGTGGTCCCCTCCAACTTCCTTCCCCTGCCAACCTGCCCCCAACTGCCCTCCTTACAACCCTGGTTCTCCACTCCACTGCCCTCCCCTACTGGCCTGATCTCACCCCCAACTGTCCTTCCTTGCCAACCTGATTGCCCCCAAATGCCCCCCCCCCTCTGCCAGCCTGATCTTTCCCCAACTGCCCTTCCCTGCTGGCCTGATCTCCCCTAACTGCCTGTGCCTGTCTGGTCACCCCCAACTGCCCTCCTCTGCCAGCCTGATCTCACCATCAACTGCCCTCCCCTGCTGGCCAATTTGGTTCTGATTGGTCAGTTTCTAAGCCAGTCAGTGTTAAAAGCTCCACCTCCTAGGCAGCCATTGGCTCCTCATAGTTCATCCAGATTTGGTTCTGATTGGTTGGTTTCTATGCCAGTCAGCATTTCTGGGCCTATCTCCAGGCCTGATCAGCAGCCCCCACAGAAATCCAGAGAGAAACAGAGGCACAGCTGGCTGGCGAAGCTGGGAGAGAAAGAGAGAGGCAATGGCTGGTCAACAGCTGCCACAGAGGCCACAGATCAGACCCTGACTCTCTCTTTGGGTCTCTCTCTAGGCCTGATCTGCAGACCCCTCAGCAGTCAGTGCTAGGTCATCACAGCAACCCAGAAATGACTGCAGGACTGACTTCTGGTGTTCAGTTAAGCCTTCTGTTAGTTGTTATGGGCCCTGAGTTTTTATACATTAGGATACTGTAAACTTGGTGACTTAAACAACAAACATTATTCCTCACAGTTCTGCATGCTGGAAACTTCAAAGTCAGGGTCCTGATAATTTCTGTATCTGGTGAGTGCCCTCTTCTTGGTTTGAATATGACCATCCTGCTCTCTTTGAATCCTTGTAGGGTGGGATTTGAAGGGGATTGAGAGAGAGAGCAAGAGAATGACAGAGAAAGAGAGGGCTCTCTTGTTATAAAGACAATAATCTTTATAATCTTTTTTATAAAGACACTAATCTTATCCTTGAGGACTCCATCCTCATGACTTAGGGGTTAGGATTTCAACATAAAAATTCTGAGGGGACACAAATATTCAGTCCAAAACACTGACCTTATTTACTTCCTGACTATTCTGTACACAAATTCCTTGCTGCAGCCAAAATGTTTTATTTATTATTCTGAAAACATGCTGCTTGGTTTTATACCTCTAACCTTTTATATACCTAGTCTCTGCATGTAATACCCTCTCCCATATTAAAAGTTATTTTATAAAATTTATACACACACACACACACACACACACACACTAATAAAAGTATAATATGCTAATTAGACCAGGTCACCCAGCCACCTTTCAGATGTCTAACTTCTTTCCAGATAAAACCATGATGGTAGGGGCCAAGGCAGAGGCAGTTGGGGGCAACTAGGCCAGCAGGGGAGGGCAAATGGGGGCAATCAGGCCAACAGGGGTGAGTAGTTGGAAGTGACCAGGCCAGCAAGGGAGGGCAGTTGAGGGCAACCAGGCTGGCAGGAGAGGGCTGTTGGGGGTGACCAGGTCGGCAGGGGAGGGCCCTGGGGGCAGCCAGGCTGGCAGGGAAGGGTAGTTGGGGGCATTAGGCAGACAGGCAGGTGAGTGGTGTGGAGCCAGTAGAACTGGATTTTGAGAGGGATGTCCTACTGCTGGTTAAGATGGCCTAAAATGGCAGTTGGACATTCCCCAAGGGGTCCCAGATTGGAGAGGGTGCAGGCTTGGCTGAAGGGCACCCCCTCAAGTGCACAAATTTCATGCACTGGGCCTCTGGTATATTTATAGGAATAAATACAATGCCATTATTCATCATTAAAGTCATATAACATGGCAACATAAGATTCCTCCAAATGACAAAAATAGAATGAGTGCTTCATCTCCCACATTAAATCAACCCTGCTTGCTGGTGTGGTTCAGTGGTTGAGCATCAGTCTATGAAACAGGAGGTTACAGTTTGATTCCTGGTCAGGGCACATGCCCAGGTTGTGAGCTCCATCCCCAGTGTGGGATGTACAGTAGGCAGCCAACCAATGATTCTCTCTCATCATTAATATTTCTATCCCTCTCTCCCTTTCCCATCCTCTCTAAAAGCATTAAAAACCCTATAAGCTTTTAAATCAATCCTAACAAATAATTTCCTAAGGTTTTTTTAGCAATTAGGTTTATCATCCTACAACTATAAACTACCTGTTATAGTTGCAGGATCTCCTTTCTCCTTATAGAGGATTACATTTCTGAAAATTTTGATGTGCTCTTTATGTTAGAATTTATTATTAAGAGGTGAAAGTAAAGATTAAACTATATGATTTGTTATTACTATTGAAATGAGTAGAAAGTGATAAAATGTAGGTGGTGTGACTGTGCCCATTAAGAGTATTCAGCATGATGAATGTATATATATATCTACCAGGTTAGCCTCACTCCTTTAACTTTTGACTTGGTCCTCACATCCATTCATGTGGAACTGAAGCCCTGGAGGTTTAAAACTGACTTACAATGGGCAGGAAAGCTCTCGTGATTTTGTAGCTTCACAGAGTGATGAATACTACATGGCAGTATTTAATAATTTGTTGAATGTGGAAGATGAGTTGAAAATGTAGAAAAGGTTTACCTTCTTAATCTCTGGTTACAGGATTAAGTTAAAAAATCTATAGTTAAAAGTGGTTTTACAGACTACTTACAGCATTAACAAATGCTCAATGTATAATTTCTTACAGAACTTTACCTAATGATTTAGTTACTACTAATTTATTTCAACCCTTGCCATTAACTCTGTCCCATTTCAGATTTACTCAAAATTTTATTATGATCAAGTGTTTAAGAACATTTCCCCCTCCATCTATTAAAATGAACATATGGTTTCTCTTCTTTAATCTGTTCAATAGCAATACTAGGTTTTCTAATTCAAGCTATTCTTGCATTTGTGGAACAAATCTAATATAGTCACAAATATTTTTTGTGTCACTTGCTAATGTTTTAATATCAATGATTATAAATGAAATTATCGCATAACTTTCATTCCTGTACTGTCCTCGTCTGGGTTTTTATTCATCATTGATTCATTCTTCTCCAGGCATTTGCACTGGTTTTAGTGGTAGTTTTAGCACCTCCAGGCCTTTACTTGCTTCTGACCCTCTGTTTCTCTGACTCCTTTGAGGTTTAAAAGAAAAAAAGTAGTGGTATTTTTTTCCTCCGCTTCCTGCCAACTCTTCCTTTTTCTTTTGGTATTTCCCTACCCCAACAAATAATTGGTTGAATTTATAGTATTAAAGGGTCAGATATGCTGGAAAAGTTAATTCCTAAGGTCTTTCCAACATAAGAATTTAATTTTCAAATCATTCAAGAGAAGCTCCTTCAAGAAATAAAATAAGATGATTAGTTTGATGTTTAATTGCAGAATTTATCCTTTCTTCATGAGAAGAAAATGTAATGCTTATTTAAGAGCAGAAATAAAGTTATCTTTGTTATTCTAAAAAATAATTTTTTATAAAAGAAAGTTCAAGAACTAAGATTAAGGGGGTTACAATTGTCTTCAAATTAGAACTAGTTATTAAAATGTGTGCCTTATAAGCAAATGGTTTGTAAAAAAAATAGACATTAACTTTGCAAAGCTGAGAAAACAAGGTTAAGATGAAGGCTTGATCCATCTTCTAAGTGTTAAGAGATATCCCTTTATCATTTTTCAAAGAAAATTGGTGATATCCTTATAGGGCAGTGAGTACAAACAGTTTAAAAAATAGGTGTGAGATTCAGGTGTTATGAGATGAATGCATGATGGTTGAGTTATGAGTGTCAGCGAGGGCTCTCCATGTCTCAATTAAACACCTCACTAAACCTGTTGGCAGATCTTGAGCCACTTCATCACAGGCTCTTCCTCTCCTTGGTAATCCCAGCAAATGACACCCTGCTTATCCTCAAGAGGTGTGAGAAAGGTTTGGGAAGGCCCCATGCTGTGTGCTCCCCATGTGAGGAATGGAATGTGAGGATGAGCTATGGAAATGAGCAAGTTTGGAGCGTGCTGAGTCAAGTGCATGCAGCACATACGCAAAATATTTTCTTAGATAAGAATGAAACATGCTGCAAATGTGTGGAACAGGAAGCAGGGTGAACTTTTGCTCTAGTAATCAACAGAACATATTACTAGATATTTTTGGCAGGAGAATATTAAACATCCCAGACCCCTAAACACTTAGCCAATTGATATCAGTTAATGACACTGATGGTAATTTTAGTGGCATGACATGATAAATTAGGCAGACCAGCAATTCATTTCTCTTGGATCAAAACAAAGCCTTACATGGTTATAATTTCTCTTTACATTTACCATGACCTAGGGTTTATCAGCACTTATTTTCTTAAGTATCAGCCATCCAAATGTTAGCACCCTGGTAATGGAAAGAAAATAGTTCTTAAGAATTAGAAGGTTATACAATTTAATCTGCCAAATATAAAGTAAGTGGATGCTGAATACTGCTATGGTCTATAAAGCATAGAAATTCTAAATAGTATTTTTTACTGCTGCTGTAGTCAAGGAAAATATAGTTTCCATGATAACTATCCAATTTAGTATTAATATATGACAGTATATTGAATATGGTATAATGTAGTTTATATGTTTTAACTATTCATTTTAAAAAGTATATCTGTCTTACCCATAAACTGTAAGCTCCTGGAGGGCAGAATAAAGATTGTATTTTATTCATCACAGAGACTAGCAATAAACAGATGTTTATTGAATTAGTGAATGAAACATTACCAGATCTCTTTTTAAATAAATTAACATGAGTACTTATTGCATCTTAGGCTATGCAAACCTTATTTCATCTAGTCCTAATGGTTATTGTAAATCTGGGTACTTTTATTATTTCTAATTTAGGGAAAGAAGATAAGGAAGTCTGGAGGGGCAAGTAATATGTCTAATGTTATAGCTAATGAGAGTTGCAGTCAGGATTTGAACTCAGGTCTTCCTAACTTCATAGTTAGAGCTAACATTTCCAATTAAAATAAACACTTCATAAAAACATATTTTGATAAAGTGGTTGTGTTTTATTAATCAAAAGAAAGACTTAGCGTCAGTACTTCTTGTACAAATGTAAAGCAAAAATGAAATTTGGACTAATAGTTCTTGGAAATTTGGTACTTTTACTGTACTATGGCCTTTAGATATTGAACATATTTAGTTACGTGGTTGTTATTGTTCTCTATGAAACAGATATGGAAGAAGAACCTGCTGATTTAAAGTATGAGCCTTGAACAACCGTTCTCAACCTTTCTAATTCCACGACCCTTTAATACAGTTCCTCATGTTGTGATGACCTCAAACCCTAAAATTATTTTCGTTGCTACGTGGGTTGAGAACTGCTGCTGTAGAGATCTAAGACTATCAGAAAACACAGATATTTACATTACGATTCATTAACAGTAGCAAAATTACAGTTATGAAGTAGCAATAAAAATAATTTTATGGTTGGGGGACACCACAACATGAGGAACTATATTAATGGTTCATAGCATTAGCAAGGTTGAGAACCACTGGCCTAGAAGGAGGGCTAAGTCAGAGCTCTCCTGACCTTTTCAAAATGGTCTGGAAACACTAAACTGCAGGATGAGTCATCGAGGGAATGGGGGTGGAAACCCACCTACTGTATTTTATTAACAGGAAATTTGCAATTCTGGATTTAACTAAGGATTAAAAGGGAGAAATGAGAATTCTTCAGAACTGAATTCCTGTGTGATTTAGGCCTCCAAGCTTTAGTGATTTCTCTCAGGGAGACCAAGATGACAAGGACTGGTCAAAGTTGGAATAAATACTGCCTTTGTTTGGTTTTCTTCTGACGCATACTGAGAGAGAAGGATTCAAGTGCAAGTTGTTTATTCAAGGTCATCCCAGGAAACAGCAGCAGGAAAGTGGACAAGTTAGGCAGGAAAGGAAATGAGACCAATAAAGAATTTATTATCAGGGGGATAAGGACACATATGTAATACCTTAATCAATAAAGAAAATAAAATAACTTATTATCAAGCAAATGATTACTGTGGTTAAACTGGGCTTGTGTCCTGGGGAAATAGGGGCCTCTGGGAAGCCTTTTAAGAGTTGCACCTCAAATTATTCCACCTGAAGGGCAAGGAAGCTCGGAGTTCCATTCACCAATCTCTCTTTGGTCTCTGGTTGATGGCTACATCTGAGATAAATACAGGCAGTCTTCAGGTTACATTGGACTCAAGGTACATTATTTTGTGGTTACGTCGCCATCTCTCATTCTATCTAATAAAATAGTAATATGCAAATTGACCATCACTCCAACACACAAGATGGCTGCCCCCATGTGATCAAAGGTGACTGCCCTCATGTGGACACAAGATGGCCACCACATAATGGTCAGCAGGGGAGGGCAGTTGGGAGGAATCAGGCCTGCAAGGGAGGGCAGTTGGAGATGATCAAACCATCAGGGGAGGGCAGTTAGGGGTGACCAGGCCAACAGAGGAGGCTAGTTGGGGGAGGGAGGGACAGGCCTGCAGGGGAGAGTGGTTGGGGGGAATCAGATGTGCAGGGGAAGGCAATTAGGAGCAAACAGACTGACAGCGGAGCAGTTAGGCATCAAACAGGCTGGCAGGGCAGTGGTTAGGGGGTGATCAGGCTGGCAGGAAGAAGCATTTAGGGGCAATCAGGAAGGCAGGCAGTCAAGCAGTTGGGAGCCAGCAGCCCTGGATTGTGAGAGGGATGTCCGATTACCCGTTTAGGCATGATCCTACCATGATCTGGTCTATAGGGGCAGTCAGACATCCCTTGAGGGGTCCCAGATTGGAGAGGATGCAGGCTAGGCTGAGGGACACCACCCTGCACCGCCCCACCCCCCCCGCATGAATTTTGTGTTCCATGCCTCTAGTTTATTTATTAAAAAAAAAAAAGTCCCGTCATTTTGATGTATGTATATATGTGCTTTACATTTTTTTATTATTTATTTACTACAAGTAAAGGTCAGGAGTTGTTATCCTTCATTTATTATTATTTTATTTTTACTGTTTTGCTTCATTACTGCTGTGTATGTGCTCCATGTGAGTGACATAGGTGCTTATGTAGGTGGGTTCGCTTTACGTTGCACAGTAGAAAGGGATCTCCTGGGTCTCCGATGTAATCTGAGGACTGTCTGTAATTGGCACTTCCAGCTTACCTGGAATGAAGCAAATTTTCTTTTATAACCAAAGTGACAGGTATTTTCCGTTAGTAGACATGGTTGTAGAGAAGTGTGAGCTGAGGGAATATGGTATTATATATCTCAGTATCAGCTACAGGTAAGGAGGTAATAGTCTACATGTTCCCCTATGGCATCTTTGTTTACACTAGACCTACTTCCTGGAAGGCCTTTCCTTTTTTCTGTGTAGGCCTCTATACTCTGCAAATTCAAGCCTTAGCACAAATGCCATCTTCTTAAGAAAGTCTTCCCTGATATGTTCAGGCAAAAATCATTTTTTACTACCTTGTCTCATCATTGTTTGCATAATCAATATCAGTGTATTAGTCTTATCCCCCCATTAGACTGTATTCTTTTTTTTAATTAAATCTTTATTATTCAGATTATTACATTTGTTTCTCTTTTTTCCCCTCCATAGCACCCCTCCACCCAGCTCCCACCCCTCCCTCTGCCCTTAGCTCCCTCCCATTGATCTCATCCATAGGTGTATGATTTTTGTCCAGTCTCTCCCTGTACACCCCTCACCCCTTCCCCCCTGAGAATTATCAGTCCACTCCCTTTCTGTGCTCCTGATTCTATTATATTCACGAGTTTATTCTGTTGATCAAATTTTTAATTCACTTAATTTTTAGATTCACTTGTTGATAGATATGTATTTGTTGTTCATAATTTTTTGGCTTTTACCTTTTTCTTCTTCCTCTTCTAAAAGAGTACCTTTCAGCATTTCATATAATACTGGTTTGGAGTTGATGAACTCCTTTAGCTTTTTCTTATCTGTGAAGCTCTTTATCTGCCCTTCAATTCTGAATGTTAGCTTTGCTGGATAGATTATTCTTGGTTGTAGGTTCTTGCTCTTCATCACGTTGAATATTTCTTGCCACTCCCGTCTGGCCTGCATTGTTTCTGTTGAGAAATCAGCTGACAGTCGTATGGGTGCTCCCTTGTAGGTAATAAACTGTTTTTCTCTTGCTGCTTTTAATATTATCTCTTTCTCTTTTGCTCTTGGTATTTTAATTATGATGTGTCTTGGTGTAGTCCTCTTTGGATTCCTCTTATATGGGGTTCTGTGTGCTTCCTGGACTTGTAAGTCTATTTCTTTTACCAGATGTAGGAAGTTTTCAGTCATTATTTCTTTAAACAGGTTTTCAGTATCTTGCTCTCTTTCTTCTTCTGGCACCCCCACAATTCTGATGTTGGTACGCTTAAAGCTGTCCCAGAGTCTCCTTACATTATGTTCACATTTTTGGATTCTTTTCTCTTCTTGCTTTTCCAGTTGAATGTTGTCTGCTTCTTTATATTTCAAATTTTTTACTTGATTCTTGCCTTTCTCTAGTCTGCTGTTAGGACTCTGTATAATATTTTTTATTTCAGTCAGTGTATGTTTAACTTCTAGTTGATTCTTTTTCATCTCCTCTTGGGTCTCACTAAATTTATCGAATTTTTCTAGCATATTCTTGAAAAGCCTTATAAGCGTGGTTTTGAACTCTATATCCAGTCGTTTTTTTTCCTCCATTTCTTTTGTTTGTGATCCCTTCCCTTGTTTCAGCATTTTCACTATGCCGGGGAAACTTCTGTGTTGGATTCAGCCTTATGATACCAGACGCAAAACCGAAGAAGCCTCTGTTGAGCTTGGGATGGGTGGAGTCTCAGGGCTTAAGGGACCGCCTTGCCTTCCAGTCGGCCCTGCCCTCCACGGCCCCTGAGTCTCACGTGACTGGGTAATGGCTGGAGCGGTCCTTGTGCACGCGTGCACCCGCAGTGCCTATAACCGCTGCCTTTCCAGCTCCCCTGCACACCAGGACCACACGAGTCTAGGTCCCCAGGGTTTCGCCTGAAACAGGGGCTTAGTGGACTCAGAAGTGGCACAGTTCGGAGGGTCTGTCTCCCGCCCACTCGCGAAAGCCAGCGGCACAATCAGCAATCTGTCCTGCGCACAGCACCGTGCGCGTGCGTGACCAGACCTGATCTTCTGCGACTCCCCTAAGTTTCCGTGCACCTCTCCCTTTTCACAGTCCAAACTCCCCCCGTATGTGTTTCGCTGGATCTGGGGTTTAGTGTCGTAAAATAAGGGGTTCAATGCTGTTGGGAGTCTCCGTTTCCCTCCCACCAGAGAAAGTCAGCCAGGTACTCCTGCACCTGCTCTCTCAGCGCGCGCGTCTCAGTACCTCGGCTTTTTGCAGCTCCTCTGGGTCTCCGTGAGCCCCTCTCTTTCCCTCTAGCTGTAGAACTTACACTCTGCCAGCTTTCCTGTGGTTCTGGATGGTGTCTGTTCTGTCTTTTAGTTGTAGTTTTGAAATTGTTGTGTGAGGCAGCAGTGTAGGTGTTTACCTATGCCGCCATCTTGGATTCTCCTCTAGACTGTATTCTTTACATGTCTTGTTCATGACAGAAGTTTAAAATATATGGAGTTTTTGAATGATAAAAAGGAGGAGATATATCTCTTCAACTATAACACCAAATTAGTAATGTTAAACATGTTTGTATTATTTATACATGGATAATGAATGATTTTTAAGAAGTACAAATTAAATGAAAATAATTTCTTATGCCATGTAGCAGCACATCTATAAATGTTGTTGCTGACAAGTTAAACAGGAATGTGTGAAAAGCCATTGCAAGCTCTAACAGTTGGAGTGTATCTCAAGGCCTATAAATACCTAAAGAGGACTGTTGGAGACTAAAGAATGATTTTAATAGTACATAGTGTTCCATGTAGATTATATAAACATATGGTTTTAAAACTACAAAATTAAAATCTTTGTAGTTCTTTACCCTCTGGATCTTAGCTAATTCTTTCTTTTCAAGTCATTTGAAAAGAAAAAATGAGAATATATAACATGAATGAATTTTTATATTTTTAATTCCATGTATTTATTAATAGAAAAAAATTCTTTCTTTAAATGATCATGGGTAATATTTATTCTGATGATAAATATGTTTTCACCATAATTAACATCCTATAATTTCAGAGTGGAGAAGCAATATTGGATTTCACATATTAAAATAGTTTGATTTTCCATTTCTTTAAAATGTATTTAAAATGTGGACATTCTTATGGATTTCTGTTTTCACAATCTATATTCCAAGAACAGTGCATATTTTGGATCCAAAAACTGTTTTATTTCTTTTTTTAGAAAAAGTTTGGAAGGCAAATAAAGTGGAATTTTGGGGCATTCCCGTGAACTGTAAAAAATAGGGTTAACAAACTGAATAAATATCCCTAGACTCTTGAGATCTTTTGTAGACTTAAAATTCTTGTTAGGGAAATCTTTTATATAGGGGACCTACTTATAGAGAAGAAAAAATGTTCTCTTTCTATAATCTTCTACACATCCTGTTTCTTTTTCAAATAAGGTTTGAAAACATACAACTTGATTAAATGATCTAATTTGAAATTTAAAATGAGCACAAAAAGGGAAATCTCTGTATTTCCAAATAGAATTAATTCTTGGCATAGGGACACACCTGAAAGGAACCAATTTTAGTCCAGGTCTCAATATGAGTCACTTCAAAAGTAGTATTACATTTTAGCAGACTAAATAACAAGAAAATGGCCTGTCCTGAAAATTTTTTTAAAAAGTGTATTTTTAAAGACTGATTGGGAAACCGAGCTATCATGATGTGCATTCATTTTACCCAGCATTCATTTCTTTTGCCCTTCACACTCCAATGGAAGGAGTATCACTTCCTGAAACCTCCATATTTCTCTCCTCTTTGGCACACATTAATTGACAACTCCTCACGTCTCATTTCCCTCCATGTGGTTTATATATACAAGATGACTCTTTTTTGGGCTACATGAGTGGGTATGTTAGTTTGGTAGAATTGATGAGACTTGACCACATAAAAACTGTATTACAATGATACAAACACAATCATTTTCAAATCCAGTAATTTTACAACCAATTAAAAGACTCTTAAAGTAAAATAAAATATAAAGTACTTTATCAAACCAAAAAAAAAATCAATGATTCTTATGAAAGCATGTCCTTCTTTTGCTGTTCTTTGAAGTTCCATCTTAGGAGAATGGCCCAATAACCAAGGGTACATTTGCAAAGCAAATACGCTATAACATTTTTATTACATGGTTTAGGTATCTTTCCTTTCCCTAGTGTAGCGTTTTGATAATTAGTTGCTTGCTTTCTGAAATTTAGATTTCAAATCACTCTTTAAATGTAGCTAGGAGAAAATTTAAATTAAAATGATAAACATGGCATCTCACATACACTAATTAAATTGTCTTATAAAAGATGACTTGCATATTTATCTGTTTAATATGTTTCATCAAAACTGTTGCAGTGATATGTAATTTTAATGTAAAATAGTCCTCTTTGCAGGGAATTGAGCCTGCTGCTGGATTTTTAAATTTTCAGTGTCTGTTGTCATAGCAACCAGAACGGATTCTAGTACCCATTGTGTTCAACATAAATTAATTTAAAAACATAGCATTTGAAACAGTTTAGTCAATTTTAAGTGTTTGTCTGGCTAGACATCAGATTTCAACTCTGTTTCAGATTAAAAATGTTACTAAAATGTGTTTATTTTATGCTAATTAGACTTATTTATAGGATTCAGTATCTTAAGTGTGATTTAAAAAAAAAATGTTGGAAAACTAATTCCGAATTGTTTGTGAGATGTAAGCTTCTAGTAATGTAAATATTATTTCATTTATTAAAATACTGGAATATTACTACTGGTTTTATCTAAATACCCTGGCTTGATGTTACCTAAATAAATCCTCATTTTGCATGCTTTCATCAAAGATCGCTCAGGTGATATCATCTGAGAAGAAGGAAGATGCCTATGTTCCGCCACTTTTTATGCTTAATAAGTCCCTATTACCTGGAGGAAACATTTTCTCATTAAATGATTATACTCAGCTTTAAAATATTTTTATATAACCTGTGAGGCATTTGGTTTTTCAGATAGACACAGAGACCAAAGAAAAATTAATATATATATATAGCTATTTTGGTGAAGTTCAAACTTTTTCTACTTTCTTTTTTTGATATAGACAATTTTGACAGCTATATGTACTATATTTGTTCAGTAGGTATTTTGTTTTTTCATTCTGTTATTATAAAAACAAACATGGAGGTAGACTGCACATTGTAATAAATGTCAAAGCTTAAGGAAGAGAGAAGCTCTGATGTTTTTCACAATAATATAATAAAATTTATTATAGAAAAGATTTCTAATATTTCTTAATAGTTCCAATTTGTCCAATAAAAGGCATTATAGCTCATTTCTGAAGAATAACTTTTTCATAGTGCTACTTAGCTTTATGTCATGCTCTTAAGAGCAGAAGAAATATTGTGACTACTATGTAAAAATTAAACACAAATGTAAAGATTTTTTTTTCCATTCCTTTCAGAGAAAAGTGGTTTTCTCTGAAATAGTTTCATTTTTTCTGAACCAACTAATGCCAACATGAAGTCATTTGAATCATAATCCTTCACTTTCACATTTTAGGAGCACCACTTTCATATTTCTTCTGATATTAGAAAGAATCCTGTACATTAAGTATTTAGAACTTTGTTGTACACATAAAATTTAGCTGTCACATCAGCCTCAGGTTTATATGGGTGAATTGTTTTCTACCTTGCTATACTGATATGAACTAGGACAGGACACTTAAGGAAAGATGGGAATCTATTACAGCCCTTGAGTGACTCATCGATGTCCACCAGACAGTGTCATTAATAAACCAGCAGAGACAACACATCAGAAATTCACTGCTCCTGAGGGGATTTGTTCTGTGAGAAAGACATATAAAATAAAAATGTGAAGTCTGAAAACTTTCCTGTTTGAATTAAATCCCCTGTAAGCCTATCTCTAGAGGACTCTACCATCAATTATTATGCTAAATCTTCTTTTGTCAATGAGTAAATTTGGAAATTTACCATTAAATTCAAACTGAAAACACATTTTTTAAAAAGAAGAGCCAGAATCCCTTAAATAATAAACACATACTTGGGAATTAAAAACAATCATAGTATGTCATAACTTGACTCTTAATTCAGGGCTTGATATGAATTCTATATGATACAGTTTATAACGACTCAGAGGAGGTAATAGTCAATGCTGGGGAAAAAAACCAACTAGAAACTTTCTGAGATGAGATACTAGTTTTTCCAAATTATTCTTACTTCCACCCTGAGAAGCTTAAATTTGATATAATGACTCAGATTCAGGGAGTTGGTAAAAACAGTAGTCACTTTCATAAAGTATCACCAGGCTGGTGAGCAAAGCTATATCCTTCCCTACTCTGAGCATCCAATGCTAACAAACTATGAAATGCAAGGCACTTCAAGACTCACGTGATTATTAAAATTATCCCAAAATAGATTTATATCTTACAGCTTTACCTATATGGCATAGTCATACATAAAATAAATTATAGAGTAATAGTTATATTTTGAAAAGTATTTCTCTGTCTCTATCTTTTCCTCTACCTCTATCTCTATCTCTATCTCTGTCTCTGTTTCTATCTCTATCTCTCTCAATCCTATTCAGCTTCAGCAGTTTACATGTCTGGGGAAAGACTAGAGTTTGCTGGAAAAGGAAAGCAAGGGTAGAGAAAAAGAGTTACTGCTTT
>JAAGEH010002531.1:21473977-21630488 GCA_011751065.1 Lasiurus cinereus
TTTGCTGGAAAAGGAAAGCAAGGGTAGAGAAAAAGAGTTACTGCTTTGCCAAATGAGATTATAAAGTAGCACAATAGTCAGGCAATTATTTTAAAACAGGATTTTCATTTTCTTTTTTAAAAAAATATATTTTATTGATTTTTTACAGAGAAGAAGGGAGAGGCTTCAATGTTTCTAGAGAGTTAGAAACATTGATGAGAGAGAAACATTAATCAGCTGCCTCATGCACACCATCTACTGGGGATGTGTCTGCAACTAAGTACATGCCCTTACAGGAATTGAACCTTGGACCCTCCAGTCTTTAGGCTGATGCTCTATCCACTGAGCCAAACAGGCTATAGCATATTTCTATTGCCTTTATCTCCCTCCTGCTCCTAATAGCTTGGGGATTATGGTTGTAGGACTCTGTTTATAACATTCTTCTGTAGAATAAAGACATTTCTTCTTTGCCTTTGACAATGAAGCCAACAGATGGTTCTTAATGACAGAGTGAGGAGGATATAGACCACAGGAAGTTCAGATACCTTTCTTCTCCTGGGAATTTTGTTATAGGTCTCAGAGAAAGAAAAAAGGTATTTTCTCTCTTCAAGCTAAAGTCCAGAGTGTGTGAGATAAATCAGAGAGTACCAGTAGGTTTGGGAATGGAGAGGGTAGAAACAGATTGAGGACAGGTAAGGTTTCATCTTACTCCCAATTTAGGACTCTGAAAAGTGGTCACCTCTCTGTTGGTACTTGTATTATCTTAGAAGCTAAGCCACTTTGGCAAGATTGATCAGTAGTCAGAAAGGAGACATGAGACTCAGGATTCCAATGTGGAATTAATGCAGAATTAAGCCAGCAAGGCTACTATAGCAGCAGAAGCCAAGTTGGAACCAAAGAACTAGAGGCTGGAAGAAGAGTGTGACAGATACTTGTGAATAGGCAGGAATGAGAGCTGAGAGGAGGCCCAATTAGCCTCTAACCTACTCATGACAGATCTGAGTTCTACTAAACACAAGTTTGAGTTTAGCTTAGAAAGGGCAACTGCATTCAAGTAGACAGGGATATAATCCCAGAGAGGAGAGAACTTGGGCCTGGGAAGCCTCATCTTTCTCTTCTACAAAGTCAGCCACTTGCTCCTAACAGACATCTAGGCATCACTTTTGGAAAAAAATCTGAGGAAATGAAGAATGTTTATGAGATGGGGCATTTTTACCTAGGAAAGATTTGATACTGCTACTTAAGAACTACCTGTACTTGGATTTTTCAGATTGAACTGAGTTTAAAACTGAAGTGAAACTTCTCTCTCTCTCTCTCTCTCTCTCTCTCTCTCTCTCTCTCTCTCTCTAACTCTTCTCCTCCACCCCCATTTCTCTCTCTGTCTTTCTTCCTGCTTGCCTCATTCTCCCTCATATCTTTCTTTCTGGAACTTCAATTACTGTGTGCCAACTTCATGGAAGTTATGTTCATTATTTTTTCAATCATGCTTCCCTCTGCACTTCAATATGGATGATTTCTTTTTAACTGTCTTTGAATTCACTTATCCTTTCTTCTCTTATATCTAATCTATTATGAATGTCATCTATTGAATTTATTTATTTCACTATTCTGAAATTTCATACTATTTCACCTATTATATCCAATATTTTCTACAGATTCTCTAACATTAATTATAGTTATTTTAAAGTTGCCTACTAATTCTAACATTTGGTTTGTCTTTGTGTAGCAATTATTTCTTTCCTCCTGACTATGGGTCACATTTTTCAATTCGTTCAGATGTCTTCTCACATTAATTTCATGCTGAATATTGTATTGATATACTAAGGAGACTCTGGACTCAGTTATCTTTTTCCAAAGGGTTTTTTCTTTGCTATCAGGCAGTTAAATTGTTGATATATTCCTTAGTCCTGTTTTGTAATTTTTAATTCTAAGGCATAGTTCTTTTGGAACTTTAGTGAACATTCTGATGTATTTATCAAGCCACTCTAATTTGGAAAAACTCTAATTCCAAAATCTAATTCTCTTGAAGGATGCATTCTCTGAATTCTCAGTTAATAGTTGCCTTCCCTCAACACCATACCAATCTGCAGTTTAAGTCAAAGATTTGAGTGAGTTGTACATAGATTTGTGGGTTTTCTCTTCTGTAGCTCTCTTGTTTCCTGAACTTTCCAATCTCAATTTCTAGCCACTCAGGCAGCCCCAATTTTCTCTGAATCCTCCCAAGCTAATAATATTTTGCTTGAATTGTGTCTAACCTGGACTAAGCACTATTAGGAAAAAAGCATCTAACTACAGATTTTTTATCAATGTGGTTCCCTTGGTTCAAAGATGGAATTTCCTTTAGTTTATGTTGATTTTGTCACTCTTCCACACCTTCAAACAGTAGTTCTTTTCCCCAGAGTTTCTAATTGTTACCAGTAAGAGAGCTACTTTACCATTATAGAAAGCCAGAATTCCTAAAGTTGGAATGAGCTGCAGTATAGAGGCCAAAGAGGTTGGAAATATAACCAGAAGCTTAATCATGCATGGTTTTTCAGGCCTTGACAAGGAAGATAAAGCTTATTCTAAGCATTATATAGACATTAGATAATTTTAAGGGGTTATTCAATCTTATTTAAAGATACAATGGTAGTTCTACATGAAAATATGGTAAATAATAGTATCGGTAGTTTTATATGGAAATAGATGGCAAATAGTATTGGATATAGTTGATTGGATATATATTTATAAAGTGACCAGGGCAGTAATAGGTGCCAACATAAAATGTCATTGTGGGTAATAATATTGATGACTTACTCACCAAGTAAGGATATTTACCAATTGACTTATTGGAAAATAAAAAAGGGATAGCTATGGCTTTAAAAACAAAGATTCTTCTGATATTTGAAGTTCAATGCTTCATTCATTCTTTTATTGAGCACTTCCTAGCTACTCTTCTAGGTACTAGGGATGTAACACTGAATTAATACATTCTTTGAAGAAACATCCATCTATGTGGTTTTGACATTTCATCTCTGACTTAACCCAAATAAAGTCAGGGACTTACTTTCTCAATGAGACCTGATAATTGGACTTCATGAAAGAATAAATTCTAACCCTAAATTACAGAAAAAAATAAACAACAACACAGAGTGGAAAGAACCCTTCTAATTATGAATACAGTGTGGTAATAATAATTACTTTTAGTTTGAGTTCCAGTCTTACTAAATTAATTACCATTTTTATGTTACCAAAGATTCTTTCTGAAAGCATGGCTACTTCACATTTTTTCCTGGCACAATGATGAGCTAGAGTTGTAGTTTATCTGTTAATGTTTTAGTCTCATTAAGGAAATTGTAAAAATGATTTAAATTAGAAAGAAATTCTGCAATCAGTTCCAGAATTAAACCATGTGCCTCATGAGGAAATTCTCTGAGGTTTGTGTGTTTGTGAGAGTAGGGGAGCTCAAAAGCCAGCAGCAAATACTAAAAGAAATATTTACAGATCCATTGCATGCAAATCTGTTCTCTAGGTTTGTCAAAGAATCCTACTTAACTTTTTCATTTCAGGGCTTTTGGCTCAATTCTGAATAAATAGTGCACATCCATGTGGGAGCAATGAAGATGAACTATAACATCTGGTATGACTTTAAAAATAACTTTTTAGTTATATAACTGAGATTTCATCAAAGATCAATGAGATTTTTTAAGTCTGAGACCTAACATTGGGTAGCATGAAATAGTTCTTTGGGAGGCTGTTGATTCATGTAGCACTGCCATTTTGAAAGAAAAACTTTCCTACCCAAGAAGCAGATGTTAACAAACCAGGGCCCTAGAGTCATAACTCTAGGTTACTGAGATCCAAGTTTGTGTTCTCAGCTTCATTTACAATCATTAAAAGTCTTTTACTTTTAATTATTTCCTTATTGATCTCATACCGCACATTTCTTGTAGCCTATACAAAACGTCAACTTAAGTGGAGAGGGCATAACTACATTCAGGATTCAAAATGATGCTAGCTAGCCTGCTTAGTTATATCCCAGAATGGTACCTACTGATTCAGATTCACTGTTTGTGGATGACAATGTGACTCATGCTGTTGAATGTTTCTGAAATAAAAACCACTTTATTGCTTTAGCAGCTAAGCCCTAGGCTGCTTTTGAAATATATTGTAGCATGTCTTTAGCTTTTCAGCTCTGGAGAGCAGTGGAACATGTTGCAATCAGAACTTATTTGTGGTCCATCTAAAAAAAATATTCACCTGGGTTCTCCTTTAAACTTTCATTGGGAGTTTTTTTTCTTTAACAAGAAATATGTCTGTAAGTAGAAAGCACTTCTCGATGAATTCTGAGCTTTTACAGGTCACAATAAATGCCCCACCATCTCTGATAAGTAGAAGCTTTGAAAATACAGGTATAGGGAAAAGAAGTAGGTTTACAGGTATATTGTATTAATAGTACAACAACTAATAAACACTGCAAGGATAAACTGTTCCACATACTCACAATGGTAAACCTACTTTTCCTCACACCTGTATTAGATTATAAAGCCCAAAGCATTGTGAATCCTCATACAGTACTTTTTTAGAAAGCATGAATAGGATTAAAAAGTGTGTGATCACACTCATTTCTTGACAAATTATAAGAAACTTCTGACTTACCCACTATTCGTATGATCCCCTTTCCAATTTTCTAACCTCAATGGCATAGAAATTTGCTGCTCCCATTAAGTGAGTGAATCTGAGATAGTTGATTTAGATATCATGGTTGTTTTTCATAATTCTGATCCCTTTTGAGTTCTAAGAAAATAAGTTATGTATTCTAATTGACCATCTTTGCCTTATTTCTTGAATTATGCAAATTTTAGTTATTCCTATATCCCCAAATAATGAAATTACTGTGCTAATAAAAACACAGTGTATATATTTAAACCATGGGCTCTACAATTGTGTGCTACAAGAAACACACTTGCTTTCCTAAATCAGATGAAAGATAATAAAGTTGTTTTTTCATGGAGAAAGAAATAAGCCCTTAAAATTTTTTAGAGAAGCATTATGCAGTGTGGACAAGAATAGGGAAGGGAATCAAGAAAATGGGTTTGATAAAATACCAACAAGAGTAAACTTAGAAAACTTTCCCTCCTATGTTAGTTGAATATATACAAACATTTCAATAGACATTAAATAATACTAGTTTACTTTTTGCTAATTTATTATACCCCTAATGTGTGCACAGCATCCCGTTGGAGGAACACAGACACAGTTAAAACTACAATCCATAATGTAACATCCAAGCCAGTAGCCAAATTTACATTTGCATTATATTCTCCGAGTGACTGGCTATCAGTTGGCAGATTTCTTCCAAGTTCTCTTAGAACCTTGACAGTGGTTAAATGATAAAATATACTATTATCTGTTAGCCATCTATGAAGCTGACGTTGAATTTACTGTAATGGAATTTAATTGCTAGGAAATGATTTGCCATAGTTTTGCCCTTAAATTGTACAAGAGAATTGAGATTCTCCTTGCTGACCCAATCCGTCTTTGTGTGGCCTTCTCTTTATTCAGTGTAGAGTATATTCTTGCTTGATTTCTTTCAAGATTACCTGATACCTGCTCTCAAAATAGCCCTCCCAGCCTTCCAAATATATATATTATACATTCCTGATGTGTGCAAGGCTTCCTGAGTTGTTTTGAATCCACTGCTATCACTTTGCGCCTTTATTGAAAGAAAAATTGGAGACCAAGTGAATTCTTTGCATTTTATTGTTTTTATATTTTCTCTTTCTGTAGAAACTATGCTATATTATGAAGTAGAATGCAATACAATTTACAAAGTCAAACAAACCCAGCATATTCACATATGGTAATTCCTTTCTGAATTACTTCTACCCTTCAGTTTATAACAGGGTGTTCTGGTTGAATAGTGCTGAGACTCATCAATGCTATTTGTGTGCAGTTTGACAAACTCTATCTCACATCCCAGAGGTAATTTTTTTTCCTTTGTACTCTATGTAACCAAAGCCGCCTTAGCTGTCATAGAATCTTTTGGGATCCTATCTGCCTCTTGAGAGAAATGATCTGTCAGGGTAGGCTAGACTTAGCAGTGAGCCCTTATATGGTTTGACCTATCAAAAATGTTAGCAGCACCTGTATGCATAGAGATGGCAAGAGAAGGGGATAAATGTGAAAGAACTATATTACTAAGGTCTCTAGCCCCAATGCTCCTGTGCTATAAAGAGGAGCCCCAGAAATAAAAGATAGTGAAGGAGAATGCTTTAAAGTAGTACTCTTACACTTTACCTAGCAGGAGAATCACCCAAAGAGTTTCTTAAAACAATTCTGAGATTCTGATTTGATACACTTAACGTTTAGAATGTGGCCAGAGATTATGAATTTTAATAAGCTTCCAGTTCATTCATCTGATGCTACAAATCTTTGGACCACACTTTGCTCTAAGGCAGTATCTAAAATTTTGGTGAGCATCAAAATCAACTAGGGTATATTAAAACACAGATTTCTGGGCTCAGTCCCCAAGGATTCTGACACAGTACATCTGAGTGGAGGTCCAATAATCTCATTTTTATGAAGTTCCCAGGTCATGCTGCTGCTGCTGCTCCTGCTCCCACAGCTTAAAGCATGGAGATAAAGAAAGAGTCACCAACACTGTACAGGGAGCTTGAGGTATCTATCATTAGGGTCTTTGGGGCAGCCAATGACCCATCATGTGCTCTAAGCAGCAGTGACATTACTGTTCTAGGAGTCCATAGGATTATGGGAGACACTTGGAGACATGTTGCATTTTGTCCAAAACAAGTTATTTTTAAATATGTTTATTAATTTCAGAGAGAAAGAGAGGGAGGGAAAGAGGGAGAGAGAGAGAGAAGCATCAATGATAAAAGAGAATCATAAAGAATCATGGGTTGGCTTCCTCCTGCATATCCCACACTGGGGATCAAGCCCACAACCCAGGAATGTGCCCTGACCAGGACAAAAACTCTTACCTTACTTAGGCCCTATGGGTAAAGAAAAAGAAGGAAGGCATTTGGCTGTGATATTTTAATAATAGTTATACTTAAAATGCTTCCAAAGAACCTCATTTGCTTTATTTTTGAAGTGGAATATTTAACTTTTTACCAAAATGTAAAATCTGAAGAGTTTTCAGCATTTTAAGAAAGTTACTCTCACAATACTTCAAATTAAATCTCTTAAGTGGTAACTATTTGTATGCATTTCAGTTCAACCTCAGACATTAAAATCCCAAGGGAACTCTATACCACATTCTTCCACTGAATAAAACCTCTCTCTATGACAAGAATATTCTCAACAGGAGGCTGGTAGTTTGCCCATCATGAGGATGTTTGATCAGAATCACATGGTGGGAAAATGTCACACACTGTTCTGATACTCTGATATGGCTTCTTAGGTGAGAGTCTCTTTTCTTCCTAAACTCCCTTCCCTCACACTCTGAGAATTCTAGCCAACCTTAATGATAATAATGTGTAAGATTCCTTAGAGATGTTGGGATATTAAAAAGGTAATTACTAGAGTTAAGCCTGGTGCATTAAGATTATGTTCATAGATTCCATCCACTGAGAGTTTTCATCAAGTCTTTCCTTTAGGCCATATATTTATCTTGTCAATTGTGGGTCATCTTTCCATATGTAAAGAACATACATATTGTTATCAATACTCTATAGATGAAGACACAATTATAATTGGACTCCATCAGTAAAAGTCTTTCAGGATACAGAGGGAATATGGCAACTGTTTGCATGAATCAGTGATGAATTTTTTTTTCCAAACTGGGCCACTTCCTGCTAAGTCAAGATTTGAAATTTGGTAAATAAGAGTTAATATTCTGCTTCCAAAACAAGGCTGGGAAATGATTGCTTGAATCAAGGACATTGCTATCAAAGTGATGACAATCCTGACTTTTGGTTCATTAGCTTTTGGGAAGGTAATGAATTTGAGAAAAAGCACATTGAGCCTCTTTTCAATAATCCAAAATGCTGAAGATAAATTTTAAGAATTAATCAATGAGAAGATGGAGCAATGTTGAATAAAACTGATATGATTTGCATTGTAAAACACAGCTTGGTTTAGTTCAACAAACATTTATTAAATGCATATTATATTCCAGGTACTGGTGATAAAAAGATGAATAAAACATTGTTCCTGTTAATCTCACTTAAGTGATGCAATATGAACAAATAATACATGCAGAAATAGGAGGTAAAATTGGTAGTGGGCAATCATGGACTTTGAGATCAGACAGGCCTTGATTATAATCCTGGGTCTTGCTTTAATTTTGTGGCTTAAATAAGCTACTTTATTCTTCCTAAATAATCTTTGTTTTATCATCTTTGGAACAAAATATGCACTTAACCAATAGAAGCTCATAATAATATCTATTTATAAGGTACTAAGATAATATAGCACAGAGAATGATTTTTAGGAACTGATCAGGAAAGCTTCAAAGAGAAAGTTGTGCCTTCAAAGTGTTTTGATACATAAATAAGAATTTGCCATATAGATGAATTTGTGAAAGGGTTCTAAGTAGCATTTTCAAAGGCATAGGAGGTGAGAAATGTAAGAACTGATAACAGTTTATGATGCTTATTGCATTCATTATTTGTGGAAAGTAGTTGGAGGTGGGGCTAGAGAAGAGGCAGGGTCCGGTTCCTCATCATAATCTGTGCTATGATAAGTTTGGACTTGATCCTTTAGGTCAGAGATTGAAGATGTTCTTTTTGTTAATGAGTTTTCTCTTTCAGTTTTATTTTAATTTTGTTCATGTCATTTAAGGTTTGAAAACAGGGATATTTCACTTAAAATCCAGATTTTTTTTTCTGACTTCTCTTGGAAATTTGCCATAATGAGTATGCATTTGCTCATGGCAACAACTGGTTGAAGCTGAGTAGAGTCTGCTCCTCCAGGAGTGCTTATGCTCTCTTGATAGGCAATAAGAAAACTATAGAAGATTTGTTTTATTTGGTTTAGTTAGAAATACTGAATGGTTTTAGATTACCTAAAAAACAAACATATAGCTATGCATGGGTATTATTAAGTAGGTTGTTTATGTGGTGATATTTGTCATAGGGCTGTCCTTATCTCTCCTGCTGCAGTTGAGGGAGAAGAGGCCAAAAATTGAGAAAGGTTGATTACATAAGACATTATCCAAGGCTATATTAATGGATTTATAATGTTATTCAGACTGGTAAGGTTAAAAAAAACAACAACCAAATAAGGTTAAATATTACTCTAGGAGTGAGAATATGAATGTCCTATGTAGACTAAATAACTGTTACTTGTTGGAGAACAACCCCTGAAGGGTAAAACCTCTTATTTTATTTTATTTTATTATTTTATTTTTTAAAGACCTCTTAAGAAAAATAAATGATGTTGCAATACAAAGTGGGCAATTAATCTCCCTGTCCTTTCTCTCCTCTTCTCCTCAGAACTAATTCCTGTCCTCCTTATTACCATCAGTAGAAGTGAACAAGGAGAAAACAGCTATGACTGACTCACAACTCAAACTTAGCAACCCATAAAGATTTACAAGTCCCATCAAGAGGGTAGAGACCTGATACTAGTAACTTCTGGGGGAAGGTACACTATTCAAGAATAGAGGAAGAAGAGGGACTAAAATTTGTAAGCACAAGGGAAGCAAGAAGAATGTACAGGAGGAAGGGAGAGGAAGAAGTCCATGGGGAGATACTCTGCCTTTGAAGTGGAGATATGCTGAAGGTCTAGGAAGGGATTTTTAAGAATGGGGATTAGATAAAATAGAATGCAGAGCCATCCGAAGTCCACCTTGACTCCACTCTGTCACTCTATACAATTTGTACTTTATCTTTGAAGCCTAAAATAATGACCAACTTAGATCTTTTTTTGGAAGTCTCATGTATTTGTGTCAGAAAGAAGAGAAAATACTACCCTAGACCCTGGAATGGCAGACATCTTCACCTTTCCAATGGGAGACTGGGGAGCAAAAGGAGCCACTTATGGACTGCTCACAGCTGGAGAAGGAGGCAGAATATTTCTCTATCTCCCTATCCCCTAAAGGTCCCCCTCCATGGGGTGAAGACAAAGGCATCTAGGTTACAAGTAGATGTATGATTGGGTTCAAAGTGAATTAGAATATGCAATGTACAAAAATTGGGGATGGGAGAGTGGTAGAATGAGTTAGAAGATTTTTTGAATAGTTTGAAGAGGGCCTCAACTAAAGCTTGGGAGTAGGAATAAAAAGAAGACAGCTTCATGGCATCCCATGTTTCTAGAGCTTTTCATGTTCCTCTTGATCAGTCTGGACTGTATTGCCCTCATTCCTTTATCCTTTCAAAATCAGTGCTACCTCCATTGTGAAGATTTCCATAAGAAGATTCAGGTATTCTTCTTATATGTAAACTTTCTACCTTATAAATAATTTTAAGGAGAAGGTGTTTTATTGAAACCTTCTCTGTCTGATCACCAGAATATAAGTTTCTTATATCTAGGGCACAGTGTCTTTGAGACCTGTAATCACCTATATCAATGTGTCATAGTTATTGGGACTAAGAACAAAGACCACCTGTGTCAACATGAGTTAGTATTTTGTTCCAGGAAACATTTGCTCAAAAAAGATAAGACTATAAACCAATAAATAGTTTCACTATTTGTGTCAGGTAATTTCTGCAAATCAGTTTATCTGAGATAGCAGTCTGCTCATCTGGGCAATCAGCTCAGTTATCAAACAACTCACTTATCCCTCATCTCACTGTGATGATCAATCCTAAACTAGTATATTATCATTACTCTATTCCAATCAGTTTTCTGCTTTGAAAGACCCTTGTTAAAACACTGAGCCTAGACTCTCAACTCCTATGAATATTCTGTTTTCTGTGACATTGCTAAAGCTGTTGAAATGCTATTCTCCCTTACTACAGAAAAGACATTGTCTGATAGTGATATTTTGGGTATTCAACATCCTTCAGTCTTAATCCAGCCACGACTAACATACAGTAGTGCTCAATAAATATTTGTTGAAAGAGGCACTTCAGAGAGAAAATCAATATGACATGTTGCTTTGATTAGATGGGGCAGATGAGGAAAGAATTAGGGATGCTTCCAAAGTACTAAGTGTTGTCTTGGCCTGTTTGGCTCAGTGGATACAGTGTCAGACTGTAGACTCAAGGGTTCCAGATTTGATTCCATTCAAGGGCATATGCCTGGATTGCAGGCACAATCCCCTATTGGGAGTGTGCAGATGCAGCCAATCAATGATTCTCTCTCATCATTGATATTTCTATCTCCCTCTCCCTTCCTCTCTGAAATCAGTAGAAATATATATTTTTAAAAACCACACAAAAAGGCAGAAGTGGAATGAAGGGAACTGCAATATAGTCCTGACAGGTGTGCCAACCAAAACATAGAGGAAGTGAATGACCTCCACTACTGCCCATTCTATTCTTTTATTTTTTATTTATTTTTTATTTTTTTTCATCTTTTAATTAAAAAACTAATTTTTTTCCTCAATTGATTTTACCTTTTTAATTATTACATTTTTATTTTCAACAAGTATTTTTATTACTACTATTTTACCTTTTTGAAAAAAAGAAATGTCATTTTATATTCTCTTTATTTTACTTTAGGATTAGAGTTCTACATTCTATTTTCAGCTTTCCTTTAGCATCATTTTACTCTATCTCAACTCTACCTTTATGCTAACACTATCTTCCTAACTTTTCCCATTTTGTTGTCTTGTTTCTCTTACCCTTTTCCAATTTTAGATTTTCCCTATTATTTCTTTTTACCTGTTTAAAACTTCACCCCACTTATATATCTAATTTCTAATCCCCTACTCTAAGTCCATATGCACCTTTCTCTTCTCTCTCTTCATTATCCAAAAAATTGTTTTTCTCTATGTCCTTTTGTTGTTGTTTGCTTGAATGTTGATTATATCAATTTTTTTGTACTTTTATGTGAAATTGTTTTTGCTTATTCTATTTGTTTTATTTTGCTTTTTGTTTGCTTTGTTTTAGTGGGGTTTTTTGTTGGTTTTTTTTACCTCTGTTTCCCCTTGCCTCCCTTGATATTAGTTGTTACTTGTAATATGTATTAATCTCCAGGTACTTGTTGCTGGCATTTGTTGGGATTAGTGGCTGTTCTATTGGAGTTTTCTCCTCATATATGTATTTTTTTCCCATTTTCTTTCTTATTCTCTTTATTTTATCTCTCTCTTTCTTCCTTCCTTCCTCTCTTTCTTCTTTTCTCTTTTTCCCCCTTCTCCTCCTCCCCCTCCTCCTCCTCCTCCTCCTCCTCCTCCTCCTCCTCCTCCTCCTCTTCTTCTTCTTCTTCTTCTTCTTCTTCTTCTTCTTCTTCTTCTTCTCCTCTTTCTTTCTTTCTTTCTTTCTTTCTTTCTTTTCTTTCTTCTTTCTTTCTTTCTTTCTTTCTTCTTTCTTTCTTTCTTTCTTTCTTTCTTTCTTTCTTTCTTTCTTTCTTTTTTTTTCTCTTTCCTCTTTTTTCTCTCTTCTCCCAAATTCATTTTGGCACTTCTTTCTTTTCTTCTTTTTTCTTTTCTCTCTTATTCTTTCTCTACTTACCCCTAATTTGTCTTTCACATGTGATTATCTTATCATGGTTATTAACATTGTAAATACATTTCTGCTCAGTGGCTTGTGTGTTGTACCTGGTCATGTTGTATTTTGTGGCTTTAAATCAATGCAGGAGAGAGAACTACATAACCAGACACCTAGAAAAGAAAAACCATGGGCAGCCTGCAAATAAAAGAAAAGAGGGCATCACTAGAAAAGGAAATAAACAAAATAGAAGCAAACAAAGTGCCAGAGAAACAGTTCAGAGAAATGGTCATAAGGTGGCTGGAAAGAATGGAAGACAAATTCAACAATATGAGTAAGAACCAAGAAGAAATTATAAAGAACCAAGAAGAAATGTAAAATGACATCGCTGCTATAAAGAACTCAATAGAAACAATCAAAAGTAGACTAGAAGAAGCAGAGAACCACATCAGTGAGCTAGAAGACAAGCTAGGAAAAAATAACCAAGTACAGAAGCTTCTAAAAAAAATTAAAAAGAAAGAGGAGAGCCTAAGGGAACTTTGGGATAACACAAAACAAAACAACATCTGCATAATTGGGGTTCCAGAAATAGTGGAAACTGAGCAAGGAATAGAAAACCTGTTTGAAGAAATAATGACAGAAAACTTCCCTGATATAGGAAGGAAAAACCCCACACAAATCCAAGAAGCTCAGAGAGTCCCAAGCAAAATGAACCCCACAAAACTGACACCGAGGCACATTATAATTAAATTGGCAAACACCAACGACAAAGTAAGAATCTTAAAAGCAGCCAGACAGAAACAGAAAGTTACCTACAAAGGAACCCCCATAAGACTAGCTGCTGACTTCTCAACAGAAACTCAGCAGGCCAGAAGGGACGGAATGAAATATACAAAGTCATGTAAAGGAAGGGTCTGAATCCAAGAATACTGTACACAGCAAGGCTTTCAATCAAAATTGAAGGTGAAATCAGGAGCTTCACAGACAAAAAAAGGATTAAGGGAATATATTACCACTAAACCAGCAATGCAAGAAATGTTAAAAGGTCTACTGTAAAAAAAGAAATAGGAAGCGAAGAAGGAACACAGGGGTAAAGAATAAAAATGGCAACAGATAAGTATCTATCAATAATAACTTTAAATGTAAACAGATTAAATGCTCCAATCAAAAGACATAGGGTAACCGATTGGATAAGAAAACATGACCCATATATCTGCTGTCTACAAGAAATCCACCTCACAAAAAGAGATGCATACAGACTGAGGGTGAAAGGATGGAAGACAGTTTTTCAGGAAAATGGAAATGGAAAAAAAGCTGGGGTTGCAATACTTATATCTGACAAATTAGATCTCAAAGTGAAGGACATAACAAGAGATAAGGAAGGCCACTTCATAATACTAAAGGAAACAATCCAACAAGAAGAAATAACTCTGGTAAACATATAGGCACCCAATACAGAAACACGTAAATACATAAAAAAAACTCCTGGAGGATATAAAGGGAGAGATTGACAGCAATACAGTCATAGTAGGAGACTTTAATACCCCGCTGTCACCACTGGAAAAATCCTCTAAACAAAAAATCAGCAAAGAAACATCAATCCTAAATGACTCACTAGACCAGATGGAATTAATTGACATCTTCAGAACATTTCATCCCAAAGCCACAGAATATACATTCTTCTCTAGTGCACATGGGTCATTTTCAAAGATAGACCATATGTTGGGTCATAGGCAAAGTCTCTTCAAATTCAAGAAGATAGAAACCATATCAAGTATTTTCTCAGACCACAGTGGCATACAATTGGAAATCAACTACAATAAAAACAATACAAAGAAATCAAATACATGGAGACTAAACAGCATGCTATTAAACAATGATTGGGTAACCAGAGAGATCAAGGAAGAAATAAAAAACATCATGGCAACAAATGACAATGACAACACAACAATACAAAATTTATGGGACACAGTGAAAGCAGTCGTGAGAGGGAAGTTCATAGCCCTACAAGCCTGCAACAAAAAAATAAGAAACAATGGTAATAAATTACCTAACCCTACAACTCAAAGACCTAGAAAGAGAGCAATAAGAAAAGCCCAGTGTAAGCAGAAGGAAGGAAATAGTAAAGATCGGAGTGGAGATAAACAACATAGACACCAAAGAAACAATTCAAAAGATCAATAATACCAAGAGCTCGTTCTTTGAAAGGATAAACAAGATTGATGGGCCTCTAGGCACGCTCACCAAGAAGCAAAGAGAGAAGAACCAAATAATATCAGAAATGAAATAGGAGAAATAACAACAGACCCTGTGGAAATACAAAGGATTGTTAAAATATTCTATGAACAACTCTATCTCAACAAAATGGACAATCTGCAGGAAATGGACATATTCCTAGAAAAATGTAATCTTCCAAAACTCTATCAGGATGAATCTAAACAGCTCAATATGTCAATAACTAAGGAAGAAATTGAAGCATTTATCAAAAAACTTCCAGCAATTAAAAGCCCAGGTGGCTACACAGGAGAGTTTTACCAAACATTCAAGGAAGAATTAAAATTTATCCTCCTCAATCTATTCAAAAATATTCCAGTAGAAGGAACACTTTCACACACATTCTATGAAACCAGCATCACCCTAATACCAAAACCAGATAAAGACAACACAATGAAAGAGAATTAAAGGCCAATATCTCTCATGCCAAAATCCTCAACAAAGTTCTAGGAAATTTGATCCAGCAGTACATCAGAAAGATCATACACCATGACCAAGCATATTCATCCCAGGAATGCAGGGATGGTACAATATCCGCAAATCAATAAATGTGATACATCACATAAACAAATTGAGAGATAAAAATCACATGGTCATATCAATTGATGCAGAAAAAACATTTGACAAAATCCAACACCCTTTCTTGATAAAAACTCTCAGCAAGGTGGGAATAGAAGGAGCATACCTCAACATCATAAAAGCCATATATGATAAACCCACAGCTAACATCATACTCAATGGGAAAAACTAAAACCATTTCCCCTAAAAACAGGAACAAGACAGGGATGCCCACTCTCTCCTCTCCTGTTCGACATAGTACTGGAAGTATTAGCCATTGCAATTAGACAAGAAGAAGAAATAAAAGGCATCCAAATTGGAAAAGAAGAAGTAAAGCTGTCCTTATTTGCAGATGATATGATACTGTACATAAAAAACCTGAAGGACTCCACCCAAAAACTAATTGACTTAATAAATGAAGTTTGCAATGTAGCAGGATTCAAAATTAATGCCACTAATGGTGAGATTACAGAAAGAGAGACTAAAAAAGCAATCCCATTTACCATTGCACCAAAAAAATTAAGATACCTAGGAATAAACCCAACTAAGGAGGTAAAAGACCTATATGCAGAAAACTACAGGACACTGAAAAAGGAGATAAAAGAAGACATAAACAGATGGAAGAGCATACTAGGCTCATAGATTGGGATTGGGAGAATCAAGATCATTAAAATGTCCATGCTACCCAAAGCAATCTACAGATTCAATGCACTACCCATTAAAATACCAACGACATATTTCATAGACCTAGAAAGTACTCTCCAAAGATTCATCTGGAACAAAAAAAGATCCATAATAGCCACAGCAATTATGAGAAAGAAGAATAAAGTAGGTGGGAATCTCAATACCAGATTTCAAGCTATGTTACAAAGCCACTATTTTCAAAACAGCCTGGTACTGGCACAAGGACAGACACATAGAACAATGAAATAGAATGGGAGAATCCAGATATCCACCCAAACCACTATGCTCAATTAATATTTGACAAAGGAGGCATGAACTTACAATGGAGTCAAGACAGCCTCTTCAATAAATGGTGTTAGGAATATTGGACAGATACACGCAAAAAAATGAAACTAGCCCGCCAACTTACACCATACACAAAAATAAACTCCAAATGGATACAGGACTTAAACATAAGATGGGAAACCATAAAAATATAGAGGAATCCACAGGCAGCACAATCTTAGACATATGCCGAAAGGACTTCTTCACTCATTTGTGGATAGTAAAGTGAAGAATCAATTAATTAATACATTAATACATTATTTTTAAAAAATGAACAGAAATAAACAGCAGCTTGGTAGCATCATTGTGCTAGATAGGATCTGAGGATAGATAGACTAGTTAGGCAAGTTACCATTGGGGCGAAAAAAAAAACCACAAAGTACTTAGTGTTAACTTGTGCCATCACTTAAGATGGAAAAAAAAACAAGAGTAGATATTCAGTTTGAAGATAGTAATTTCAATTCCAGACATGTTTAGTTTGAGATTCCTGGATCATGGAAAAAGCGATATCTAATTTTTTGCTCAATGATGGAAGGAACCAGATATAAGATTTGTCAGCAAAGTGGGAACTTCTCTTTTTTAAATCAATGGTTTACAAAATATGGTCTTCAGACCAACAACATCAACAACTCCTGGGAATTGTTTTTGGAAATGAAAATTGGTGGAAGCCCATACCAGAACAACTGTATTAAAAACTCTGTGGATGAGGCTCAGAAGTCTATATTTTAATAAGTTTTCCAGGTGACCTGATACACCATAACATTTGAGAACCTTTGTCTTAGAGATTAATCAGAACTACCAAGGTCTAAGGCAATATGTTACCCAAACTTCTGATGCTATACTTGTTAAGATATGCTAGGTTCCTGAACCTAGGTTACTTGTCTGTAAGTGGGAATACTAATAGTATCTAACTCATTGAGTGATGATTAAAAGAGTTTATATATAAAATATATATTAACTATGAACAATGTATATGATATATTATCTATGTCAAATATGTATATTGTATATTGTCTATGTCAAATATATATGATATATTATCTATATAAAATATGTTATGTGCATAAAATAGTCAATATATTAAAAATGCTTAAATATATAATAAGTTTTCTGCTTTAAAAACCCTTAATTCTTTAGAAAGTCACTGCTGTCTTATATGGTTAATTAGGTATTTCCTTCCTTACAAGTTCACCTCAAACTTCTCATCTGTCAAAAGTTTCTATAGATTAGCCATAGCATTAATTATCTTACATTGCTTTGCCCAGATATTTAATAAATTTATTAGTTGAATGAATGCACACTCCAGTTCTCATTTCCTTCTTTCTTCTCTGAGCTTTATTATCAGTACTGTTTATTTTAGCATGCATGAAATTATTCATTGTTGTATATATGCTTTGCTTCCTGATTACATTAAAGCTCTTGGAGTGAAAGTATTATGCCTTACTTATCTTGTCCACCTACACAGTACCTGGTATAGTGTTGACAACATAAAAGAAATTCAATAATAATATGTGCAAACAACAAAAGGAAGAATTTATTTTGGTCTCAAATCCATTTACCATACTAAGCTTTTGCAATTTCCTTTTTATAATTTTATCTTTCTCTTATAGTTTTGGCAATATTTTATTTCCTCCCCCTCCCCCCAACATAACAATTTCAAAATCTTAAAGCTCTACTACCACTTTTTCCCAAACATCACAAGATGAAAAGAACTGATATTCTTTTCATAGTTCTGATGACATTCAGTCAGAATTCTCTTATTACTTAGATCTTCCATATCAACCTCAGAAATTCAGTCAAATATCCCTCAAATTATTTCTTGAGTCAAAGCTAGGATAATACTAATAACCTGTTACTCTTAAACCAGAATAATGCTGTACCATTTTTATCTCTCTAGAAATACATCCTTTAAGACTAAGATGTGGTGTTATGTATCCTTTATGTAGTTTCATTTTCATCAGCAGCTTCCTTCAGCTCACTGCTTTGTGTAGTCCTCAATTGAAATTCTGCTGCTATGAAGGATTAAAAATGTCCCTACTTATATAATTCTAAAGCTCCTTTAAACATTTTTTAAAGTTTAATGTATATAATTTTTAAAAAAATGCAAACTTTGGAAGCAGATAGATCTGAGATAAAAATTTTAGCTCTGTTGCTAATTGCTGTATGGCCTTGAGCAAGCTACTCAACAGGTCTGAGTCTATTTACTCATCTGTAAGCAGGAATGGAAATATTTACCTTATGGTGTTATGTGAGGAGATTAAATAAAATAAGCTATGCATTATACTCATATAGAAGGTTTTCAATAAAATGGTGGATATGACTACAAAACAAAGGAAGAGAGAAAAGTATTGTAAATATCAGAAATAGAGGCTACTCAGAGTGTGCACATTGTCATTATCTATAAAATACAATCTCTGGTATTGTGGACATTAGTTCTCTTCTAAAATTCTGTTTAAATTTTATTCAAGAACGACCCCATCAAATCGCAAATCACTTTACTGATTTTCAAATAAGATCTTCTAGTATATTATGTAACTGAAAAGTTGTTCTTATATAGTGCAAAGCTCTCATACTTCTACCCTAAAACCTCTGTTCACTGGTTGCCTATAACTAAGTAGATAAGGAATTTTTCTAACACTTATACAGAGGCTGGCTACAGCCAACAGACTATTCACTAAGCCCATCTAAACAGCTCCTCTAGGAAACTTTGAGTGTACTTCCTCTAGGGCAGTGGTTCTCAACCTTTCTAATGCTGCAACCATTTAATACAGTTCCTTGTGTTGTGGTGAATGGTAATGTAAATATCTGTGTTTTCTGATGGTCTTAGGCAATCCTGCTAGTGGTTCTCAACCTGTGGGTCACTGCTGTAGAGCCTAAGACCATCAGAAAACAGGTCACGACCCACAGGTTGAGAACCGCTGCTCTAGGGTCTTTCAGAAATAGTTCTCCCAAAGGCATCTTCTGATTTTTTTTTTAAAATAAAACTCTAGCAGGAACAGTGAGACAATGAAAATCCAATGACAAGTTTTTCTTCTTCCGAAGAACATATAGCATTCAAGAAGAAAACAGAAAAGCATTTCCAGGTAGACAAGATCCAGGTGGTCCTGGGTGGCTGAGACACTTCTGAAGGACTATTTGGTGATAAGAATATAGGGAAATACAAATATGCTACATGGTTTACAGTCATTTTTCCCCCCTACAAAGTATGTGGAATAAAATTCCTGATTAATATTCTGAATCCAGTTGTATCAATAACTCACACATGAGAATAACTACTGTCATTCTTTCCCCCTCCATCATCTTCTGCAGGGCCCAGAGCTACCTTGGGACTCACCATGGGGGAAATGCCATTCTTAGAGAACTTGGGTTTCAGAAGTAGAATGTCACAGAAGACCCAGGGCAGGTTTACAGAACTTGACTTCAAAGAAACTCTCGCATCTAGCCAGAGGGCAGAACTGGCTGCAGGCCTTCTTCACATTTCTTATTCACATTGCCAAATAGAGCTTCATTTATATTAATGAGTTTTCTATATTTTAAAAGGCACATCTCTCTAAGGGGTCTAGAAACTTAAGTCATTCACATATGGGCATAAATTCCTTATTTGACTTCAATTAGTTACTACTGTCTGCTAGTTTACATTATGAAACCTATCACAAATGTGATAGATTGAAAAAAAGAGAAAACCATTGACACCTATAAATAATGGTTAATTAAATTATATCTAAATATACTTTGTGCTATAATTAATTTCATTCTCTATTTCTCCTATGGAGAAAAGTAGAGTATTTTTCATTCTTGTATAAACATGAGACCAGTGTTTTATGACTATAGAGAAATATGTGTGGAATCAGAAATAGAATGATCTCACTATTCAAATTTGTCTTTGATTTATAAATATCCACCTCCTGGCATTTGTGCTTCCTAGTTATTTTGGTGTTCTTTTCCTGTCATTGTCTCTGTTATTTGTCTCATCAACCTTTTCAATATCTTGAAAACTTTGTCTATATTTACTTCTACATCCTCTCCACATACACTTTAAAATCTTTGTAATCTCCTCACCCCCCCTAGTGTCTGTGTCCATTGATTAGGCTTATATTCATGCATTGTGGACATGAGTTGGGAGAGAAGGGTGATGGGGCAATAGGGGAATAAGGACACATATGTAATACCTTAATCAATAAAGAAAAAAATCATTGTAATCTTAATTTTATCCACACAGCTTTAAATAATGTACTTCTTTCAAAGCAAAAGGTACACTCCAATTAGTCAAATTTGAAGGCCTTCTCTATGTTGTCATTCACTCAATTTCACAGCAAAATTGAATCATCTCTTCTTACACTTTTGATTTAGTTTTTCTCCCATTTTTATTTAGTTTTTAAAAATGTCTTTATTGGAGAAACCAAGATGGCGGCATAGGTAAACATCTAAACTGCTGCCTTGCACAACAATTTCAAAACTACAACTAAAAGACAAAACAAACATCATCCAGAACCATAGGGAGGCTGGCTGAGTGGAAATTCTATAGCTAGAAGGAAAGAGAAAAACACACAGAGACTCAGAGAAGCTGCAGGAGGCAGAGGTACTGAGACACATGTGTGGAGAGTGTGTGGCTGGCTTTCTCAAGCGGGAGGGAGACAAAAGCTCCCAACTGTAATGAACTCCAGTTCTGGGCAAGACTCTGGGGACCCAGACGCATTTGGGGAGAAACTGGACTGTCTGGCATCAGGCAGAACTCGAGTGGCTTTCTCTCAGAGGTGCTTACAGTGATTACCATGGGACACTGAGATACAGGGGCCTATTAGAGCAGGATTGTCAGGAAAACAATGCTGTCTGCTCCACCCTGAGACTCTGCCCCATCCAAGCTGAGCACAGATGCTTTTGCAAGTCTTGTCTCATAAGGGTGTTTACAGCACAGAAAGTTCTCCCAGTGTAGACACAGTTGATCCTCACAGCCAATTGGCCTGGAGGTAAATTACTCCAGTGATACCAACAAGACTTAACTACAAGAACACTGTGCACACATACCACAAAGGAGTGCACCAAGAGTGTCCACCTCAGATAACCGGGAAGGTAGGCCACTGGGCCCTATAGGACACCTAGCACACAAAGCCACTCCATCAACTTAGTAAAGCAGCCAAATGTAGAGATAAAGAAACAGATCACAAATGAAAGAAATGCAGGAAAGCAAACAACTGGATACAGAGTTCAAAACCACAGTTATAAAGTTTTTCAAGAATTTTCTAGAAAAGGCTGATAAATTTAGCAAGACCCTTGAGGATATGAAAAAGGACCAACTAGAAATTAAGCATACACTGACTGAAATAAAAAATACTATACAGAGATCTAACAGTAGAGGATTGAAAGAACCAAGTCAAAGATTTGAAATACAAAGAAGCAAAAAAAAAAAAACCCACAAAACACACACACACACAAAAAACAACCCCCACTGAATTGGAAAAGCAAAAGATAAAAGAATTCAAAAATATGAAGATAGAGTAAGAAGCCCCTGGGACGACTTCAAGTGTACTAACATCAGAATTATGGGGTTTCTAGAAGAAAAGAGAGAGCAAGATACTGAAAATCTATTTGACAAAATAATGACTGAAAACTTCTCCCACCTGGTGAAAGAAATAGACTTACAAGTCCAGGAAGCACACAGAACCCCAAACAAAAGGAATCCAAAGAGGACCACACCAAGACACGTCATAATTAAAATGCCAAGAGCAAAAGACTAAGAATATTGAAAGCAGCAAGGGCAAAACAGTTAATTACCTACAAGGGAACACCCATACAATTGTCAGCTGATTTCTCAACAGAAATTATGCAGGCCAGACGGGAATGGCAAGAAATATTCTAAGTGATGAATAGCAAGAACCTACAACAAATATTACCCAGCAAAGCTTTCATTCAGAATTCAAGGTCAGATAAAAAGCTTCACAGATTAAAAAAAAAAAAAGCTAAAGGAGTTCATAGGAGTTCCTCACCACCAAACCAGTATTATATGAAATGCTGAAAGGTATTCTTTAAGAGAAGAGGAAGAAGAAAAAGGTAAAGATAAAAATTATAAACAACAATACATATCAATAAGTAAATCTAAAAATCAAGTGAATAAAAAAATATGATGAACAGAATAAATTGGTGAATATAATAGTATCAGGGGCTAGAAAGGAGTGGACTGGGCTTGCTCAGAAACCTCTAGCTGAGATTTCTGGACCTCTGACCAAGCCAGCAAAGAGAGAATCCAAGATGGTGGCATAGATAAACACCTACACTGCTGCTGCCTCAATTTCAAAACTACAACTAAAAGACAGAACAGACAGCATCCAGAACCACAAGAAAGGTGGCTGAGTGGAAATTCTAAAACTAGAAGGAAAGAGAGGGGCTCACAGAGACCCAGAGGACCTGCAAAAAGCTGAGGTATGGAGACACGTGCGTGAAGAGAGGGTGCCGGAGTACCTGGCTGGCTTTCTTTGGCGGGAAGGAGACAGAGACTCCTAACTGCATTGAACCTCTTATCCTACAGCACTGAACCCCAGGTCCAGGTGAGACTCATACAGGGGGAGTTTGGACTATGAAAAGAGAGAAGTGCATGGAAATTTAGGGGAGTCATGAAAGGGCAGAAGTCTGGTAGTGCACACAGCGCTGTGCGCAGAAGACCAACTGCTGATTGTACCTCTGGCTTTCATGAGTGGGCAGGAGACAGAACCTCCCAACTGTGCCACTTCTAACTCCACTAAACCCCAGTTTCAGGCAAAACCCTGGGGACCCAGACTCATATGGTCCCGAGCGCAGGGGAGCTGGAAAGGCAACATTCTAGAGGCACTACACGCGTGCACATATGGACCACTCCAGTGATTACCCAGAGTCACGTGAGACCCAGGGGCCATGGAGGGCGGGGCCGACTGGAAGGCAAGGCTATCAATTAAGCCCTGAGACTTCACCCATCCCAAGCTCAACAGAGAGGCTTTTGCAGTTTTGCAAGTCTTATATCATAAGGCTGAATCCAACACAGAAGTTCTCCCAGTATAGTGAAAATGTGGAGATAAAGGAAGAGGTCACAAACAAAAGAAATGGAGGAAAACAAACAACTGGATATAGAGTTCAAAACAATGGTTATAAGGTTTTTCAAGAATATCCCAGAAAAGATGGATAAATTTAGCAAGACCCAAGAGGAGATGAAAAAGTACCAACTAGAGATGAAAAAGGACCAACTAGAAATTAAACATACACTAACTGAAAAAAAAAATTTTATAGAGACCTACTAGCAGACTAGAGGAAGGCAAGAATCAAGTAAAAATTTGAAATATAAAGAATCAGAAAACACTCAACTGGAAAAGCAAGAAGAAAAAATAATCCAAAAATGTGAAGATAATGTAAGGAGCCTCTGGGATAGCTAAAGCATACCAATATCAGAATTGTGGGGGTGCCAGAAGAAGAGAGAGAGCAAGATACTGAAAACCTACTTGAATAAATAATGTCTGAAAACTTCCCACATCTGGTGAAAGAAATAGACTTACAAGTCCAGGAAGCACACAGAACCCCATATAAAAGGAATCAAAAGAGGACTACACCAAGACACATCATAATTAAAATATCAAGAGCAAAAGACAAAGACAGAATATTAAAAGCAGCAAGAGAAAAACAGTTAATTACCTACAAGGGAGAACCCATACGATTGTCAGCTGATTTCTCAACAGAAACTATGTAGGCCAGATGGGAGAGGTAAGAAATATTCAACCTGATGACTAGCAAGAACCTACAACTAAGAATACTCTATCCAGCAAAGCTATCATTCAGAATTGAAGGGCAGATAAAGAGTGTCACAGATAAGAAAAAGCTAAAGGAATTCATCAAATCCAAACCAGTATTATATGAAATGCTGAAAGGTACTCTTTTAGAAGAGGAAGAAGAAAAAGGTAAAAGACAAAAAATTATAAACAACACATACATATCTATCAACAAGTGAATCTAAAAATCAAGTGAATTAAAAATCTGATGAACAGAATAAACTGGTGAATATAATAGAATAAGGAGCACAGAAAGGGAGTGGACTGATAATTCTCAGGGGGGAAGGGATGAGGGAGGTGCAGGGAGAGACTGGACAAAAATCATACACCTATGGATGAGGTCAACGAGAGGGAGGTAAGCGTAGAGGGAAGGGTGGGAGCTGGGTGGAGGGGAGCTATGGAGGGGAAAAAAGAGAAACAAATGTAATAATCTGAATAATAAATAATTAAAAAAAATTTAAAAATAAAAATAAAAAAAGGAGTAGACTGACAATTCTCAGAGTGAAAGGCATGAAGTGGGTGTGGGAAGAGATTAGACAAGTGGGGTTGACTGGGCCTGCAGGGGAGGGCAATTGGGTTAACCCAGGACTGGAGGAGAGAGCAGTTGCGGGGAACTAGGCCTGCATGAGAGGGAAGTTAGGGGTGATTAGTCTGCAGGAGAGGGCAGTTAGGGCCAATCAGGCTGGGTGATCAGGCTGGCAGGCAGAAGCGGTTAGGAGCAATCAGGAGGGGAGGCAGGTGAGCAGTTGGGAGCCAGCAGTCCTGGATTGTGAGAGGGATGTCCAACTGCCTGTTTAGGTCCAATCCCAGTGGGCTTATATGGACAGTCCAACATACTTTGAGGGATCCCAGATTGGAGAGGGTGCAGGCTGGGCTGAGGGACACACGACCATGCACAAATTTTATGCATTGGGTCTCTAGTGAATACTATAAATACCTATATAGGTGTTTTTTTTTTATTGATACTAACATTTTAAACAAAATGATAATATGAGGGTGGTGATATAAAAGACTGCCAAGGTTCTTGTCATTATCAGGAGGAGAATCAAAATATGAAATAACTAGAGATTGTTAGTACAATTTATAGGTAATTACATATGTTAAAATTTAAGATTAAGATCTAAGGTAGAAAAAAAAGAGCAAAGTTTTGTGTAGAAAGTATAGAATACTTCATCAAATCAACCAAAAGCAAAGAATTAAGAAGAAAATAAGCAGGCAAGTAACAGAAAACAAAGATGTCAGAAATAAGTCGAAATATATCTGAAGTCACAATAATATAAGTGGATTAAATTAATCTCTTTTTTAATTAATTTTTTATACATATCTCCCCATTGCCACCCCCTCCTTCCCAGGCATACCACAACCCCCCAGTGTCTATGTGAATTGATTATGCTTATATGCATGCATACAAGTTCTTTGATTGATCTTTTATCTACCTCACCTAACTTTAATCTTCCTGCTGTAATTTCACAGTCTGTTTGAAGCTTTACTGCCTCTGTATCTATCCTTTTGTTCATCAGTTTATAATGTTCTTTATTATCCACAAATGAGTGAGATCATGTGATGCTTCTCTTTCATTGACTGGCTAATTTCACTAAGCATAAGGCTCTCCAGTGCCAACCAGGTTGCTGCAAATGGTAAGAATTCCTTCTTTTTAATGGCAGCATAGAATTCCATTGTGTAGATGTACCACGATTTTCTGATCCATTCATCTGCTGACAGACAGCTAGGCTATTTCCAAATTGTAGCTATTGTAAATTGTGTTGCTATGAACATAGGGGTGCATAATTCCTTTCTGATTGGTGTTTGTAATTTCCTAGGATAAATTTCTAAGAGTTGGATTACAGGTTCAAATGGGAGATCCATTTTTAGTTGTTTGAGGAAACTCCATACTGTTCTCCACAGTGGCTGCACCAGTCTGCATTCCCACCAACAGTGCACAAGGGTTCCTTTTTCTCTGAATCCTCGCCAACACTTGTCGTTTGTTGATTTGTTGATGATTGCCATTCTCACCGGTGTAAGATGGTATGGCATTGTCATTTTGATTTGCATCTCTCCGATGATTAATGACTTTGAACATGTTTTCATGTGTCTCTTGGCCTTCCTTCTTTCGTCTTTCGAAAAGGTTCTATTTAAGTCCGTTGCCCATTTTTTTTATTGGATCGTTTATCTTCCTTTTATTAAGTTGTATAAATTGGCTGTAGATTTTGGAGATTAAACCTTTATCAGTGATATTATTTGCAAATATGTTCTCCCATACAGTGATCCTTCTTGTTGTTTTGTTGATGATTTCTTTTGCTGTGCAAAAGCTTTTTATTTTGATGTAGTCCCATTTGTTTATTTTTTCTTTAGTTTCCATTGCCTTTGGAGCAGTATCAGTGAAGAAGTTCTTTCGGCATATATCTGAGATTTTGCTGCCTGTGGATTCCTCTAGTATTTTTATGGTTTCCCTTCTAATGTTTAAGTCCTGTATCCATTTTGAGTTTATTTTTGTATTTGGTGTAAGTTGGTGGTCCAGTTTCATTTTTTGCATGTATCTGTCCAATTTTCCCAACACCATTTATTGAAGAGGCTATCTTGGCTCCATTGAATGTTCATGCCTCCTTTGTCAAATATTAGTTGAGCATAGTGGTTTGGGTGGATATCTGGGTTCTCTATTCTATTCCATTGGTCTATATGTCTGTTCTGGTGCCAGTACAAGGCTGTTTTGAGAACAGTTGCTTTGTAGTATAGCTTGAAATCTGGTATTGAGATCCCACCTACTTTATTCTTCTTTCTCAGAATTGCTGTAGCTATTTGTGGTCTTTTTTTGTTCCAGATGAATCTATGAAGAATTCTTTCTAGGTCTGTGAAATATGTCATTGGTATTTTAATGGGTAGTGCATTGAATCTGTAGATTGCTTTGGGTAGTATGGACATTTTAATGATGTTGATTCTCCCAATCCATGAGCATGGTATGCTCTTCCATCTTTTAACATCTTCCTCTACCTCTTTTTTCAGTGTCCTGTAGTTTTCTACATATAGGTCTTTTACCTCTTTAGTTAGGTTTATTCCTAGGTATCTTAATTTTTTTGGTGCGATAGTAAATGGGATTGCTCTTTGAGTCTCTCTTTCTGTAATTTCACTATTAGTGTATAGAAATGCCACAGACTTCTTAGCATTAATTTTGTATCCCTGCTACATTGCTGAATTCTTTAATTAAGTCAATTAGTTTTGTAATGGAGTCCTTTGGGTTTTTTATGTACAATATCATGTCATCTGCAAATAAGGACAGCTTTACTTCTTCTTTTCCAATTTGGATGCCTTTTATTTCTTCTTCTTGTCTAATTGCAATGGCTAATACTTCCAGTACTATGTCAAACAGGAGAGGTAAGAGTGGGCATCCCTGTCTTGTTCCTGTTCTTAGGGGAAATGGTTTTAGTTTTTGTCCATTGAGTATGATGTTAGCTGTGGGTTTATCATATATGGCTTTTACGATGTTGAGGTATGCTCCTTCTATTCCCACTTTGCCGAGAGTTTTTATCAAAAAAGGGTGTTGGATTTTGTCACATGCTTTTTCTGCATCAATTGATATGACTATGTGATTTTTATCTCTCAATTTGTTTATGTGATGTATGACATTTATTGATTTGCGGATATTGTACCATCCCTGCATTCCTGGGATGAATCCTGCTTGGTCATGGTGTATGATCTTTCTGATGTACTGCTGGATCCGATTTGCTAGAATTTTGTTGAGGATTTTGGCATCTATGTTCATGAGAGATATTGGCCTATAATTCTCTTTCATTGTGTTGTCTTTATCTGGTTTTCGTATTAGGGTGATGCTGGCTTGATAGAAGGTGTTTGGAAGTGTTCCTTCTTCTTGAATGTTTTTGAATAATCTGAGGAGGATAGGTTTTAATTCTTCCTTGAATGTTTGGCAAAACTCTCCTGTGTAGCCATCTGGTCCTGGGCTTATATTTGCTGGAAGCTTTTTGATGACTGCTTCAATTTCTTCCATAGTTATTGGACTATTGAGATGTTTGGCTTCCTCCTCATTGAGTTTTGGAAGGTTATATTTTTCTAGGAAAATGTCCATTTCTTGCAGGTTGTCCAATTTGTTGGAGTAGAGTTGTTCATAGTATTTTTTAACAAACCTTTGTATTTCCACAGGGTCAGTTGTTAGTTCTCCTCTTTCATTTCTGATTTTGTTTATTGGGTCTTCTCTCTTTGCATCTTAGTGAGTGTGGCTAGAGGTCCATCAATTTTGTTTATCGTTTAAAGGAACCAGCTCTTTGTTTTGTTGATCTTTTGAATTGTTTCTCTGGTCTCCAAGTTGTTTATCTCCGCTCTGATCTTCACTATTTCCTTCCTTCTGCTTACACTGGGCTTTTCTTGTTGCTCTCTTTCTAGCTCTTTGAGTTGTCGGGTTAGGTAATTTATTACCATTGTTTCCTGTTTTTTGCAGTAGGCTTGTAGGGCTATGAACTTCCCTCTCAAGACTGCTTTCACTGTGTCCTATAAATTTTGTATTGCTGTATTGTCATTGTCATTTGTGCCATGATGTTTTTTATTTCTTCCTTGATCTCTCTGGTTACCCAGTGGTTGTTTAATAGCATGCTGTTTAGTCTCCATGTGTTTGATTTCTTTCTATTGTTTTTTTTATTATGGTTTATTTCCAGTTTCCTGCCATTTTGGTCTGAGAAAATGCTTCATATGATTTCTATCTTCTTGAATTTGAAGAGACTTTTCTTATGACCAACATATGGTCTATCTTTGAAAATGACCCATGTGCACTGGAGAAGAATGTATATTCTGTGGCTTTGGGGTGAAATGTTTTGAAGATGTCAATTAATTCCATCTGGTCTAGTGAGTCATTTAGGATTGATGTTTCTTTGCTGATTTTTTGTTTAGAGGATTGGTCCAATGGTGACAGTGGGGTATTAAAGTCTCCTACTATGATTGTATTGCTGTCAATCTCTCCCTTAATATCCTCTATGAGTATTTTTATGTATATAGGTGCTCCTATATTGGGTGCATATATGTTTACCAGAGTTATTTCTTCTTGTTGGATTGTTCTCTTTAGTATTATGAAGTGGCCTTCTTTATCTCTTGTTATGTCCGTCACTTTACATCTAATTTGTCAGATACAAGTATTGCAACCTCAGCTTTTTTTCCATTTCCTTTTGCCTGAAATACCATCTTCCATCCCTTCACCCTCAATCTGTGTGCATCTTTTTTCCTGAGGTGGGTTTCTTGCAGCAGCAGATATATGGATCATGTTTTCTTATCCAAACGGTTACCCTATGTCTTTTGATTGGAGCATTTAAACCATTTACATTTCAAGTTATTATTGATAAGTACTTATCTGTTGCCATTTTTAGTCCTTACCCCTGAGTTCCTTCTTCGCTTCCTCTTTCTTTCTATTACAGCAGACCCTTTAACATTTCTTGCATTGCTGGTTTGGTAGTAATATATTCCCTTAGTACTTTTTTGTTAGTGAAGCTTCTGATTTCACCTTCAATTTTGATTGAGATGTCTTGCAGGGTACAGTATTTTTGGATTCAGACCCCCCTTTGCATGACTTTGTATATTTCATTCCGTCCCTTCTGGCCTGCTGAGTTTCTGTTGAGAAGTCAGCAGCTAGTCTTATAGGGGTTCCTTTGTAGGTAACTTTCTGTTTCTGTTTGTCTGCTTTTAAGATTCTTACTTTGTCGTCGGTGTTTGCCAATTTAATTATAATGTGCCTTGGTGTCGGTTTGTTGGGGTTACTTTTGCTTGGGACTCTGTGAGCTTCTTGGATTTGTGTGCGTTTTTTCTTTCCTATATTGGGGAAATTTTCTGTCATTATTTCTTCAAACAGGTTCTCTAATCCTTGTTCAATTTCCACTCTCTCTGGAACCCCAATTATGCGGATGTTGTTTTGTTTCATGTTATCCCAAAATTCCCTTAGGCTCTCTTCTTGCTTTTTAACTTTTTTTTCTAGAAGCTGCTGTACTTGGTTATTTTTTCCTACCGTGTCTTCTAGCTCACTGATGCGGTCCTCTGCTTCTTCTAGTCTACTTTTGATGCTTTCTATTGAGTTCTTTATAGCAGTGATGTCATTTTTCATTTCTTCTTGTTTATTCTGCACCTCCTATAGGTTCTTCTGCATTTTTTCTTGCTGCTTCTTCATCTCCTCTTGGGTCTTCTTCATTTCCTCTTGGGTGTTACTCACATTGTCGATTTTGTCTTCCATTCTTTTCATCCACCTTATGATCATTTCTCTGAACTCTTTCTCTGGCAGGCTTATTTCTGCTTCTATTTCGTTTATTTCCTTTTCTGGTGAAACCTGCCTTTCTGTCTTATGTGGACTGTTTCTTTTTCTGCCCATGGTCTTTCTTCTCTGGGTGTCTGGTTATGTAGTTCTCTCTCCTACGTTGATTGAAAGGCACAAACTAGAACACGACCAGGTACAGCACACAAGGCACTTTCTGTGTGCCGTGTGGATCTCTGAATCCGCCGCCTGCATGTCTGCGCCATTTGGAGAGCGGTGTTCTGGGTCCCTGGCTGTTCGGTGTTTAGGGCCTCAGCCAGCCCTAAATTAATCTGTTAAAGAATGGTGGTCAGTGAGATTATTTTTAAGTCTAGCTATATGCTACTTACAAATAAAAAGCCATGTAGCAATATGGTAATATAATTTAAAGCAAAAATCAGGAATAGAGATAGTGGCTTTCTATAATAATACAATGAACAGCCCATTAAGAAGACATAATAATCATAAACGTTCTTTCATTACATCATAGCCTCAAAATATATAAAACACAAATTGACAGAATTGGAAGAACAGCTGGATAGGTCCACAATCATAATGAAATATTTAAAGAGATCTTATCAGAAGTGGGTAACTTCTGATGTGGCAGACTAAAAATTAATAATGGTATATAACAGAACTTTTGTACACCCCATGGATTACATGTGTGTTCAGATGCTGGCTTCCTCACTGTTGTGATTGCTAGAGCACTTGGAATATCCACTCACTCCCTGCATTTTTAAGCTGCCTAAAACATTTATAAAACTGATCATGTCCCAGATCAAACTGGTGAGCAAAGATTAAAAAATAAGACAATATCTAGCATAGGGAATGGAGCCAGAAAATTAGTACATTCATACATACTTTTAGGGTTTTTAAATTGCTGTAATCTCTTTGCACTATAATTTGGCAATATTTTTTAAAGGCCTTGGAATTTTGCATATATTTTGATTCAACAATAACAATTCTAGAAAGTTTTGTTAAAAATATAGTTCCACAAATGAGCAAACATATATGCATAAGGACATTCATCATAGTGTTATATGTAACAGTAAACAACTGAAAATAACCTAAATCTTCAAATATATGGAATTAGTGAAAATATATGCAATTATATGACAGAATAACATGTAATATCAAAAGAGAGATAGAAATGAGCAAATATTTGGTGTTTATAACACAACTTCCCTACCCTGGACTTGTGAAGCCATTATTATTGTCATTATTATTATTGTTATTATTATTATCTTTCTAATTTATCTTTATTATTGAAAGTGTTACAGTGTGTCCCTTCCCCCCCCATTGGTCTCTTCTAATCAGCACTTACCCCCTCCCCCAGACCCTTACCACACTATTGTCTGTGTCTAGTAGGTGAGTGGGTGGGCAGAGACTAGCCAAAGATTATATGCATATATGTATATGGAGATATTTGTAAATGGATGGAAGCATTCCTTCTTTCTGAGATCATGGTTTCTGAATCCTCTTAATATCAAGCTCTTTGCAGCTATAAACAGGATCAGAAATAAAAGGAAACATGAAACTTATGAACCATACCTATTGTAGAGGAATAGCTAATGACATAGAGAAAATGTTCATTATGCATTGTTAAGAAGCAAAGGGGATTATTAAGGAGAATACACTGATGATTACATTTTCTTTACAGAGTATTCATACTTACATATGTATAGATAAAAATGTTGGATGTTAAAGTAATTATTTTCAGGTGATAGAATTGTATGTGATTTTTATCTTCTTTTATTTTCCACAGTTGAAGGTATATTACTTTTGAAGTGAGAAAAATTAGAATGATTTTTAGTCATTTTCTTTAAGCCCCAGCATCTATGAGTCCTTCCTCATATTGAATCAATTTCTCCCTTGATTTCCTTAGATGTCTGAGCCTCTTTTATCCCTCTTATCAGATTTGACCTTTGTAATCTGTATATGTGTGTCTTTCTCCTTGATCTGGAGTGTAGTGACTCTTATTATTCAGCACAAGTGGGCTGCTATTAATAGGTGCTAGCACACACTCTGTTGAATTGAATGGAACTAACTTTTGGAACACACTTTCATCTAAGTCAGGTAGCAATAATGCCATAAACCCTAAACTCAAGTACAGAGTTAATAACTGGAAACTGATTCCAAGTCGCTATGGATGTTTGAAAGAAAAGTAACTGGCTTGTCAGGCTCAGTGTGTTGTAGAAGACCAAAGAAAACCAAGGACGCTTCTGAGAAAAAAGAAAAAAAAAAAAAAGGAGGGACACTGTTTAATATGCCAGCAGACTCAGGGAACAGCCTTCCAAATCTGAGTGCTCGAACACACATGGGGCTTTCCTTTATATATTCATCCCTGTGGTCTTTGTCCCACAAACATGGATTATGCTTCCGGTCCCGTTTGCAGGCCTTGCAAGAAGGCCCCTAGGTGTTGGGAATCTCCAGGCCATATCTGATGGTCTGGCCTGGATCCAGTGTTAATCATCCTCCCTCTGGGGCAGTGCACTATTCACAATAACAGGTTCTGCAAGACCAGTATCTACGAAGGAGATAGGGACTTAATTATAGGTTATCAGGAATGTACACTGAGCTTGCTGGCTTGGATTCAGATCACTAGCCCCAAATATCAGGGTTACATTGGAATTAGTCCATTTTAGCCTTCTCAAGTGGACCCCTCCAGCCTCCATCAAGTTTTCCTCCTACAACATTGCCATTTTGTGCAAACAAAGGCAGATACTTTATTTTTACTGTGTGGTATTTGATAGGATAAATATTTAGGCAGTAATTTTCCAGTTTTCTGTATTAAGCTGAGGCACAGTTCATCTTTTCAGAGATTTGTGAAGACAGCAGAGTTAGACTGTTTTCACCTCTGAACCCTGAAGGCTATGGTGTTATTGTTAAAAAAGGCCAAGCTGAAATAATTTCTCCACAGGTCGGAATACTCAGTGACCTGAAAAAGCAGTTCCCCACTCTGATGCCTTTGTCTGTATCTTCAGGACTAATTTCTGTGGAAGGCACATGAAAGAGGAAGTAATCTAAAGTCAGGATAAGAAGAGGAGGGAGAGAGAGGAACTTCTGGACCAACTTATTGAAATAGAGAATATGAGAAGCTAATCTAGGCCTGAGAAAAGGAAGTGGAGATGAAAAATAGAAATATTTTGAGGAGAATTAAACAAAATGTTATTATCAGCTATTTTTTTCTTCAAGTTCAGATTTAACCAACAACAAATTATCATGTGGGAGTCCATCTTACTCATTTCTTTGCTTTTCTCTTGGTCATTACCAAACCTTTACAGGAAAAATAAAGTGCCTTCTTTTTAATGTTTTTTTTTTTAAAGAAAGAAAGTGAATAACCTTTCTTGATAAATTATTCCAAAGTTAAGCAACATATGCCTTAAACAGAGAAGGACAGTACATATATAAATAACTGACAGTAACATTTATGAGTATGCCCTTTTGTTCTATGCTTAATAGCTATGGGACTAATGATCCTAGCTCTCAGTATTATAAAACTTTATATATGTGAAAACAGGTACAAGCACCAGAGTTATACTTTTTTTTTAGAGATTCCAATAGAAAATTTAAATGTACCTAAAGTTTATTTCCATCTTTACAATTACTTATAGGTGTTTAAAGTGGTCATTTAGGTGGCAAAATCATAAGTCCCTGTTCATGTGTAATCTTATGTATAGGGAATAGGATGAAGACATCTATGCAAATATAGTAACAACATTGTAACAAAAATTTCCACATTCTCTTCCTCATGATAGATAACCTAGCACATTTTTTCTTCACAAATCTTCATTTTAAAATCTTTATATGAGATTTTAGAATTGGACAGGAATAATAAAATAATCTAGACGTATAGTTTTCCAAGAGAAAAAACTGGAAGACTAGAAAGTTTTAGTTAGTTGAAGAGCTAGTATAGAACACAAGGTTCCTGATCTGTAGCCTGGGATTTTCATATGTCATTACATTGCTCTGCCTCTTCTGCTGTACTCAGACTTTTCGTATATATACTAGAGCCCTGGTGCATTCGTGCACCAGTGGAGTCCCTCAACCTAGCCTGTGGAGATCAGGCTGAAACCAGCTTTCCGACATCCTGTGAGAGGTCCCAGATTACAAAAAGGCACAGGCCAGGTCCACAAATCCATGCATTGAGCTTCTAGTTTATCTATATAAAACCCTAATATTCAAATAGACTGAATGGCTAGTTGGCTGAGGGGGCGGGCAGTGAATGAGTGGCACTAGGCCGGCCATGATGGGTGCCAGTGAGGAACCCCCAATCACCACATCAGTTGCCCCAGAGATCGGCCCTGATTGCTGGCCAGGATCTAGGGACCCTACCTTATATATTGGGAATAGTCTCTTAGATTTAAAAATTAAAACCTGACAAGGCTACTCTAACACTGTCTCTGGCACCACTGCATTAATCTCGCTGCCTCAATGTCTGACTCTTACCTGCCTTGACAGGAGGATAACTGATTGGCTCTTCCCTCCAGTGAGATGAGGCACATCCCTTCCCGTCCTGTCTCCTACAGACTATCTCATGTACAGCGTGCAGTGGCATCTTCTTTACCCTTCCTTGAAATATCTGCCCATGTAAATGATTAAATATGAATATTAAATATGAAATATTAAATTTATAGCAATTCCATACTTTTCATTAGGCTTCTTATACAGTGAAAATATAGAAGAGCAATGTGTAATCCTTGTTCTTGAGGAACTCACAATTTAGTGTGGAAAATAGATGAGCTAATAAATTATTAAACGACCTTGAGCTATCATTAATTGAACAGTCTCTCTGCCAAGTCTTTTATAATCTCATTTACTTTTCTTTAGATGATGCTATTATTATTATTCCAATTTCACAAATAAGGGGAATGAATCTATGGAAGATTGTGTAAATTGCCCAAGATCTCATTACCTGTAGGAAACAATGAAGATTTAAATTTAAGGTGTTTGAATACTAAGCCTGCACAGGTAACTGTGCCATAATGCTTTTAAATGGACATTTGGGTCCTTTCCCCAGCTTCTTCACTATCTTATCTGGAAAATTCATCTGGGGAGGAGAAGAGTAGACCTCATTCTTAAATTATGTCTGATAAAATTTTAGGTATTATAGCTGTATTATATATGTGAGCTTATTTTCTTTTAATATTGATGGAAAAAGTCCTGCATAACCTTAAGTACATTTGTAAGTGATTAAAATCTATGGTTCTGCCTGAATGTATTGGGGCTGTTAACTTAGGATAGGTTAAATTGTTATTTTAAATGTATTATTTAAGGAGACAAACAGGTTAATACCCATTGCCTTGCCCTCTATAAGGATCTTCCAAATCAATTTGGCCTTGATTTCCTCTCAGTGCACTGACAGGGGCTTGTATATATTTTTTTCAGCTAAACTAATAAATTTTTGTTCCAATTACCCATTTTTTTCCTTTCTAAAATGGAATCACCCTTGTTGTTTTCTGAAAACTTCAGAATCTTGTTCAGATTCTCAAAACCAGCAGCTAGTTGACCCATAAAGACCCTGATAATTTCATAAACACTTTATTGTGAAAGTAATCAAGCACTTCAGACTTGAACCATTTAATTTATTCTCAGGTATCCTACTGTGACTTGATTTCTTGCCCTTCCAACTTCTGTGAGGTCTGTTCTGTTGCCAATTACAGTTATTTTACTAACATGATTTTGGAGTGTTCATAATATCAAATTGCCATTGCACCATAGCAAACGCTTATACATAGTAAATGTTCCACAGTATTGAAGGAAAAGAATAAACAATTATTGGATTTTGCCTTTGATTGTGCCCCCTCTCTCTTTTCTACAGTGAATCATATTGAACTGGAGTCATGTTTTCCCATAATATAGCAAAACCTCATCTTTCTTATTCTGCAAATGACTGACAATTACTAAGGAGTGGAAAATGCTTTTTCTACTTTATGTACTAATTCTGCTATGATACTTTTCTCCCCATAAAAACAAAACAGAAATATTGTAATATGTTGAAAAAATTAGGTATCAGTAACTCACTAGTGAATGGATGTGTGGGTGAATGATTGATGTGAATTTTTGTTTCATTTTGATTTTAATTACCTTCTGCAATATTTGAAACTATCGACTTGTCTTGATCATTTCACTAACCAAGGAGAAGCAAAAGTCAATTCATTTTATAGAAAAGGAACAACACATTGAATTTTGCCAAATGCTTTATTGTCAACTAGTAGCCCAGTGCATGAATGAAGATTTGTGGCAAGAATGGGCCTTCATTCCCCTGGTTGCTGGCACTTCCTTCGCTCTGTCCAGAACTGCCTTTCTGCCTTCCCACACTGTGCAGAGGCCAGGAGTAACTAACGTGGTGTAAAGCGGCTGGGGTAGTGTGGAACGCCACCAACCCTGGATGCTTTGTGCCTGTCTATGCAAATTAACCCGCCATTTTTGTTGGGTTAATTTGCATATTCACTCCTGATTGGCTGGTGGGCATCATGAAGGTATGGTCAATTAGCATGTTACTCTTTTATTAGGTAGATGCTACAATTAGTTTTTCCTATTTCCATTGAGATCTAAATATTTAGAAGTAGGCTGTTTATATGTTAAGCAAACAAAGCAGCTGAATATTTCTTGAGAATTTTGTAACAAGAAAGATTTCTGCATCAAAGACCTTTATTTGATCATCTTTGTTTACTCACTCATACAACACTGTGTGGTGCATTAGCCAGGGTTCTCTGGAGGAACAGAACCAATAGGATGTGTGTATACATATAAAGAAATTTTATTTTACGGAATTAGTTTCCATGATTGTGGAGGCTGGCAAGTCTGAATTCCGCAGGGCCACCTGGCAGGCTGGAGACTCAGGGAAGAGTTGATGATGTAGCTCTACTCCAAAAGCAGTCTTTTCTCTGAAGGCCTTCAATTGATTCTATTAGACTTATCCACATTATAAATAATAATTAGCATTACTTTATGTCTACTGATTTCGCTGTTAACCACATATGAAAAATACTTTTATAGCAACATCTAGACTGGTGTATGCCCAAATATTAGCTCCATTAACATGGGTTGGAAATTACTAATTGCTTCCCTCTGTTTTTGCCACCAGATAGCTATTTGCCTATGAATGATGGATGGTGATTTACAATGAAATAAATCCAAATGATAACTTACCTACTAGATATTCTACTCCCAACACTGTTTTGTATCAAGAAATTTATTAATACAAGTGGCAGACTCTGAGTTCAACTGCCTTTCATCATGTGACATGATTTCAAATGCATGTAGAACTCTGGCCATTCAAAGAACAGCTTAGAAAGGAGAGTTAAGCACTGACCTCTAGCCTTCTGAGTCCTTTGATAGGCTTCTGGCATTTGCTTCTTGCTCTCTCACCTTTCATGCTGAAGCTTTTATCTCCTTTGAAGATTTGTCCATAGGAGCAGACACAGAGAGACATTTCCATAAATCTGGTCCTGCCAATTGCTCCTTCACATTTGGGGTACCATTAACTTTGGGAATACACCCATATCATTAATGCACAAAGAACGATCAGTTCAATTCTTCCTTTCTCATTCTGCAGCATGTCCTCTGTGGGGAAAAGCATAAAAGCTCTCTGCCTCATCATGGAGGAGAATGTTGTATTCTCCCTTCCCTTTATGAACATGACAGGGGCACGCCTCAGTGATACAGCTTTGCAGAACTGGATAAAACAAGTCAGAGCACCTTGTAAAAGTCCTCTTGGAGATGTCTCTTTCAAGACAATGCATGAACTTTAAAATTTTATATAAAGAAAAAACTATGGGCTTAAAAAGACGATTTTTAATCTCATCCCAACACTTGCTAGCTGTATAAAAATTGACAAGTCTTTTTTTTTAATCTCTTTATAAAATGAGAATAATGGTTTACCCCAGGCTGCTGTGGAAAAAAATAATGAGATGGTATATGTGCAAAGATCCTGGCTCCAAAAAGCTGCTCAATAAATGTAAATCCTGTTGTATTTGTAGTGGACGCCTGAGAGAGGCCAGGTATTGTGCTAAGTGCTTCTAGATACCATCTCATTTAATCCCCCAGCCATCTGGTGAAAAAGATCTTGTTCATTCCCATAAATAAAATGAGGAAAAGAAAGCTGGAAGAATCAGATAATTTGCCCAAGTCGCCCAACACTAAGTATAAATCCTGGGATTTGAATTCATCTGACAACATACTCTTTTTAGCATGTATGGGCTTCGAATTTGAAATACAAATTAAAGGCCATTAAAAAGAATAGATTGAAGCTCTGCTGGACTCCTGTCCTCGTGTCTAGGGGACCTGACACTTCTCTTACTTGACACTTGTTACCTTATTCCTCAAGAGTCATTAGAATATAAAGTTCTGAAGGATCATTTTTATTCTTTATTTTTACTATTTTAATGTATCAAACACAGTGCCTGGAATATGGTAGAACTTAAATAAAAGATTTCTGCACAGTTAACGATTTCATGTGTAGGCTGGGGGTAAAGAACTGGGAATTGCATGGAGGGAGAAGGGTCCACAGTTGCTCAAGAGATGAAGAATGGAGTATGACTCTGTGTTCAAACATGACTGTCCTGGAATTAGTAAGAATTTACAAGAGTTCTAGACCCGTGGGTCATTCCAAAGTTTCCTTAAACTAGGAATTAGCCTGGAATCTGAAGCCCAAATCTGAAGCAGACCCTAAGATAATTTGGGTTTCTTTGACATTCCTTATCAAACTAGCACTGATTTTATTATGTTAATGTCTCTTCAGATTTCCATGTTTATGTCAGTCCCTTGCTTGTATACCTTATACAAGCTGTGGAGATGCACTCATAATTGCAATTCTTTCCGAGTTAAAGGGAAATAATAAAGTGATTTATAGGGAATGTTGCCTCTCTTGAAATTCCATTGCAGGAGGGCATCTGTAGAACTAGGAAAAGAAATCATAATAACATTTCAAAATGCTAAAAGAAAACGTTATGGGAACTTTATCAAGGGTTTTGCCTAAGAGAAGAGGGCTTTTCTCTTGGACATTGATTCTGGACATTTTTATCTTCTTTCTTTTTGAGGCATCTTATGATCCCTGTCCAATAAAGTAGAAAAAAAAAAAACAGAGAGAGTGAGCTGTTCTCAACAGCTAGAGACATAGAGACATACCTTATGGGCATATTTGAAAGAAGGAGAAAGTGGGGCTGAAATGAAAAGCTGGAAGCAGCCCACTGGATAATGAAAGGAAAGAGAATATGGATTAATAATTCCACCCAGCTTTTATTTTTAAAGAGGATTTTCAGATATGATTTACTATTCTTTGGTAGACACTAACACTGATAGTTTCTGCTTTTTGATATAGGAATTGAACACAAATTTTAAGTTAATTTCTTCTAAAGTACTCACATTTTTTTACTTATATTTTTAAATTGTTATTTCCATACTCTTATTAGATTATAATTTCTCAGTAAATATATTTTTAAAAATATTTATTGACTTAAGAGAGAAGGGGAGCAGGAGAGAAAGTTAGAAACATCTGCCTTCTGTATGTTCCCTACCCCAGATCAAGCCTGCATTGCAGGCCTATGCCCTGACTGGGAATTGAACCATGACTTCCTGGGTCATAGGTTGATGCTCAGCCACTGAGCCACACTGGCAGGGCAGTACACGGGTTTTTAAAAATTAGACCTCTCCTTACATGAACATGCTAGCAAATTATACTTGTAAATTATAGGGTTTCTTAGAAAACAAGTGCGTATATTTTAGTTTTCTTCAATATTCATAAGACTTAGAATTCTAGAAAGAAGGCTGGATAGTGTTGGTGGAATAAAAAAAAAACACACAGAAATATTACCTAATTTAATAATAAGATACTTTGTGTTCTAGTTAAGGTCCTATATGAATAATTCATCTCAATCTCAATCTACATTTTAAAAACTATCTGATACATAGGAAAGTATTCTTGAGTCTGAATTTTTATAACAAATATTCCCAGGTTCTTCTACCCTCCTTTCCCACCAGCTCAAGCAGTTATACATATTTGTGGTATTAGAGTTTTTGTTCCCATTATTTAAAACAACCTGCAGGGTATTTACATATGTTGCAGTTATAACCATGAATGTAAGTCTATTGTATCAGGAGGCATTATTATTGTCTGATGTCTCAGAAAACAAAATATAAAACTAAACAAAAAAAGTATGTCAATTCTATTTTTAATGTCATGACTGGGTATACGAGGGATAAGTGAGGTAATCAAGGAAGCTCTTTGAGCTCTGAGCAGGACAGATGCTCCAGTACTTTCAAGACAGCAATATTATTAGTTACCTTTATTCATTTTCAAACCATTTGTTTCCAAACTTGTGGCCCAATCCTCCTGTCTGTGTCCCCTATTGTGTCTCTTATACACATTTAATCTTTCGCTGGTTTCAAAAGAAGCAACATCTTGTTGCTGAAAAAAAAAAAAGAAAGAAAGAAAAAACATGAGTCCATTTCTTTGCTCATTCTTTTGCTTGAGACAAGATTCTTCACTCCCATATTAAACTATTTTGAATAATCTGTTGTAGGTATTAGAATAGTTTGTTGTTTTTGTTTTTTAATTTAAAAAAAACTAAATAATGCCATCTGGTGGTGAAAAGAAATACATTAATAATGGTATTTCTAAAATGTTTAAATTACCTTTTGTGTTGTAATAGCTTTATTACTGTAATATTTTTTAATGAGTTGACTGAGATCACTGGGAAGTAAAATGAAGATTTTATACATCAGATAGCAATAAATAGTTTGGGATATATCTAGCCATTTCCAATTACACAATGACAAAGTTCCCAATTCTAAAGTCCCTTAAACTATGAAGAGTGGTGAGAAATTGAGAGAATTGTGTAAAGCTTTGGGGCTGGTTCTCATCTTAAGTAGCTAGGAGTGGTATTTTCCTGCTATCTGATGTTCTCATAATCTCTGTAGTCACATAAATAAAATAAGATCCATCCATGAAATCCCAGGCTGCTCTTCTGGGTGATGGACCAACTGCCTGAAGAACTAGGATGCTCTTATTGATTCCCTCTATATTTTGCTCACTGCTGGAATCCAGTTATGTCTGAAACCCAGGGGGTATACTGTTGGAAGGTTTTGTTTTGTTTTAGTTTTGCATTCAAATCCGAGGAGCCTGCTGTGTGACCCTGATGGGGATGAAACTGGAGACCAGTGTAAATTAAAGACTATATTTTACTAATCTTTTCTGTCCTTTAAAAATTAAGGTATGCCCTAAGAGAAAATTTATCAAAGTGAGGAATGTCTTCAGGCAACAAACTTCATTCTTCTGTCTTTTGATTTCAGTGAAAATTGGCTTTTTCTAGGAGGATAGGGAATAGGTCTAGCACAAAGACCATGTTCAATAAATGTTAGTAGAAGTAAACAAAATGAAGAATCTTTCTTCCCTTGCAGCCCATACAAGAGGAGCTTTCAACCAAAATATAATTGCTGATATGCCAATCTACCACATGATTCTCTTACTTAAAATTTCTTAAATGGCTTTATAATCAAGTTCAAACTCTTTACAAGGTCATTCACAATTGGTCCTGAGTACATTTCTTTCTTTTTCTCCTCTTATTTCTCACTCCCCCACTTACTTCTGTGCCCTACAACAAATGCTTATCCGCGCGTACGCGCGCGCGCGCTCACACACACACACACACACACACACACACACACACACACTAGATCTACTCATGCAAGACTACTTGCTGATCCCTAAGGCTTTTAGTTAGCAAATGCTTGGTATAAACCTTATGTTTCTGATGTGGACAGTGGTGTTTTATTCTCTATGCTCAGAGAACCTCATAACTACACTATAATATAACACTGTTAAAATTGTTTTCATGGTCATCTTCATTATATCATGTTTCTCAAGATTAGTAATTGTGTTCTAATTTCTAAAATATATTTTACCACTTGAATCATAATTGACCTAATTAAGTGTTTATTACTTGCTTGTGAAAGGCATGAATGATAAATGGTAGAATTCAAGCTCCAATTTTTAATCTCCTCCACTATTTAATAGAAGCCTAACTAATTCCAACTTCTCCATAGCTACCCAGGTAAGGATGACCATACAATTAAGTTCTTATGAATAAGATGTGACTGGAAAAATGTTGACATTACATAGTACACACTATAAAATTTATTATATATCACCAAAACCAGTTTGGTTCAGTGGATAGAGCATCAGCCTGCAGACTGAAGGGTCCTGGGTTCGATTCCTGTCAATGGCGCTTATCTTGGTTGCAGGTGCATCCCCAGTGGGGGGCGTGCAGGAGGCGGCAAATAGATGTTTCTAACTCTCTATCCTTCTTCCTTCCTCTCTGTAGAAAATCAATAAAATATATTTTAAAAAATGTATTCTAGATCATAAAGATGTCATCAAGATCATAGACTATTCAATTGATTAAATATATTTAGGTGAAGAAGTATTAAGTATTCTAATCTAGTTTAACTTCTTATCTGCAGAACACCTCTAAATCAGTACTTTAACTTTGTAACAAAGGCTTCCTTAGAAATTCTATTTTCCCTCAAAACTCCCAGCTAATGAGGTTAACTTTTTAAGAATATACGTACATTTTTACTGATTTCAGAGCAGAAAGGAGATGGGGAGAAAGAGAGAAATATCAATGATGAGAAATATTGATAGGCTGCCTCCTGCATGTTCCACACTTAGACTCAAGCCTGCAACCCAGGCATGTGCCCTGACAGGGAATTAAACCGTGACCTCCAGGTTAATAGGTTGATGCTCAATGACTGAGCCAAGCTGGCCAGACATGAGGTTAACTTTTGTAGGTTCTTTGGTTGTGTATTCTAAGCCCTCTATAAATAGTGGAATTTTTTCAAAGTAATAATACTCATGAATCCTAAAAATTCTTTATAAACTGTCAGTTATTCTAACTAATTTCTAGACTCATAATTACTTTGTTTCTAAATGCTATGTTTTAATGTTTTAATATCAACTCTTTAAATATGACAATTATTTTGCTTCTCAAGCTATATTGCTCATAATTAACAGGCAACCTCCCCCCACACAAAATACCAAAAATCTTGAAAGCATCAATGCCCCATGCTAAAGTAATTTTAACCTTTTATTCTTGAAACATAAGTTAAATAATATTATAAAAAATAATGTAAAATATCTTAGTGATAATTATTTTAATGTTTATAATATGTTTAAATGATAATATTTATATATATTAAATTTAAAGATATATAATTATATTTATTTTTTACTTATTCCTTTTAAACTTCACAAAAATGGATAATAAAAAATTAAATTTACATGTATGGTTCACATTATATAAACAATGCGGACCCAGAACTTACAGAAAAACTTAGGATAACTGAAGAATAAAATAAACTCTCATAATTTTAAAACTATGCATTTTTAATATTTTGTAGGAAAGAAAACCTTCTAGAAAATAGAAAATAATGAATATAGATTATGAATATGCACATACTGTTGAACAAATATATAATTTCTATTCTTATTGACAAAATGTGAATTCTTAAAAGAATCACTGCATATGTGGGATTAATTATTAGATACTAATAGCTTCTTATTCTCTATACTTAATTTTTTTAAATCTAAACAGGGAGCTTAGAGGAGCATACAAAGAGTAGATTAGATTTTTTTTTAAAAATATATTATGTTTTTTACTTAAGTAAATTTAAATATATACAAATGTAAGAACATTGTAGATATAATTGAAACAAAAATTTTATTTTATCTATTTCCAAAGGCTTTATGCTATGAAATTTCTCATGGTGAAAATATAAAAAGAATTTGCCTTATTCATCTGGTACATCATTATATCAAAATTGATATCTGGAAATTTGGGATGGTGGTTGAAATGAAAGCTGTTCAAGGGTTCCCACCAAATGACAGTCTTCTTGATTGATAATTAAATTTATGTTAATTTTTAGTTTTAGTTTAAATATATTAATAAGTGCCTAAAATGAATAGTAATGCACTTTTCTTTCTAAATGAAAGCAAAAGCCTGAAGAACTTAATGAATTTAATACACATTTTATATTTTCAGTAATATCACAATAAATTTAACCTATGTGTTGTCAGTATGTCCTTTTTGAAATAGAAAGATAAAAAAGTTAGGATATGAAAGCATGGGCTTAAACTCCAAAATAGCTCAGCTTACTAAGTGAATATAAAAGTCAGTATTTTTAGCTGCCTGTTCAAACTTCATGGTTGCAAAATTATTCACCTATTATAGATGAACAGAAATCTAACAGCTGTTAACACAGTTTTTAATCAATTCTGTGCACCATGACCTTTGGTGCATAGATAACTAGATGATGCGGTGTATTTTATTTAAGAACTAGAGGCCCAGTGCACAAAATTCATGCACACGGGGGGTGGAGGGCGTTTGGTTGTCCCTTAGCCCAGCCTGCACCATCTTTAATCTGGGACCCCTCATGGGATGTCTGACTGCCCATTTAGGCCCGATCCTGGTAGTCAGGCAGTCAGACATCCCTCTCACAATCCAGGACTGCTGGCTCCCAACTGCTTGCCTTCCTGATTGCCCCTAACCATTGCTCCCTTAACTGGAATCAAACTCTAGACCCTTTAGTCAGTGGGCCAATGCTCTATCCACTGAGCCAAACCAGCAAGGGCAAAATTTTATCTTTTTAGTCAGTCAACAGAGATGTCTGACCGCCCTACTACAGTCGTATTGAGAAAAAGCCTATATAATAAAAGCCTAATATTCTAAGTCTCAGGTCATCTATTCAACCATAATATGCTAATGATATGCTAAGGCTGCTCAACTGCTCAAGATGACATTCACTGACCACCAGGGAGTAGATGCTCTGATCAGTAGGGGTCCGGCCAACATGCCCTGGAGTCCTCCTGCAATCCCTCCCCAGTTGTCCAACCTCCTGTGTCTCTCCCTGGTCCTGATAGTGCATTGGTGGGGTCCCTCAGCCTGGCTTGTGCCCTCTCACAATCTGGGACCCCTCAGGGGATGTTGGAGAGCCGGTTTTGGCCCAATAGTGGAACGACCAGTTGCTATGACATGCATTGACCACTAGGATGTTCAACCAATGGCTTAGGTCTGCTCTTATATGGGGAGCAGGCCTAAGCCATCAGTCAGACATCCCCCGAAGTCTTCCAGACTGGAAGAGGGTGTAGGCCAGGCTGAGGGACCCCCCTCCCAAGTGCATGAATTTTATGCACCAGACCTCTAGTATAATATTAAATTACTTAGATTTGTCTTAGGTCATTTGTTTTAGATCATCTATCTAGATACTGATAAAGAGTGACAATAAGAATAGCTTTTGCAAAGTTCTAATTACATTGGAAACAAGTTACTTTTGGAATTTTACATGTTTTCATTATAAGAAATTGAATACCAGTAAAAGGATAATACAGAAATCACTGTATCATTTCTTTCAATTGTATATAAACTTAAAATTATCTCAAAATAAACAAATAATTAAACTTAACAGTAATAAGAGAACTCCATAAGATAAAATAAAAACTCAACAAAGAAAAACCAATAAATTGTTCATCTTGGAATTAATTAATTAGAAAATAAATGAAATATCTTATTTGTAATAGCATCAGCAACATTAAAATGCTATGAAAGAAATATAATAAATAATGTTCCATATGGAGAACTTGAGAATATAAAGCTTTGCTAAAAGAATTAAGACACAAATAAATAGATATATGATAATTATAAAGAATGACTATTTTATAAGTCTTCTCCAAATTAAGCTATGAATTCAATATGATTCCAATAAAAGTAATCCAAAATGATAAACTGTTAAAAAAATTGTCTTCCTAAATACCAAAAGGTATACTGAGAGAAAGTAGAATAATATGGACCACATTCTGAGAATTATTTATTTAAAAGGCACAGGTGCATATAAATTAATATCTGAATCTATTAAATAATATGCCAGAAGGCCAAAACATTGATCATATATATAAATAATAATAAAATTATAAAATTATCTCCAGGAAGAAAAGATAGCTATAAAACAGATTGAGAACTGAGATTTTTGCATGAGAGAAAGCATATTTATGTTAGAAGTTAATAAATCTAGAATTGAAACTGGAAGTATCAGTATGTCCTGTTGAGATTTATTTTCGTTAAAAAAATTGTTTTAGCTCTGTCCAATAGAAACAATGACCAGCTTAATAAAAATACACTTTTCGGGAGACCGCACCATCTTGCAGAGGGAGGTGGATGTCTGCGGCACTCTGAAGCAGGCAGCTGGGGCACCCATCAAGCAGCCTGGGCCAGGGGACCCAGAACTCCACTCTCCAATAGGCGCAGACACGCTGCGGAATTAGAGATCCAAAGAGCACACAGAAAGGTCAGATTTCACCTGAGATAAGAGGGAGGTGGATGTCTGCAGAGGTCTGAAAGCTGCAGCTGGCGGAGGCACCCACTGAACAGCCGGGGACCCAGAGCTCGGCTCTCCAGGCAGCGCGGACTCGCGTGGGTGGCGGATTCGGAGATCCACAAGGTGCACTGAAAGGTCAGATTTCGCCTGGGACAGGGTGAGGTCTCCTATCCCTGCAGGGCAGAGACACGCACGCTGTGGGAACCAGGCTGTGGGAAAGCTGCCTCTGGAGAGGTCCGCAGAGCTGGGCAGGGCATGATCCCTGAGTGTGGAGGCAGACTCTCCGAGCTGTTGACAGAGGGGAGCTCTGGAAAATGACTTGTTTTTTTCTGGGGCAGAGGGACAGCCTGGGAGTTATTACAGTGTCCCGGCTGCAAAATGCCCACAAACTGGCTTTGAGAACCACAGAGTAGCAGGATCTGACCATAGCCTAGAGAGGCCCTGTGCTTTGACTCAGAGATCAATTCCGAAACACTGCCACCCAGTGGATGACACACAAATTGACTCTCACATAACCAAAAAAGAATAAAGAGATTAAAACACCAACAGGGGAACATAAGGAACTGCAATACCTTCCCTACTGGGAAATAGGAGTGCCAAGCAGAATAGTAGTGGAAGTGAATGACCATTCTATTTTTTTTTCTTTTTCCTTTTTTCTTTTCTTTCTTTCTTTTATTTTTCATTTTTACATATTTTAATTAAAAGACTATTTTTTTCTTTCTGCCTCAATTGATTTTACCTTTTTAATTATTACATTTTTGTTTTAAACTAGTATTATTAATTAGTACTAGTACTTTACCATTTTGGTGAAAAAAACAAGTGTCATTATGCTTTCTCTTTATTTTATTTCAGGATTAGAGTTCTACATTCTATTTTCATCTTTTCCTTAGCATAATTTTTCTCCAACTCAACTCTACCTTTATGCCAACACTTTCCTCCTAACTTTCCCCATTTTGTTATCTTGTTTCTCTTTCCCTTTTCCAACTTTAGATTCCCCCTATTCTTGCTCTTTACCTGGTTAAAATTTCACCCCATTTATATATCTAATTTCAAATCCCCTACTACAAGTCCATACAAACCTCGCTCTTCTTGTATTCACTAGCCAAAAAGTTGTTTTTTCTCGATGTCCTTTTGTTGCTATTTGCCTGAAAAGTGATTATATAGATTTTTTGAAATTTTTTGTAAGATTGTTTTAGTTTATTCTACTTGTTTTCTTTTACTTTTTGCTTGCTTTGTTTTTTACCTCTCTTTTCCCTCACCTACCTTGATACCAGTTGCTATTTGCAGTTTGTATTAATCTCTAGGTATTGGTTGCTGGCCTTTATTGGGACTAGTGACTGTTCTATTGGAGTTTTCTCCTCACATCTATAGTTTGTTCCCCTTTTCTCTCTTATACACGTTCTTTTCTCTCTGACTTTTTTCTCTTCCTCTTTTCTTCTCCTTCTTCTCCTTTTTATTTTCTTATTTTTTTTTGTTCATTTATTTATTTATTTTCTCACTCTCCCAATTTGATTTTGGCATTTTTTTCTTTTCTTTTTTCCTCAATTTCCTCTTCTTCTTTCTCTATTTACCCCTAATTTGTCTTTCATTGGTGGTCACCTTATTTGTGATTATTAACATCTAAAATACATTTCTACTCATGCCATGTGTGCTGTACATGGTCGTGTTGTAGTTTGTACGTTTCAATCAACGTAGAAGATAGAACTACATAACCACACACCTGGAGAAGAAAGACCATGGGCAGAAAAAGAAACAGCCCACATAAGACAGAAAGGCAGGTTTCACCAGAAAAGGAAGTAAACGAAATAGAAGCAGAAATAAGCCTGCCAGAGAAAGAGTTCAGAGAAATGATCATAAGGTGGATGAAAAGAATGGAAGACAAAATCGACAATGTGAGTAAGACCCAAGAGGAAATGAAGAAGACCCAAGAGGAGATGAAGAAGCAGCAAGAAAAAATGCAGAAGAACCTATAGGAGGTGCAGAATAAACAAGAAGAAATGAAAAATGACATCACTGCTATAAAGAACTCAATAGAAAGCATCAAAAGTAGACTAGAAGAAGCAGAGGACCGCATCAGTGAGCTAGAAGACACGGTAGGAAAAAATAACCAAGTACAGCAGCTTCTAGAAAAAAAAGTTAAAAAGCAAGAAGAGAGCCTAAGGGAATTTTGGGATAACATAAAACAAAACAACATCCGCATAATTGGGGTTCCAGAGAGAGTGGAAACTGAACAAGGATTAGAAAACCTGTTTGAAGAAATAATGACAGAAAATTACCCCAATATAGGAAAGAAAAACCCACACAAATCCAAGAAGCCCACAAAGTCCCAAGCAAAAGTAACCCCAACAAACCCACACCAAGGTACATTATAATTAAATTGGCAAACACCGACGACAAAGTAAGAATCTGAAGCGACCAGACAGAAAGAGAAACAGAAAGTTACCTAGAAAGTAACCCCCATAAGACTAGCTGCTGACTTCTCAATAGAAACTCATCAGGCCAGAAGGGACAGAATGAAATATACAAAGTCATACAAAAGAAGGGTCTGAATCCAAGAATACTGTACCCTGCAAGACTCTCAATCAAAATTGAAGGTGAAATCAGAAGCTTCCAGACAAAAAAGTACTAAGGGAATGTGTTACCACCAAACCAGCAATGTAAGGAATGTTAAAGGGTCTGCTGTAATAGAAAGAAAGAGGAAGCGAAGAAGGAACTCAGGGGTAAGGACTAAAAATGGCAACAGATAAGTACTTATCAATAATAACTTGAAATGTAAATGGATTAAATGCTCCAATCAAAAGACATAGGGTAACCGATTGAATAAGAAAACATGATCTATATATCTGCTGCTGCAAGAAACCCACCTCAGGAAAAGAGATGCACACAGATTGAGGGTGAAGGGACGGAAGATGGTATTTCAGGAAAATGGAAATGGAAAAAAAGCTGGGGTTGCAATACTTATATCTGACAAATTAGATGTAAAGTGAAGGACATAACAAGAGATAAAGAAGGCTACTTCATAATACTAAAGAGAACAATCCAACAGGAAGAAATAACTCTGGTAAACATATATGCACCCAATATAGGAGCACCTAGATACATTAAAAAACTCTTGGAGGATATTAAGGGAGAGATTGACAGCAATACAATCATAGTAGGAGACTTTAATATCCCACTGTCACCAGTGGAAAAATCCTCTAAACAAAAATCATCAAAGAAACATCAATCCTAAATGACTCAGATGGAATTAATTGACATCTTTAGAACATTACACCCCAAAGCCACAGAATATACATTCTTCTCCAGTGCACATAGGTCATTTTCAAAGATAGATCATATGTTGGGTCATAAGACAAGTCTCTTCAAATTCAAGAAGATAGAAATCATATCAAGCATTTTCTCAGACCACAGTGGCATAAAACTGGAAATCAACTATAATAAGAACAATAGAAAGAAATCAAACACATGGAGATTAAACAGCATGCTATTAAACAACCACTGGGTAACCAGAGAGATCAAGGAGGAAATAAAAAACATCATGGCAACAAATGACAAAGACAACACAACAATACAAAATTCATGGGGCATAGTGAAAGCAGTCTTGAGAGGGAAGTTCATAGCCCTACAAGCCTACTGCAAAAAACAGGAAACAATGGTAATAAATTACCTAAATCTACAACTCAAACAGCTAGAAAGAGAGCAACAAGAAAGGCCCAGTGTACTCAGAAGGAAGGAAATAGTGAAGATCAAAGCAGAGATAAACAACTTGGAGACCAAAGAAACAATTCAAAAGATCAACAAAACAAAAAGCTGATTCATTGAAAAGATAAACAATATTGATGGACTCTAGCCAGGCTCACCAAGAAGAAAAGAGAGAAGACCCAAATAAACAAAATCAGAAATTAAAGAGGAGAAATAACAACAGACCCTGTGTAAATACAAAGGATTGTTAAAAAATACTATGAACACTCTATTCCAACAAACTGGACAACCTGCAAGAAATGGACATTTTCCTAGAAAAATATAACCTTCCAAAACTCAATGAGGAGGAAACCAAACATCTCAATAGTCCAATAACTATGGAATAAATTGAAGCAGTCATCAAAAATCTTCCAGCAAATAAAAGCCTGGGAGCAGGAAGAATTAAAACCTATCCTCCTCAGACTATTCAAAAACATTCAAGAAGATGGAACACTTCCAAACACCTTCTATGAAGCCAACATCACCCTAATACCAAAACCTGATAAAGACAACACAATGAAAGAGAATTATAGGCCAATATCTCTCATGAACATAGATGCCAAAATCCTCAACAAAATTCTAGCAAATCGGATCCAGCAGTACATCAGAAAGATCATACACCATGACCAAGCAGGATTCATCCCAGGAATGCAGGGATGGTACAATATCCGCAAATCAATAAATGTCATACATCACATAAACAAATTGAGAGATAAAAATCACATAGTCATATCAATTGATGCAGAAAAAGCATGTGACAAAATCCAACACCCTTTTTTGATAAAAACTCTCGGCAAAGTGGGAATAGAAGGAGCATACCTCAACATCGTAAAAGCCATATATGATAAACCCACAGCTAACATCATACTCAATGGACAAAAACTAAAACCATTTCCCCTAAGAACAGGAACAAGACAGGGATGCCCACTCTTACCTCTCCTGTTTGACATAGTACTGGAAGTATTAGCCATTGCAATTAGACAAGAAGAAGAAATAAAAGGCATCCAAATTGGAAAAGAAGAAGTAAAGCTGTCCTTATTTGCAGATGACCTGATATTGTACATAAAAAACCCAAAGGACTCCATTACAAAACTAATTGAATTAATTAAAGAATTTGGCAATGTAGCAGGATACAAAATTAATGCTAAGAAGTCTGTGGCATTTCTATACACTAATAGTGAAATTACAGAAAGAGAGACTCAAAAAGCAATCCCATTTACTATCGCACCAAAAAAATTAAGATACCTAGGAATAAACCTAACTAAAGAGGTAAAAGACCTATATGTAGAAAACTACAGGACACTGAAAAAAGAGGTAGAGGAAGATGTTAAAAGATGGAAGAGCATACCATGCTCATGGATTGGGAGAATCAACATCATTAAAATGTCCATACTACCCAAAGCAATCTACAGATTCAATGCACTACCCATTAAAATACCAATGACATATTTCACAGACCTAGAAAGAATTCTTCATAGATTCATCTGGAACAAAAAAAGACCACCAATATCTACAGCAATTCTGAGAAAGAAGAATAAAGTAGGTGGGATCTCAATACACGATTTCAAGCTATACTACAAAGCAACTGTTCTCAAAACAGCCTTGTACTGGCACAAGAACAGACATATAGACCAATGGAATAGAATAGAGAACCCAGATATCCACCCAAACCACTATGCTCAACTAATATTTGACAAAGGAGGCATGAACATTCAATGGAGCCAAGATAGCCTCTTCAATAAATGGTGTTGGGAAAATTGGACAGATACATGCAAAAAATGAAATTGGACCACCAACTTACACCAAATACAAAAATAAACTCAAAATGGATACAGGACTTAAACATTAGAAGGGAAACCATAAAAATACTAGAGGAATCCACAGGCAGCAAAATCTCAGATATATGCCGAAAGAACTTCTTCACTGATACTGCTCCAAAGGCAATGGAAGCTAAAGAAAAAATAAACAAATGGGACTACATCAAAATAAAAAGCTTTTGCACAGCAAAAGAAATCATCAACAAAACAACAAGAAGGATCACTGTATGGGAGAACATATTTGCAAATGATATCACTGATAAAGGTTTAATCTCCAAAATCTACAGCCAACTTATACAACTTAATAAAAGGAAGATAAACGATCCAATAAAAAAATGGGCAACAGACCTAAATAGAACCTGTTCAAAAGACGACAGAAGGAAGGCCAAGAGACACATGAAAACATGTTCAAAGTCACTAATCATCTGAGAGATGCAACTCAAAATGACAATGCCATACCATCTTACACCGGTGAGAATGGCAATCATCAACAAATCAACAAACGACAAGTGTTTGCGAGGATGCGGAGAAAAAGGAATCCTTGTGTACTGTTGGTGGGAATGCAGACTGGTGCATCCACTGTGGAGAACAGTATGGAGTTTCCTCAAAAAACTAAAAATGGATCTCCCATTTGACCCAGCAATCCCACTCTTAGGAATTTATCCTAAGAAATTACAAACACCAATCAGAAAGGATTTATGCACCCCTATGTTCATAGCAGCACAATTTACAATAGCTACAATTTGGAAACAGCCTAGGTGCCCGTCAGCAGATGAATGGATCAGAAAATCGTGGTACATCTAGACAATGGAATTCTATGCTGCCATTAAAAATAAGTAATTCTTACCATTTGCAGCAACCTGGTTGGAACTGGAGAACCTTATGCTTAGTGAAATAAGCCAGTCAATGAAGGAGAAGCATCACATGACCTCACTCATTTGTGGATAATAAAGAACATTATAAACTGATGAACAAAAGGATAGGTACAGAGACAGTAAAGCTTCAAACAGACTGTGAAATTACAGCAGGAAGATTAAAGTTAGGTGAGCTAGATATGAAATCAATCAAAGGACTTGTATGCATGTATATAAGCATAACCAATGAACATAGACACTGGGGTGTTGGGGTATGCCTGGGAGGGAGGGGGGGCAATGGGGAGATATGTATAAAAAATTAATAAAAATTAAAAACAAAACAAAACAAATACACTTTTGAAGCACACTGATTATGATTTTTAAATACAGTTTTCCAACAAAATGAAACAATTTCTGAAAGAAATGGTAGATTCTATGTCTGAGTCAGAAAATATATAAGTTGATTTTAATCTTTTCCTATTACTAGAAACAAAAAAATAATGTGAAAGACTAATCTGTCATTCCTAAAAAGCTAAAAAGATTATATGAATAGGTTTCCACTGGTCAAAGAAGACACAGTAATGAACTTAAACACATTAAATATATATTTACACATTATTGTTGATTAATATGGTATTAGTTAATTAATATATTACCTACAGTGACAATTTTCTAGACAGTTAGGAAATACCATTCAGTTTAAGCCTCAATGTTTCTGTATCTTTCATAGCACTTAAATTGTTCTTCTAGTTATAACTGAAGGTTACATATTCCTTTTTAGTGAGAAATGAAATATTTAATAATTTCTTTCTGCAATTATCCTTTAGCCAGAAACAAACTGCTTCTCAAATAGGGACTTTTATCTTTCTGCATTCAGTATACTTGAATTGTTTTCCCATGTAATTTTGTAGAACTCTGCAAAACAGGCACACAGAACTCTTAATGTCTTTGTGCATGAATATAATATTGAATATAATATAATTTGAATAATGTGATATCCAAACAAGCACCCTCCAGGTGGTGCTAGAGTATTGTGCATGAGTAGCAGCTAGTTAAGGACTATCACAGTAAAATGCTAGATAGATAGCTAAGTACCTTAAATCTTTAATAATGAAGAGGGAATTGACTCAAGGACATACCATTATTAGAAAATTAATTTCAGCCTGTAATAACCATAAAAAGATTGCCATAAGCCCGGCAAAATCCCTAAAATTTCAGATCTAATAGAGTTCTCTTTAGAAGAGTAATTTGTACATAAACTAGAATCTGATCAAGATCTCCCTAATTGGTTAAATAAACGTGTGCCTCAGAATTTCTGAAATATTTGGGATATGTCTGTTCTTTGAAAATCCTGGTATCTTAAAAATGAAAAACTACCAAAATAGGATAACTAACAATGTGATATACTTTACAGGCTTATGTTAATCAAATGCAGACTTTTAACAGAAATACAACTTCTTTTTTTTAATATTTTTTTAATTGATTTTTTACAGCGAGGAAAGGAGAGAGATAGAAAATCAGAAACATCGATGAGAGAGACATCAATCAGCTGCCTCCTGCACATCCCACAGTGGAGATGCACCCGCAAGCAAGTCACATGCCCCCAACAGGAATCGAACCTGGGACCTTTCAGTCTGCAAGCCGACGCTCTATCCACTGAGCCAAACCGGTCTCAGTGAAATACAACTTCTTGACTATGCATATAAAAACTTCTTTGGTTTTAAATGGCAAAAGGCTACATCCCAGGCCCTTTGTGAACTGTAAAGTCCAGTGGTAATCCTCAGCATGTACTTCCCCAGGAAGCTCAGGACCCAGGTTTACACTGTATTTCTGTTGTTTATTCAGGATATGTCAATGAGCAAGAGGCCCAATCTTTTGCATTCAATTTCTGTATCAGTGAACTTAGAATAAAATACTTGACATGCTTGAAAGGAGCTGCATCATATCACCTCTTTTACTTAGTGTATGATATACAATCATTCTTCCACGAAGACCCTTGATTCTGCCCCTCTGGAGAACTTTCACACTGAGTGTGGACTCTCATTATCTTAGTTTGTCCCTCCTTTTTCATTTTTTCTGAGTTTCACAGTCTGGCCTTGGCTTTCCCAAACTGTGAAGAGAGGACTGTGTTTTTTTACATTCAGTGTCTCCTGAAAATCTTCAGGGAAATCTGTTTCTTCAGTATCTTGAGTCTGAAGAAAGGGCCCTCCCTACACACTTGCCATTTCTATTCTGATTTCCATCCAAATGACTATGCTTGAGAAAAAGAGATAGGCCATTAAAATTAGCAAATGATGTATTTTAAAACTCGTATTCTAGGGGGGATAAGAACACATATATAATATCTTAATCAATAAAGAAATTAAATAAAATAATAAAACTTGTATTCTAGTAATAATTATAATTTAAAATAACAATCCTATCCAATAAAGAGAGAATATGCTAATTGACCATCACTACATCACAAAGATGGCTGCACCCACAGCTGAGGCCAAGTTCCCATAAGGAGTCTTAACAAGCAAACAGCAGGGACCTGAAACTACACCCTTCCCCGCCCTCCTGGGGCTTGACAGGGGACCTCAGGCCATGCTCCCCTTTCCAGCACCAGGCCAGGGGACCTGAGGCTGCATCCCCCTGCCTGGCTGGGTTTGACAGGGTACCTCAGGCCACGCCTCCCCCCCCACCCACCCACCCATCGGGGCTTGACAGGGGATCTCAGGTTATGTCCTCCACCTGGTGGAGCTTGATGGAGGACCTCAAGGCATACCCCTGTCCAAGTCTGGGCTGGAGGACATCAGGCCACACCCCCCATCCTGGCGCTGGGCCAGGGGACCTGAGGCTATGCCCCCTGCCTGGAAGGGCTTAACAAGGTGGGACTGGCCTGGTCTGGATCTAGCCCAATGTGGTGGGGAGAGGGGACAACCGGGTCTGGGTCTCACATGATTTTGAGGTGCATGTAGGTGGTTGAGGGCTTGATTCTGGGTCCTATGGTATGCCCCAGACTTTGATAGGAGGAAGGTTTTCTAAAATTTTACTAATTTTCTTTCATCTCTGACACTTCTATTATAGAGAAAGGGCAAATAGCAATATTAAATTATTTCCTCTAATCCCCTTTTAATGTGCACAAATTTCGTGCATTGGGTTACTAGTAGGATAATAATATTTCAACAATATGCCTGGATGGCATGGCTAAGTGGTTGAGTGTTGACCTTTAAACCAAAAGGTTATGGTTAGATTTCCAGTCAGGGCACATTCCCAGATTCTGGGCTTGATCCCTAGTGTGTGGCATATGGGAGGCAGCTAATCAATGATTCCCTCTTATCATTGATGTTTCTATCTCTCTCTCTTTGTCTCCTTTCCTTTTTGAAATCAATAAAAATATATTGAAAAATATTTCAATATTATTTAGTTGATGTTTCAAGAAGAAAAGGCTAAAATTACTTTATCACAAAGTATGAATGCTTTCAAGTTTTTAACTCATTTATGAGCAACATAATTATGGAAGCACAGTAATTGCCATATTTAAAGAGTTAATATTAAAACATGGCATTTAGAATAAACATAATTATAAGTCTAGAAATTAGAATAGCTGACATTTTATAAAGAATTTTTTGCAATCATGACTATTATTACTTTAAAAATTTCCCACTGTGCATAAAGCATTTATAAATAAATAAGCAATGAACCACAAAACTTAGCCTCATTAGTTGGAAGTCCCTTTGGCCAATTATTTCCTGAGGGGAAACAGTTTCTAAGGACACTATGGAAGCCTTTGTTACAAACAATTATTAAGTACTGATTTAGAAGTGTTCTGCAGATAAGAAGTTAAACAAGATTTGAATGCTTGATATATCTTTCACAAATATATACTTAATCTATTAGATACAATCTATGATCTTGATGACATTTCTCTAATCTAGAATAAATTTTAGGGTGTGCACTATGTAATATCAAAACTTTGAAAAATGTTTGTTTTGGCTTCTTTTAATTTGCTAGGATATTAAGACACAGAGGAAAGTATAGCAATTCTTGTTTTGTTTAAGTAACCCTAGAATGTCTATAACATGACAAAATTCAAGTTCTATTTTCAATGAAGAAGATAGGACTTTATATAGTGCTCTACCTCCTACCAAAAAAAAAAAAATTAGATATTTTTAAGTTGTTATTTTATTCTTAATTAGTTTTTTAATGACAAGGAGCATTATATACAATAAAATGTAATTGCTATAATGAATAAAGTTAAGACTAAATCTTTGGATATATTCATAATAATGTCCTTGGAATAAATTTTAGAAGCGTAACTATGGATATTTTAATCAATGAATACTACTGGATGAAGCATGCACCTAAAAATGTAGTCGTTTTATGTTTTCTATTGTATGATACAACTATTTTCCTATACAAATCGTGGCATTTTTGGATATATTTATTTGTACCTGGATAATATATAAAAGATAAATAATGTAGCTTAAAAGGAGATAAAATATTTTTATTATTAATAATATATTGCCATTGGGGAAAGGAAATGTGTTGAAGAGTATGCAATGCATTCAGAGGATGTACTTTATGACTAGAAGGAATTTATATGAAGCTGAAAGGGAGAAGAAAATCACACATTTTAATAGGTCTGCATTATGTTAAATCCATAGGCAAAAATATAGTAGTAACCTTTTCTTTGTTTTATATTGCTACCAGAGTACCTTTTAATGGGTGAAATAAACTCTGCTAAATATTGGAAGCATAAAATATTGAAAAGCAGAGATATTTGCTATTGCTTCAGAGTTATGAAATTGAAGAAACTTTTTTCAGTGGTTGGTATCTGGTTCTATATGAGGGAAATAAACTATATATGAGACTATAAGTACTGGATTGTGTTAAAGAGAATAGCAAAATTAGTGTATTTAATACTCAGCTATAAAGCTCTGTTATAGACCAAGTTTTAATTTGATTTACTTTCTTAGAATATACTTACCTTTAATTATTCAGAGCTTAATGTTGATAAACTAAAAAATCTTTCTTATTATCTTACTTTGATGTATATCAGCACTTACTCAATTCTTATTTCATCGAAATAAGTATAGAAATTGCATTATATGAGGCAGTAAAAAAGAACATAGGGGTTTTGAATCAGACAGACCTGAGTTTAAATTTTGAACTTGGCATTTACTGTGTTAATTTGGTCAATCCCATTAATCCCTATTATTTCAGCAAGATTTGTTTATAAGGAAGCTCAGGTAAAGATTATTTATTGTTGCAAAATTGATTATATTTTTCAAGGTAGTCTAACTGATATAAATAAAAAATCCTGAAATTTCAGTGATTTAATACAACAGAATCATTGGGTTGCAGGTATATCTTTTGGCTCTGCCATCCATCCCCCAGTACAGTAGTCGGCAAACTCATAAGTCAACAGAGCCAAATATCAACAGTACAATGATTCAAATTTCTTTTGAGAGCCAAATTTTTTAAACTTAAACTTCTTCTAATGCCACTTCTTCAAAATTGACTCACCCAGGCCATAGTATTTTGTGGAAGAGCCACACTTACAAGCCAAAGTTTGCCAACCACTCCCCTAGTACATCAGAGTTCTCTGTTGGCCGGGAGATAGAAACAGAGAGCACAAAGAATTGAAAGGGAGCTTTCACTGGGCCAGGTCTGGATTTTGCATATGCCACATCCATCCATATAGTCCATCAGTCAAATTTCAGTCATATGATCACATAGATAAATAAGCTAGCTGTATGCTCAATAAAAAGAAGAAACAATATTGATGGCTCTCTAGACATTTCCTGCTCACTCACCTAAGTGACATCAACCAAATTATCAGACCTAAGTAATCTACACCAATTGACTTAAGCCAGTCTAGATTTTCACAAATATTTTTTTAAGTAGGTACTATTAGCCTATAATCATAGTGATAGGTGATGATTACAGGTTGCCATCGCTGTTATTCTTATCTTTGTTTCCCTATATTTAATGTCTTTATCTAGCTATTTTAAAGATTTTTATTACATATCTGGTTCTCAATAGTTTGATTATGATGTGCCCTGGTAGTAGTTTGCTTTGTTTATCCAATTAAGGGTTTGTTGAGTTTCTTGTATATGTAGATTTATAGTTTTCATTAAATCTGTACATTTTGGGTCTTCACTGCTTCAAATATTTGTTTTTTGCTCCCGTGTCCCCTATTTCTAGATCTACAATTATATTTACACTAGAGGCCTGGTGCACAAAATTTGTGCACAGAGGTGGGGAGGATGTCCTTCAGCCCAGCCTGCTCCCTCTCCAATCTGGGACCCCTTTAGGGATGTCCAACTGCCCGTTTAGTATCCTACTACCAGGTAGGATCGGGCCTAAACAGGCAGTTGGACATCCCTCTCATAATCCAGGACTGCTGGCTCCCAACTGCTCACCTGCCTGCCTTTCTGATTGTCCCTAACTGCTTCTGCCTGCCAGCCTGATCACCCCCTAACCACTCCCCTGCCAGCCTGATTGATGCCTAACTACCCCCTGCCAGCTTGTTTGCTCCCAACTGCCCTCCCCTGAGGGCCTGGTCACCCCTAACTGCCTTCCCCTGCAGGCTTGATCACCCCCAACTGCCCTCCCTTGCAGGCCTGGTCTCTGCCAACTGCTGGCCATCTTGTGGTGGCCATCTTATGTACACATGGGGGCAGGATCTTTTGACCACATGAGGGCAGCTATCTTGTGTGTTGGAGTGATGGTCAATCTGCATATTACTCTTTTATTAGATAGGTGGGGGCTGGTTGGTTTGCCCTGAAGAGTACCCCACTCAGATCAGGGTGGGTGTTCCCTTGGGGCATGGGGTGCCTTGCGTGAGGGGCCTGTGGTGGTTTGAAGGCCGGCCATGCCCCCCAGCAATCCAAGCAGAGGACCTGGTATTTGGGATTTATTTATCTTCTACAATTGAAACTTTGTAACCTGGAGCAGAGCCAAGCCTTCTGCTTGCTCAGTGGCAGCAGCTATTGAAACCTTGCTGCCTTCAGCAGAGGCCTGGGCCTGCCAGGATGTGCAGAAAGCTTGGCTTCCTGCATTGTCGGGGAAAACCCAAGCCTCCCTCCTGCTCTCTCTGTGGCCATAGCCATCTTGGTTGGGTTAATTTGCATACTTGCTCCTGATTGGTTGGTGGGCATGGCTTTGTGGGCATGGCTTGTGGGTGTAGCAGAGGTATGGTCCATTTGCATATTACTAGTTTATTAGATAGGATTAGATTGCTTGCTGTTACCCCATAGGTCACTAATACTCTGCTTTCTTCCAGTATTTTTTTCTTTTTGTCTTAGATAGTTTTGATTGCTATGTATTCTAATTCACTTATCTTATTTCTGAAGTATTTAAACTGCTATTAATCCTTTCCAGTTAACTTTCATTTTAGGTTTTAAATTTTTTACCTGCATAACTCTATTTGGTTCCTTAAAATATTTTCTATTAATCTCCTCATTATATTGAGGTTTTTCTTTAAACACTTTAAGATAGTTACAACAGCTTTTTTTTAATATCTTTGCCTTCACATTTCATCATTTTATGTAACTCTATTAACTAATTTTTTTTCTAGATTGGGTTTACATTTTCTGCATCTTTGCATATCTAGTCATTTTTCATTAGATACAGGACATTTTAAATTTTACATTTTTGAATGTCTAGATTTTTTTGTCTTCCTTTAAAGAAAGTTGAATTTTGTTTTGTGAAGTAGTTAATTTCATTATAGTTTAGTTTGATCCATTTATGGGTTGTTTTTAAGCCTTTGTCCAAGAATTAGTTAGTCCCATCACTAAGGAATTGGCCTTCTAGATCTCTACTGAATGTCCCAATGATCCTGTAGGTAATTGAAACTCAAACATCTCCCAGTGCTGAGTGTGCTTTGGAATAAGTCAACTCATAAATATCCAGTTGCTCTTTTTCAGCCTTTAGAGTTCTTAGGTTTTCTGTATAATTTTCCTCTCAGGGATTCTGCCCTGTAATTACAGCTGTCCCAGTCACTGAACTCTGATTTTTTGCTTCTTGGATAAGCAAACAGCATGTTTTGTTTGGGACACTTCTTTCTGCTCCAATGTTCAGAATGTTCCCCTGAGAAAACATATGGTCAGTTGTAGGACTAAACTCACTTGTTTTCCTTTTCTCAGAGATCACATTTCTATGTTGCCTGTAGTCCAATATCTGAAAATCCTTTAATATATATTTATCTAGTTTTCTAGTTTTTTATGGTGGAAAGGTAATTAAGTTCCTGTTACTTCATTAGTAACAGAAGATGATATGTTAGTTCAATATTTTTGTCCCATTACCTTAAATAGATTAATTTTTAAAATATATAATTGATTGTAAAGAAGAAGGTAAAAGGAGAGAGAGATAGAAACATCGATGATGAGAGAGAATTATACTCCCTGCATGCCCCACACTGGATCAAGCTGCAGCTCAGGCATATACCCTGACTAGGAGTTGAACTGTGACCTCCTATTTATTAGGTCGACGCTCAACCAGAGAGCCACACCAGGCGGGCTAATTTTTAAATTTTTATTTAAATTAATTGGGGTGACATTTGGTCAATAAAATTATTTAGGTCTAAAGTGTATATTTATATATCATCTGCCTATTGCATTGTTTTCCCACCACCCATAGGCAAATCTTCTCCATCACCATATATTTGACTCCCTCAATTCTTTAATACCCCTCACTCCCTTCCCTCTTGTAATCACCATACTATTTCTGTGTCTATGAGTTTTTGTTTGTTTATTTTTGTTATCTGTTCATTTGTTGCTTTCAGTCTTATATTCCATACTAGAGGTCCAGTGCACAAAATTGGTGCATTTGTGCATAGGGGTGGTCCTTCATCCAGGCTTGCACCCTCTTGCAGTCCAGGAGCCCTCAGGGAATGTCCAACTGATGGCTTAGGCCCACTCAGCGGTAAGTGGGCCTAAGCCGGCAGGTGGACATCCTGCCACTGCTGCCACACTTGCCAGCTGTGTACCCAGCTTCTGGCTGAGCAGCGCTCCCCCTATGGGAGTGCACTGATTACCAGGGGCAGCTCCTGCATTGAGTGTCTATCCCTTCATGGTCAGTGCGTGTCATAGTGACCAGTCATTCCATCATTCATTCTATTTCCATATTAGCCTTTTATTATATAGGATATGAGTGAAATCATATAGTTCTTTTCTTTTGAATAAAATTTTATTGTTCAGATCATTAGAGTTGTTTCTCTTTTTCCCCCCATAGTTCCCCTCCACTGGTTCCCACCCCACCATTTGCCCTTACTCCCACTGTTCTCATCTACAGGTATATGATTTTTGTCCAGTCTCTTCCCACACTTCCTACACCCTTTCACCCAAGAATTGTCAGTCCACTTCCTTTCTATGCCCCTGATCCTATTATATTCACCAGTTTATTCTGTTCATCAAATTTTTAATTCACTTGAATTTTGGATTCTCTTGTTGATAGATATGTATTTGTTCATAATGTTTATCTTTATCTTTTTCTTCTTCCTCCTCTTCTTAAAGAGTACCTTCAGCATTTCATATAATACTGGTTTGGTGTTGATGAACTCCTTTAGCTTTTTCTTATCTGTGAAGTTTCTTATCTGCTGTTCAATTCTGAATGAAAGCTTTGCTGGGTAGAGTAATCTTGGTTGTAGGTTCTTGTTATTCATCACTCTGAATATTTCGTGCCACTCCCATCTGGCCTGCATAGTTTCTGTTGAGAAACCACCTTACAGTTGTATGGGTACTCCCTTGTAGGTAACTGTTTTTCTCTTGCTGCTTTTAATATTCGCTGTTTTTTCCCTTTGACATTTTAATCATGATGTGTCTTTGTGTGGTCCTCTTTGGATTCCTTTTGTTTGGGGTTCTCTACACTTCCTGAACATGTAAGTCTACTTCTTTAACTAGATAGGGGAAGTTTTTGTCATTATTTCTTCAAATAGGTTTTCATTATCTTGTTCTCTCTTCTTCCAGCACCCCCATAATTCAGATGTTGGTATGCTTGAAGTTAGCCCAAAAGCTTCTTACACTAACTTCATATTTTTGGATTCTTTTTTCTTTTCTGGCTGGGTATTTTTTGTTTCTTCGTATTTCAAATCTTTGACTTGATTCTTGGGATGCTCTAATCTACTGTTGGATCATTATATTTTATTCTTTATTTCTGTCAGTGTATGCTTAATTTCTAGTTGGTCCTTTTTCATATCCTCGAGAGTCTCACTAAATTTATCATGATTTCTAGAAGATTCTTGAGTAACCTTATAACTGTGGTTTTGAACTCTATATCCAACAGTTTGCTTTCCTCCATTTCTGTAATTTGTGACCTGTTTCTTTGTCTCTGCAGTTTGGCTGCTTCCCTGTGTGTGGTTATGTGTGCTAGGTGTCCAATAGGGCCCAGTGGGTCAGCCTCCCTAATTACCTGAAGTGGACCCTCTTGGTGCACCCCTTTGTTGGCTGTATGCACAGTCTTATCGTAGTTAAGCCTTGATTGTTGTTGGTATCACTGGGAGGAATTGACCTCCAGGCCAATTAGCTGTGAGGATCAGTTGTGTCTATGATGGGAGAATTTTTGTATTGGAGTCACCCTTATTGGGCAAGACTTGTTTCAGTGGGGCTTTGGCACTCACTGAGTCTGCCCCCTGAGTGTCTCTTATGTATGGATCTTAAGAGTTATAGTCTGGATGGTCTCTCTCTGACCTGGGTACACTGACTCTTGGTTCTCTAAGGAGAGAGGCCATCCAGCAGGAGCTACAGAGATATCTGCAGACTTCTCTTTTTGGGGGGTTTGGAGGTGCCCAGATGAGGCCCAGCTGTGGCCCAGCTGTGAAGCAATGCAAGCTACTCTTGAGCCTTGGGTCCTCTTTTGGAAGCTCTGGGACTCTTTGACCCAGCTGCAGTATGTTAGGTTTCAGATTGCAAAGGGCTGGGCCATTTATATGCAAAAGCCTCAGTACATAGCTTGGGAATCACCAGAGTGAAGCAAACAGCAATGGCTAACTGTCAGCCTTGCCTGGAAGAGGTCCCATATCTTTGTGTGCTGCGACATGGTGCAGGAACAATGATCACTGCAAGCACCGCTGAAAGAAAGCCACCCTTGAGTTCTGCCAATGCCAGACAGTCCAATTTCTCCCCGTATGAGTCTGGGTCCCCAGAGTCTCACCAGGAACTGGAGTTCAGAACAGTCAGGAGCTTGTGTCTCCTTTGCAATTTGAAAAAGACAACAGTGAACTCAGTTACCAGCCCTTTCCATGGGCACTCCTCCATGTCTCTGCATTTCACTTCTGCACCTCCTCTCCTCCTTCGAGTCTCGGTATGCTTTTTTACTTTCCTTCTAGTTGTAGAATTTCCACTCAGCCAGCCTTCCCGTGGTTTTGGATGATGTCCATTTTGTCTTTTAGTTGTAGTTTTGAAGTGGTTGTGTGAGGCAAGAAATTCGGGAGTTTACATATGCCATCATCTTGGTTTCTCTAAAATCATATGGTTCTTAACTTTTTTCTGTGATTTGTTTCACTTAGCATGATATTCTCAAGATCTACCCATGATGTTGCAAATGTCAATATTTCATCTTTTCTTATGGCTTTGTAGTATTTCATTGTATTATATATTACATCTTCTTTATGCAATTATCTGTTGACTTTAAGACATGTTCCCATGTCTTGGCCATTGTGAATAATGCTACAATAAGCATAGGGGTGCATATATCTTTGCAAATAAATGTTTCAAAAATTTCAGACAGATACCTAGAAGAGGGCTTGCTGGGTCATATGGTAACTCTATTCTTAATTTTTTTAGGAACTTCCATAATGTTGCTGTAGTCCCATAAGCAGTGAATGGGGATTCTTTCTCACCACAACCTCTCCAATACTGGTTACTACTTGCCATTCTAACAGGTGTATGAAGGTATCTCATTGTAGTTTTGATTTGCATTACCCTAATAGCTAATGAAGTTGAATATCTTTTTTTTAATATATTTTATTGATTTTTTACAGAGAGGAAAGGAGAGAGATAGAAAGTCAGAAGCATCAATGAGAGAGAGACATCGATCAGCCGCCTCCTACACGCCCCACTGTGGAGATGTGCCCGAAAGCAAGGTACATGCCCCCAACCGGAATTGAACTTGGGACCTTTCAGTCCTCAAGCCGACACTCTATCCACTGAGCCAAACCGGTCTCGGCGAAGTTGAATATCTTTACATATATCTGTTGGCCATTTGTATGCTTCTTGGGAGAAGTGTCTCTTCAGGTCCTCTGCCTATTTTTGAATTGGATTGTTTGATGTGCATTCTTTATGTATTTTAGAAATTTACCCCTTTAATTGCAAATATCTTCTCCCTTTTTTGTTTTGTTGGCATTATCATTTGCTGTGCAAACAGAAGCATTTTAGATTGATAAAGTCTCATTCATTCTTTTTTTGCATTTACTTCCCTTGCCTTTGGGGTCAAAATCCTAAGGCTAAGGTCCATAAGTTTAGTACCCCATGTTCCCTTCTATGTAATTTACTGTTTTAGGTATTATATTTCGGTCTTTAATCCATTTTGAGTTAATTTTTATATATATAGGACAAACAATAGCCTAGATTCATTCTTTTGCATGTTCCTTTCCCATTTTCTTAGCATCTTTATTGAAGAGGCTGAAAGAGATTTCTAATGCTTACTTTAAAATTTTATCTTTATTGTTGAAAGTATATAGATCTCCTCTTTTCCCCCCATTGACCTCTTCTAGCCAGCCCCCATAACTCTGCCCCTGGTCTTTACTACACTATTGTCTGTGTCCATAGGTTATGCATATATGCCTATAAGTTCTTTTGTAATGCTTACATTTGTATAAAAAATAAGATTTCTTTGTCTCTATAAGCAGTCAACATATTATGCTTCAGCTAATGGTCTTGTACATACCAAATAAAAATACTGTATATGAGAGATTTTTCTATTTAAACCATTTTTTTCTTATAAAATCCCTTTCCAAAATATTCTTACTGGTTATTTATTTATTTATTTATTTTCAATGTTTCTTTTTTATTCATACTTTTTAAAAAATTATTATTTAAAGTATTACAAATAATAGTACATATGTCTTCTTTTTCCCCCATTTACTTCTTGAGCCTCCCGCACCCCCTGGCACATGCCCTCACCCCCCCCCCAAGTGTCTGTGTCCATTGGTTATGTTTATATGCATGCATATAAGTCCTTTGGTTTATCAGTTACCCTCATCCCCAGCCCTACCCTGCCTTTCTGCTGAAGTTTGACAGTCTGTTCAATGCTTCCTTGTCTCTGTATCTATTTTTGTTCATCAGTTTATGATATTCATTATATTCCACAAATGGGTAGGATCATGTGATATTTATCTTGCTCTAACTAGCTTATTTCACTTAACATAATGCTCTCCAGTTCCATACATGGTAAGAATTATTATTTGTAAATGGTAAGAATTCATTCTTTCTTACAGCAGTGTAGTATTCCATTGTATAGATGTACCACAGTTTTCTAATCCATTCATCTGCTGACAGGCACTTAGGCTGTTTCCAAATTTTAACTATTATAAATTGTGCTGCTGTGAACATAGGGGTGCATATGTAGACTTACCAGGTCAAATAGAAGTTCCATTTTTAATTTGAGGTAACGCCATACTGTTCTCCACAGTGGCTGCACCAGTCTCCATTCTCACCAGCAGTGCAAGAGGGTTCCTTTTTCTCCTCACCAACACTTGTCATTTTTTAATTTGTTGATGATAGCCATTCTGACAGGTGTGAGATGATACCTCATTGTTTTGATTTGCATCTCTCAGATGATTAGTGACTTTGAGTAAGTTTTCATAAGACTCTTGACCTTCTGTATGTCCTCTTTCAAAAAGTGTCTATTGAGGCTCTTAGCCCATTTTTTTTATTGGATTGTTTATCTCCCTTTTGTTAAGTTGTATGAGTTTCCTGTGAATTTTGAAGATTAAACCTTTATCAGAGATAACATTGGCAAATGTGTTCTCCCTGCAATGAGCTATCTTGTTGTTTTGTTGATGGTTTCTTTTACTATGCTGAAGCCTTTTATTTTTATGTAGTCCAATTTGTTTATTTTCTCCTTAGTTTCCATTGCCTTAGGAGCTGTATCAGTAAAGATATTGCTATGACAAATGTCTGCTATTTGTTGCCTATGGCTTCTTCTAAGATTTTTATGATTTCCCATCTTATGTTTAAGTCCTTTATCCATTTTTTAGTTTATTTTGTGTTTTGTGTAAGTTGGTAGTCTAGTTTCAATTTTTTACATGTATCTGTCCAATTTACCCAGCACTATTTATTGAAGAGACAGTCTTGACTTCATTGTATGTTTTTGTTTCCAGTTTAGTCTCTAATCCTTTTCCTCCTGCTATTTTCTAAGAACTAAAGTCATAGATAATCAAGACCCTTCCTTAAAAATAAAATAATTTCCCTAGCTGGCTTGGCTCTGTGGATAGAGAATTGGACTGTGGACTGAAGGGTCCTGGGTTCAATTCTAGTCAAGGGCACATGCCCAGGCTGTGGGCTCAATACCCAGTAGGGGGTTTGCAGGAGGCAGTCCATCAATGATTCTCTTTCATCACTGATGTTTCTATCTCTCTCTCCCATTCCCCCCTGCTTTCTCTTTCCATATATATATATATATATATATATATAGATAGATAGATAGATAGATATAGATATAGATATAGATATATAGATATATAGATATATAGATATAGATATAGATATAGATATAGATATAGATATAGATATAGATATAGATATATAGATATAGATAGATATAGATATATAATAACTGTTCACTTGAGACAGACTTCTCATGGGTGCTATGTTTGCAAGTCATGATAAATACACCACATTCAGCTTTTAGAATAGTAATTTGCTTGATTCACACACTTACCCTAATAGCTGGGGTTGATGCAATTCTAATCAATATTTAAAGGGACTGATAAAACCAAATCAATATACAGATGATTTACTGCTTCCCTGGATCCCTTAGATATTCCTCCAGTTCCCAAATCATAATACATACTTTTTTAGAATATTATACTGGATGACCAAAATAATTTGTATTTTTAATAGGTTCATGTCTTAAAATATTTAGCTCTGTTTCTCTTTTTTTATTGTTATGTGGGCATATGTGTGCATATAAAATGGTGCAGATAATTTCCCCCAAAAATTGACAAGTTAGTTATTAAATGTTTCTCTTTAATGTAGTTAATTATTTAAAAGTATGCATTTCCATATGTTCTTGTTATGATATTCTGGTGGGCCTGATGCAGATAAAGATTTCCTAGAATATACTTCTTTCTTTATATTCAATCTATATACTGAAGGTTTTGAGGTATAAGAGTATGTTACATAATGCTTTTTAAAAAGCACTGAGCTTGTCATTGGTTTATTTTTTCTTTCTTATGAAAGGATACATAAAAAAATGCATTAGTTCTACTAGTATTTATTGAGTGCTTGCTATGTTTTAGAAACTGCTTTATATACTGGAAGTTAGCAATGAATGAAAGGCAAGAGCTTACATTCTTTTGGCAGGAGATGGAAAAGGAAAACACTCAAGTAAGCAAGCATGTGAACAAATAAGACATTAAGGTAGCAATAAGGACCTTAATACAAAATAAAATAGGGTGATATGTCAAAGTAACTTCTCTAGAAGGTAAACACTAGTTACAGAAGTGTAAACGAGAGGGGAGCTATGGGGGGTGGGGAAAAGAGGAACATCTGTAATATACTGAATAATAAAGATATATTTTTTTAAAAAAAGAAGTCAGTTCTCTGAGGTTAGATGATGAAACTGCTAGTGCAAAGCCTCCAAAGCAGGTGTATTTTAGGAACAACAATCTTATCCCTTTCCCTAAGCAAAAAGGAGAGAAAATAAAAATGTTAGTGTGTAGCAATTGAGGGACATTGAGACCTAGGGCCCACAGCAGGGCTGACGGGAAGCCAAGGTTATCTGCTCAGCCTGAGACTCTGCCTCCTCCAAGTTGAACACAGAGGCTTTTGCAATTTTGCAAGTCTTGTATCATAAGGCTGACTCCAGCCAGAAGTTTTCCCCACATAGACATAGCTGATCCTCACAACCAATTGGCTTGGAGGCCAATTCCCCCCAGTGATACCAATAATAATCAAGACTCAACTACAACAAAGCTGTACACACAGTCCACAAAGGGGTGCACCAAGGGAGTCCACCTCAGGTAATTGAAAAGGCAGAGATACTGGGCCATACAGGACACCTAGCATACAAAGCTACTCTACCAACCCAAGGAAGCAGCGAAAATGAGGAGGCAAAGAAAGAGATCACAAACAAAAGAAATGAAGGAAAACAAATGACTGGATATAGAGTTCAAAACCACAGTTATAAGGTTTTTAAGAATTTCCTAGAAAAGATGGATAAATTTAGCGAGACCCAAGAGGAGATGAAAAAGGACCAACTATAAATTAAACATACACTGTTTGAAATAAAAAAATATTATACAGAGACCTAACAGCAAACTAGAGGAATGCAAGAATCAAAGATGTGAAATACAAAGAAGCAGAAAACACTCAACTAGAAAAGCAAAAAGAAAAAGGAATCCAAAAATTTGAGGATAGTGTAAGGAGCCTCTGGGACAACTTCAACTGTACCAACATCAGAATTATGGGGGTGCCAGAAGAAGAGAGAGAGCAAGATACTGAAAACCTATTTGAAGAAATAATGGCTGAAAACTTCTCCACCTGGTGAAAGAAATAGACTTACAAGTCCAGGAAGCACACATAATCCCAAACAAAAGGAATCCAAAGAGAACCACACCATGACACATTATAATTAAAATGCCAAGAGCAACAGACAAAGAGAGAATATTAAAAGCAGCAAGAGAAAAACAGTTAATTACCTATAAGGGAGCACCCATAAGATTGTCAGCTGATTTCTCCACAGAAACTATGCAGGCCAGATGGGAGTGGCAAGAAATATTCAAAGTGATGAATAGCAAGAACCTACAACCAAGATTACCCAGCAAAGTTATCATTGAGAATTGAAGGTCGGATAAAGAGCTTCACAGATAAGAAAAAGCTAAAGGAGTTCATCAACATCAAATCAGTATTATATGAAATTCTGAAAGGTACTCTTTAAGAAGAGGAAGAAAAAGAAAAAGGTAAAGATTAACATTATGAACAACAAAAATCATACACCTATGGATGAAGACAATGGGGAGGAGGTAAGGGCAGGGAGGGGTGGGAGCTAGGTGGAGGAGAGCTATGGTGGGGGGTAAAGAGGAACAATTGTAATAATCTGAACAATAAAGATTTATCAAATAAATAAAAAAAAGTTAGTGTGGTTGAGTGGAACCGTGTGAGACAACTGGTGAATGCAGGGGCCAAAACATAAAAGGCTTTGAAATATATCTCCCCAAATGCTCTTCTGGACAATTGTACAATTTAAAAAACACTATTTTTAGGATATGTTAGTGTGAAGCTTTGTTCCATAGATGATTTATGGATACTATTTTCTTCTTATGGTGCATTTTTTTGGGTTGTTAACCTACATCCAATTTTGAATGTCTGGAAACTCGGTGACCCGATGAACACACTTATATATCTTTCTTAGTCACTTCTTGGCTCATTTACACCTGTCAAAAGATGGTGCACACCTTACTGATATTTGCTATCCTAATTGCCTTTCCCACTGGGTTGAAAGGGTTGTGATGAGAAACACCAGTTCTTTAACCTATATTCAGAGTTTGGCTCTTGTATTTAAGTGCATAACTGACTAGTTTCTATGCGTGTTACACATGCCAATGTGTAATTTTAAGGTTCAAAAGAACTGAAAAAATTTTGTTCTAACTTCCCTTAATGTTGCTGCCATAGTTTCAAGTATGAAGAATTTTTTTTTTAATTGCAGCTAATGATGAAAAGCAGTGATGGTCAAAATTCTAAGTATAACACCAGCTGTAAATGGTTTTATATTAATAAAGTGTTCCTTTTCCAAAACAACTATGAATGAAGGAAATGGAACATATTTTTGCATCCATCTGTTTGTGGAACAGTCTAGAAAAATATTTTTAAATTATTTGAGAACTTGTTGCTAGGTCTCTTCCGAAATGTTTGATATACATATTTCATAATTTGGCAAGACATTTAGAACACTCTGAATGCTGTTAGCTTAAATCGCTCATTGACATTGGTTCTAGACTATTCAAATAACATTCAAAAGAGTGACATTCTATTTCTGCATGTATATTTCATAACTCCAGTTGTTTTTATAAAATAACAAACTGCCACACACAGAGAGACCCTAATGAGCTATTTGCACTTTTGTGCTATGAAGTCTGTGATAATTTTCTTTCTCTCAGCTGATAAAAGATAAATTTGTACTGTTAATAGATAAGTGAAATTAGAATATTTGAAAGGAATGTCACCTCCTGGATAAAACAATTAATGAGGCTTTCACAAAATCTCTAGTTCGTCAGTATTCAAGAATGGACAGAAAAACCAAAAATATTGAATCTCTCATTCTCAGCTTCCAAAAGGTAAATAATGCTTCAAGAAAATGTAGTTAAAATTTTACAAGGGCAATAATGTTTCTAAGAGGAAGTCAGTCTCCTCCTTAGTATTTCAGCACAAATGTAAAAGCTCACAGTCTGGCTCTGTCAAGATGTCTCATTTGTAAAACTTCTTTTCCTCCTCTGAACAGAAGGGGGAAAAAGTGCTTTCAAAATAATTATCTGTGAAGGATCCAAAAATGTCGTTGTGAAGATTTTTATTTAACTTTTGAGATCACCACTTATCGCTGTAATTTGTCAAGGGTTTTTTCTCCCAAATATTTCATCACCTTTATAGAACTTTGTTAAATTTCTTTAGTGTTAAGAGCAATTTTATGTGAAAAAAATTGGCTGAAACTCTAGATCTAGTTTATCCAAGGAAGAGAAAAGCAAAGAATATTTGTTGATTTCCTACTGTGTTAAGTATGAGCAACAGATAATATTCCTACCATCAACAGGTTTATTGTGTATTGAGGGTTTGGAGCATTTAAAAGAAAAATGCAATGCGATCAATTTTGCATCAGTGTGGTACATTCAGAGGGAAGGATTCCTGAAGGAAAATAGCAGCTAAGCTGAGCTCTGAATGATACATAGGAATTGCCAGAAAAGTGGTGGGGAAGTTGAAAGGACTTCGGTCTCAGGTGAGGAGACTAGTATATACAAAGACTTGTGGTTGAGAGAACCTGGTACATTCTGTGAATGTGAGTAGTTCAAAATAACTCTATCATCAATTGCATTTTGTTAAGAATGGTGTCTTAGTCAGCTCAGGCTACTATAACAAAATACAACAGACTGGGGGGCTTAAACAATAGATATTTGTTTCTCACAGTTCTGGAGAACAGGAAGTATAAAATTAAGTTGCCAGCAAATTTAGTTCCTACTGAGGATTGTCTTCCTGGCTTGCAAATATTTTCCTTCTCATTTTATCCTCATATGGCAAAGAAAGGAAACTGATCTGTCCTCTTCTTCTAAGAGCATTAAATCCATCATAGGGAATTAATGTAAACCTAATAATTATCAAAAGGCCCCACCTACAATTATCATCACGTTGTGGGTTAGAACTGCAACATGTGAATTTTGGGGGAAGCTATTAGTCCATACCAAATGGGATTTTCCATAGTGACATCAAAACATGTTCTTATATTAATTGTTGTTATGTTATTTATTAATTGTTCTTAATAATAGTATCACATTCAAATTTTTAACTCAAAGACTATTGTTCAATAATCCTAATATATAAAAACCCAGAGTCCATAACGTCTAAAACAACTGAAGTCTCTACCAACCGGAAGTCAATCCTGCAGTCACAACACAGCACTGACTACCCTAGCTGCAGGTGCGGGGACTCAGCACTGACTACCAGGGCGGCTGCAAATCAGGCCCAGAGAGAGGCCTAGAGAGAAAAGCAGGGTCTAATCCGTAGCTTCTATGACAGCTGTTGATCAGCCCTTGCCTCTCTCTTCCTATCTGGGCCTGGCCAGCAATAGCACCTTTGTTTCTCTCTGGGCTTCCCCTGGGGCTGTTGATCAGCCCGGCCTGTCTGATCAGGCCCAGAGATAGGACTGGAGACACTGACTGGCATAGAAACTGACCAATCAGAACCTAATCTGAGTGAACTCTGAAGGCAGAACCTAAGGTGGGGGCTGAGGAGGGATTTTAAAGGCAACAGCTGTTTGGTATAAGGTGTAAGAAAATGGTTCAATTTTTTAATGACCAGGTTGGCAGTATAGTGCATATGGCTGGCTATCAGTCCAGATATAAGGATTATATATTTTTGTCTGCCAAGAGCATCTCCTCCTGCTGAAAAAGGACTCCCTCCCATGTAAGCAATCCTATCCTATATAATCTATTTATACTAATAAAAGGATAATTTGCTAATTAGACCTGTTGACCAGCCATCTTCTGGACATCTGACTTTCTTCTGGACAAAGCCATGATGGTGGGGGCAGAGGCAGTTCGGGGCGATCAGGCCAGCAAGGGAGAGCAGTTGGGGGTGAGATCACGCTGGCAGGGGAGGGCCATTGGAAGCTAGATCAGGCCAGCATAGGAAGGCACTTGGGGGCGACCAGGTTGGCAGGGGAGGGCAGTTGGGGGCAAGATCAGGCTGACTGGGAAGGGTATTTAAAGGCAATCAGTCAGCCAGGCAGAGGCATTTAGGGGCTATCAGACAGGCAGACAGAGAAGTTGGGGCAATTAGGCAGGAAGGCAGAGGCACTTAGGGGTGATCAGGCAGGTGAGAAGTTGAAAGCCAGTGGTCCCTTGCCAAAATCGGTTTGGTTCAGTGGATAGAGTATCAGCCTGTGGACTGAAAGGTCCCAGGTTCGATTCCAGTCAAGGGCACATACCTTGGTTGTGGGCACATCCCCAGTATGAGGTGTGCAGGAGGCAGCTGATCAATGTTTCTCTCTCATCGATGTTTATTGTAAAAAAAATCAATAAAATATATTTTTTAAAAAAGAAAAAGAAAGAAAGCCAGCAGTCCCAGATTGTGAGAGATATGTCTGATGCCAGTTTAGGCCTGATCTCTGTAGATTTGGGCCTAAACTGGCTGTCAGATAGCTCCCAAGGGATCCCCGATTGGAGAGGGTGCTAGCTGGATTGAGGAAAACCACCCCCCAACAAACCCTATGCACAAATTTGGTGCATTGGGCCACTAGTCGTATATAAATGAAAGAGTTAGTTGGTTTTTAGCTTTTATACTTGAAAGACAACATAGAAAATCCTATTAGAGGTTGCCTTCAAGAAAATATAAGGAAAATATCTGTTGTTTGCAATTAAAATGATTCAGGCTTTGTGAACTGATTGAAATCACAAACTTGTTTTTTAAAGGCCTCAACATTTTATGAGAATGTAACAAGTAATAATTGCTATTCTATTTAGGGGTTTGAAAGTTGTAATTGTAGGGTTGATGAATCAACCAATGTTATATTTAATAAGATCTCGCCCTTCTGCTGAGTATTTTCCATTTTATTCCATATGTATATTTAGATAAACACACACATTCTCTTATTTCAATTAGAAAATATTGTGTTGAAATATGAATGCAGTTGTTTTCTTTTTGAATTCTTGCACCAGTTATATTCTCTATTCTTTTATACCTTATAGTTCTTGGTGCTTCCCAATCATGTACTATCTGTTGTCATCAAATCATGCCATTTCTTCTACCCAGAATGCATTTGAAAGCTAGTGCATTCAAAAGGCTTCTCAGGTGAGCCCTAGCCAGTTTGGCTCAGTAGATAGAGCATTAGCCTGTGGCTGATTCTGGGTTTGATTCTGGTCAAAGGCACATGCCTGGGTTGCAGGTTTGATCCCCAGTTGGGGGTATACAGGAAGCAGTCAATCAATGATTCTCGCTCATCATTGATGTTCCTCTCTCTCTCTCTCTTTCTCTCTCTCTCTCTCTCTCTCTCTCTCTCTCTCTCTCTCTTCCTCTCTGAAAGCAATAAAAATATATATTTTAAAAAAAGGCTTCATTGGTGGTAGATGCAGGAAGTGGTCTCAGAGCTTTGACCTCTCTGTCACCCTCAGAATGTGGTCTAAACACTTCTTTCATGGAGTTTTTACTCATGATGTAAGCGTGTGTATATTTGCTGTGTCCAATTAAATGCTCTTAGATGAGAAGGTTAATTTCTGCTTTGTTTAATATACAGTATACTAGAGGCCCAGTGCATGGCTTTTTGCACCAGTGGGTCGTTCGTCCTGGCCTGTTCCCTCTCACAATCCAAGACCCCTTGGGGAATGTTGGAGGCCTGATGCACAGATTTGGCACAATCCCCCCAGGCCAGGCCGAGAGACCCCACTGGCGCACAAATCAGGGCACCGGGCCTCTAGTATACAGAGTTTTACCATGAAAACTCCTCCTTCCACTCAATTCCTGTATAAATAGGTTGAAAACACTATTAATTTTTTAGCTATTTTTACAGAAATATTGTATGCATACAGGGGTTGGCAAAAGTTCTTATATTATTATTACTGTATTATTTATTTATGTTACAACTGTAATCCTACTTTTTCCTACCCCATATATAAATTAAAACATGTATCTAATTCCCCTATTTCTTCAGCACTTTGCTTTTCATTTTAACAACATATTCAGAAAACTTTCCCACATAACATATAAAAATTATAACTAATATTTATTTAGTGTTTATTATATGCAAGATTTTGTTCTCAGTGTTTTATATGTATTAACTTATTTAATTATTACAATAACTCTAAAAAATAAGTACTCTTATTATTAATTCTCCTCCTCCCTTTACTAAGAAAATACTGAGGTACCAAGAATTTAAGTAAACCTCCCAAGATCACATAGATGTTAAGTTGCACAACTTGATGTTAGAATACTAATAGTCTGGCTTGATGGTTCATGTTTTTATTCATTATGATACACTAACCTTTGTAGAGATTCTTTATTCTTGTTTACAGAAGAGGAGTGGATTAAATATTGGATATTTAACAGCTGCCTTTCAAATGCTCATTATGTAGTAGGCATAGGGCTAATCACAATGAATGAATGCAGGATGCATAATTCATATGGAATTCTTTGAATGGATCAGCCCAGGAGTTGTGTGTTGTGGTTACCCTTAGAAACAACTTTCACCAACTCATAATGAAATGAGGTATAGATTGGTAATTTTCCCAAGATTATATACAGTACTAGCAAATGGTAAATTTTGGAATTAAACACTAATCTACCTGACATCAATACCTCATGCTCTTGTGTATTTGCTTGTGTGTGTGATTTAATAAACTAACTTTTAAAAATAAATGGCTTTATTTAAAAAAAAGAAGAAAAAGAAAACTGCGGAACTGCTACACTAAATTGCTTCAATTGCTTTCCGATAGTCTTGGGTAACTCTGCTAGCGGTTCTCAACCTGTGGACCCACAGGTTGAGAACTGCTGCTGTAGAGCCTAAGATTATCGGAAAATACAGATATTTACATTATGATTCATTAACAGTAGCAAAATTACCATTATGAAGTAGCAACGAAAATAATTTTACAGTTGGAGGTCACTACAACATGAGGAAGTGTATTAAAGGGTCATAGCATTAGGAAGGTTGAGAACCATTGACTCTGCAAATACCTCTTTTTCTGGCTACCACTCACTCCCAAACTTGCTTTACTGTTTTATTCTGTATTTTAATCCTAAGAAGCAATACAGGGAAGCTTAGTTCGGTAATGTTGAGTGTAAGATATGGTTGATTCAGTCAATTTTCTTTTCAGACCACACTCCACACTCAGAAAGAAAGTGTAAGAGATATGATGACAAATGTAATTTAGAATTTAAAAAATAATAATTCTTTCCAGTCTGATTCAACTCTGTGTTTGAGGTGAACTTTGCCTTGGGTTCCATTTGTGGGGCTCATCATTCTAAAAATAGATGGGACTTTTGGAAGTATCTCAACAGCCTTTTCAACTTCTCCTTCAACCTTTGAAAGGGCGTCCTCTTTGGGGGAGAAATAAGCAGATGGAGCCTAAAGCAGTTGGCCAAATTTCTATATCAATGCTATTACTTGATTCTGTGTCGTCTACTGGAGCATCTGTTAGGAAGTAGAGTTATGCTTCTGTTTGTCTCTCCTCTGAAAATTAATCACACCTCACCTCCATTTCTCATTGCTCAGCATGTTGTCTTTTGTAAAACCTGGTGCCAAAAGATTTCAGTGACTGACATAATTTAAGAAAGATACGACCACAATAGCATCATTGTGAGTCCTATGAGTCAAAAAAAAAACTTCACTGGAAAAGAAACTGACATTTATTTTGTTACTGCTGACAAGAAGACTATATGGAGTTAGTCACTTATCTCAAGGGAATTAAAATCTATGATGACATCTCAGTAGAGAAAAAAACACACTAAAATGCTATGAAAATTTCATATCATTCTCCTCCATCATTCTGAGTTATTTTCTGTCAGTGTATATTCAAATGTGTATATATGGTGAAGGAAATCCATCATTTATTCTGCCATGTGTCATTATTACCACATGAGATAGATGTCTGTGTCAGAGATCAAGTGTTCAAATACAACAGTATTTGTAATATTGTCTGGATCAATTAAGACAGTGATATATATGCCCAGGACTATGCGTTAGCCAAAATGATGGAAGAAATGACAGGAGACATGTTCTACCTTAGAGCACTCATAGTCATAACAATAAAACCATTAATCAAGATGTAGACATAGTCTGTTCAAGTAGAATATTGTAAGACTTTTTAGGGATAGAATGAATAACTTCATTTCATAGGTAAAAAAACAGGTTATGTTTTGTACCCTAGGCTACTAACAATTCATATGACATTCTGGGTACAATATCAATGACCCCCAACCTCTTTAGCTAAAGTCATGAAATTTTCTTTTATTTTGTTCATCAGTTTATTTTGTTCATTAGATTCCACGTATGAAAAACATGTAATACTTTTCTTTCTCTGACTAGCTTATTTCACTTAGCATAACACTCTCCAGGTCCATCCATGCTGTTGCAAATGGTTAGAGCAAAGTCATGAAATTTTGAATGTTTCTACTCAGCACTGATCCAGTGCTATATATGGATTAAGCTAAGCCAATGAGCTCTCCATCCTACATTAAAATTAGAAACTCATGTGCTGCCCCAGGGGATGGGGCAAGGCAGAATATTCAGTTTTATTTTTATTTTTCTCTTTGCCAAACCCTGTCTTATTGTTGTTTTGTTTGTGTGTTTGAGAGGAAGTTTATTTTCTTGAGTTGATTTTGAAACAGGGAGGATATTTCTGGGAGAAGAATACAAGATTAGAAGCTGTCCATGGAAAATATATAAAAGTTCAGTAAGAGGGGTGAGTGTCTGTGATATTTGAACCAAGACTGCTCCCTCTTTTCCTCCCTCCCAGCTCAAGGTGGAGATTGTCCTCCTGACTGCTGCAGCCAAGAACATAGGTTCCCTTCTTGCCCCAGCTCCTACCAGGGTTTTCTTCCCTGCTCAAGAAGGATATGAGAGCTTCTCATCATGCCCCTAGCTATTTGCTGCTAAGGCTAAGTATCAGGGGATTACTGAGAGATGGGACTCCTTCCACACAACCCGTTTATGGAATGGAGACTATTTTGGGTGTCAAGCACTGAACATACTGGGATCCTAACTGTATTTGCCACAGCTGTGGAGAGTGTGGTTTCCTGTCAGGAGAGACAGGCTGAGAGGAACTTGGTTGTTGTCCCCACTACTGAGTGTTCAGCTTCTAAAATAGGTTGGTCATGCAGAGAGAAGCCTGCCATTGTCACCATTCACAGCTCCACAGCTCTGGCTAAGAGACTGTCTGGGGGGAGAATCAGGCCATAACATAGCTTCTAATCTCTCTCCAAAGGAAGTGACTTTCTTTGTATGAAGTTCAAGTCTAAGCAATCTGAAGAAAAGTGGAGTTTGTGGTGAAAGGCAATTGGGAGGAGATTCTTGGATTTAATGAAGATATAACTTGGACTATAGGCTGTCAAGTTTGCATGAGAGAACTGAAAAAAAGATAATTAGGAGAAGTCTTCCCAGGATTAGAGCAATTATCAAACACTGACCACAGAATCTATTTCTTCAAAAAAGCCACCGTTTGATTGGACCAGTTTGTAGAACAATATAGGCATGCCTTATTTTATAGTATTTTGCTTTGTGCTTCACAGATATTATATATATATAAACATATTTTACAAATTGAAGACAAGATCATTCACCATCAAAAATATTATGATGCTTTTTACTGCAATATTCTGCTTTATTGTGGTGGTCTGAAACCTAACCTGCAATATCTCAAAGATATTGCCCATATATGCCTCAGAGTATTTCTGAAAACAATAGAGCGATCAGCTGGCAATTAATGGAGCTTAATAGCTGGGTGTGGTCAGTGAAAGAGAGGAAGAGTGCCTTCATCCAAGGATAACTACTAGTACAGTGACTTCTTGAAGAGCAACACAACAGAAACTGAGAGTCCAGATTTCACATATGGTTTTTCACATATACTTTTCAGTTCCACAATTACCATTTGGTGTTTTTTTTAAATCATTTATTTCTCCTTATTAATATTCTCTGTTTGAGAGAATCTTGTCATTATACTCCCCTTTACCTCTTTAATCAGGCTTTTTTTTTTTCGTTTGAGGAACGTATTTGTAATGGCTGCTTTGAAGTCTTTTATATGAATCTGATATCTCTGATGCTCTAGGCATTCTTCTCAAAATACAGAGCCAAGAGGAAGACAGATTACCTAATTAGATTATTGCCAGAACTCATAGACATGCTTGCATTCATTTTTTTTATAGCTATGAGCTTACTTTATAGTCTAGTTTTATTTCTCTATGAGATGAAGTTACAATTCTACCATAATTCCCGACATCAAATTCACTCAACAATATTTTCATGTTCTGTTACATTGTTAAGCTTTTCTGTCAGCTTCTCTTCTTGGCTACTTCATAGGCTACAAATTCAGAATTTTCTTACTACATGAATTAAATATAAGCTTTCACTGAGTATGTTTTAAAAAGTGACAACAAAGCATGATTTTTTTCAGATATCCTGGATGTCATTCCCCTAGGAAACCCAAGATTGGTTACTCCAAATGAAATATAGGAAGATTTCTATAAAATATATTTAAAATTGAAATTTATTTTATTTATAAATACTAGTGGCCCAGTGCACAAAATTTGTGCACATTAAAAAGAAATTAATTTGAGGAAATATTTTAATATTGCTACTTGCCCTTTTTCTATAATAGAAGTGTCAGAGATGAAAGGAAATTAGTAGAATGTATATGAAAATCTCCCTCCTGTCAGAGTCTGGGGCATGCTGCAGGACCTAAATCCCAGTCCCTGCTCACCACCTGTACACACTTCAAAAATGCAGGAGACCCAGTGGACCTGGATGGCCCCACTCCCATTGAGTAAGACCCAGACCCAGCCAGAAACACCCCCATCAAACCCTGCCAGGCAAGGGGCACCTGACCTGGTACCAAGGTGGGGGGCATGGCCTGAGGTCCCCTGTCAAACCCTGCAGGGTGAGGGGTGAGGCCTAAGGTCCCTCAACCTGGCCAGGTACCATGTAGCCTCCTGCTGTTTGATCATGACATTATGGCAACCCAGCTAATTTGCATATTCCTCTATTATATAGACAGATTAGACAAAAATTAGAACTAAATATATTATGTTAGATGATGATATGTTTATCTGAAATATTGCCTATGAGAAAGCAATTATGATTATGAACAGCTGAAGAACTTTGGCAGATTTTGTAAAAGTCTGTCAACACACAAATCTTAACTTTTGTTTTTCTATCACTACCATATTTTAAAGATCTGCATGGATGCTTTCTAATAAAAGTGATTTTTATTTTAGAGGCTCAAAGACTGACAGGGATTATAAAAGGACTTGTATGCATGCATATAAACATAACCAATGGATACAGACAGTAGGGGGTTAAGGGCATATGCGGGGCAGGGCAAGGGGGCGTGGCCAGGGAGAGGTCAATAGGGAAAAAAGGAGACTTATAAAATAGTTTAAACAGTAAAGAATTAAAAAAAAAAAGAACAAAATTTTTATATTCACACACGTAGTACAAAAATAAATGGTAAAATTATTATAAAATGGAATGGACAAAATAGATATTCAATTTAATTTTCCATCGATGTGAATTTCACAATAAAAATCAGTTCACTTTGTATTATAGAAGTGCTTATTGGATCTATTTATCCTCACATAAAGCAACTGAACCCAAGTTACCAAATAGTTATTTGTGGGGAGACTTTTTAAAATGCTTCAAAATATTTTTTTGGTTTTACAACTGATTTGCAGATGTGTTCAGCTGTAGAGCTACAAGAAGAACCTGGTTCTTGAAATCGGCAATAAGCTCTTAGTATTGCTAATCCCCTGTGGAGTTAGATTCTACTAATTTAAGTAGGCTACTAGGAAATTTTACTACAGGTAAACTTGGAATTTCATCACCACAATTATGTCACTACTAGAGGCCTGATGCATGGAATTTATTCATGGGTAGGGTCCCTAGGCCTGGCCAGCAATCAGGGCCAATCTGTGGGGCGACCAGCAGGATGATCAGGGGGCCCCCACTGGCACCTGCCTTGACTGTCCTTGGGTCTTCAGGCTGGGGGCAGTTTCTGCATTGAGCGTCTGCCCCTTGGTGGTCAGTGTGCATCATAGTGACCAGTAGTTCTGCCATTTTGTAAATTTGCATATTAGGCTTTTATTATATAGGACTAGAGGCCTGATGCACAAAATTTGTGCAGGGGGCTCAGCCCTCACAGTCATGCAGCTTGCCTCAGCCCTCATAGCCCTGGCTTCATTGGAAGGTCATTCAGCTGTCCAGTCTAATTAGCATATTACACTTTTATTATGATAGATAGGCCACTATTGTCCTAAAGGCTAATGTGTATCATTGCACACTGGCCAGCCAGGCTACTTGAATATAACTAGGTCATGTTTACTCACGGAAATGCTGCTGGCATCTTCCTACACTGAAACAATTTCAGCTTCAGTTTTAAGGGAGATTGTCAAATCCTTATAGCACTGTTGAAGATGTAATTAACAGCTGTGATAATATTCTTCAGTGACAGGTTAACTGAATATTAAAATGCTCAACAATAAACAAAACCCAATAATAATTAAACAAAGTATTTTAACAGTAAAATCACCATTTTTTAAGTGTATATTCAATGAATCTTGACAAATGTTTATAATCTTATAACCACTACTAAAAATAAAATATGGAATATTTGATTCTCTCCAAAAGATTTACCAACAATGCTTTGCATTTAGTTCATTCTCCCCATTCTTAGTCCTGGGCAACTACTAATCCACTTTCAGTTTTCATAATTTTTCCTTTTCAAGAATATCATATGAATGGAGACATAGAATATGTAGCTTTCTGCGTCTGAATTCTCTGACTCAACTTCAAATACTTAAAAGATTCATATTGTTGCATGTTATTAGTAGTTCATTACTTGTATTGCTAAGTACTATTCCATTGTACGGATGTACTAGTTTATTCATCCATTCATCAGTTAATAGAATGTTTTCAGTTTTGGTGAATATAAATAAAGCTGCAATGAACAATTATATACTGCCATGTGTTTCCATTTATCTTAGATAAATGGAAAGGTGTGAAGTTGCTAGGTTGTAATATAAAGAATATTCAGAACTCAATGTTAAGAAAACAAGCAACCCAATAAATACTGGGCAAAAAATGTGAATAAGCATTTTAGCAAGGAAGATATACAAAATGTGAGCATATAAAATTGATACATGTAAAGATGTTCAACATCTTTATAGGAGATTCTAGCCACGAGGCTCAATTAGTTGGAACATCATCCATACAGCAAAAATGGTTGTGGGTTTGATTTCCAATGAGGGCACACACCTAGGTTTCAGTTTCAATCTCTGATCCGGGCATGTACAGGAGGCAACTAATCAATGTTTTTCTCCCACGTAATGTTTTTCTCTCTTTCCCTCCCCCACCCCTCTAAAATCAATAAACATATCTTCAAATGAGGATTAAAAAAATGAAACTCAGTATCATTAGTCATTAAGGAAATGCAAATTGAAACTACAAGATACTACTACAGCTACTAGAATAACTAAAATAAGTGTGGCCAGATACTAATATGAATATGGGACAACTGAAACTTTCATATGTTGTTGGAGAGAATGCAAAATGGTAGAGATACTTTGAAAAGTAGTTTGACTCTTTCTTATAAAATTAAATGTACACTCTCCCCGTCAATTTTCCTACAATTATTTTAAGCAAATGGCTCCACCTAGTGTATATATGGAAAGGAATGCCTATAAAATCTAAATTTACAATTGATTTAGAAGAATTACAGCATGTCCATTTTTAACCTATTTTTGTAGACATTCATATCTTATTTTGAACTTTATTTCTGTGTGGTAGTTTATGAGATCAAGGTTTTTAAAAATCCGAAAGAATAAGTGTATAAAATAAAATTTTTCCATATACTTTTTCTTTTTTAAAAAAATATTCCATTGTCTGGCCAGCATGGTTCAGTTGACCTATGAACTAGGAGATCATGGTTTGATTCCTGGTTGGGGCATATGACTGGGTTGCAAGCTGGATCCCCAGTGTGGGACATGTAATGATTCTCTCTCAACATTGATGTTTCTATCTTTCTCTCTCTCCTATCCTCCTGAAATCAATTAAAAATATAGCACATATGAATATTGTGGTAAAATATGAAGAACATAAATTGTACCATGTGGGCCATTTTTAAGTGTACAGTCCATTTGCATTAAGTACATTCACATTGTTGTGTAACCATTGCCACTATACATCTCCAGAATTTTTCATCATTTCAAGCTAAACCTGTAACCATTAAACATTAACTTCCCAGGCCCTAGTTACCTCTATTCTACTTTCTATCTCTATGAATCTGAAAAATTATATTTTCCTGATTTATTGAGATATAATTGACATGTAATAATATGTAAGTTTAAGATGTAAATGCATTGATTTATATATTTATATATTGCAAGATAATTACCACCAAAATATTAGCTAACATCTTCATTACATCATATAACCACTTCTTTCTTGTGCCACATAGTATTTTCTTAATAGAAGAAAGAGGGAGGAAAATGCTATATAATCTTGGGTAAATCCCAAATATAGAATAATTTTAAAAAAAAGCTTGTTTGCTAAAGAAAAACTGATTAACTTGGAATAAAGTACTAAGCAAACAAGAAACTCCTATGCTTCTACATTAAAGACATTAATTTTTAATATGAGAAATGTCCTATCTTATAAAAGAGTAATATGCAAATTGACTGTCACTCCAAAACCCAAGATAGTTGCCCCCATGTGGTCAAAGATGGCTGTTGGGGAAGGCAGTTGGGGATGACTAAGCCAGCAGAGGAGGGCAGTTGAGGGAGACAAGGTCTGCAGAGGAAGGCAGTTGGGGGAATCCAGGCTAGCATAGGAGGGCAGTTAGGAACAATTGGGCTGGCTGGGGAGCAGTTAAGTGTCAATCAGGCTGACAGTAGAGTGGTTAGGTGTAATCAGGCTGGCAGGCAGAAGTGATTAGGGGCAATCAGACTGAGGCAGGCAAGTGGTTGGGAGCCAGCAGTCCTGGATTGTGAGAGGGATGTCCAACTGCCCATTTAGGTCCACCACGATTGGGCCTAAATGGGCAGTCAGTCAAGGGGTCCCAGATTGGAGAGGGTGCAGGTTGGGCTCCCTTAACCCCCATGCATAAATTTCATGCACAGGGCTTCTAGTTAGTATATAAAATGACTATATAGGGAGATGGTTCTATAGTTCTCAATTTTACTAGTTATTCATTAATGTTTTAATTTTAATTGAGAATTTAACATGTGCCAGACACAATACGAGGCCTACCAGATATAATGATAAATATAAGGCATAGTTCCTATTTTCTAAAAGTTCATGTATTCTGGGACTGAAAGTAACAACACATAAAAATAACAATAACAAATTAAATAAAAAGCATAAAAAATAAAACCACATTCTGCAAACAGTGATATAATTGTAGATACATGGATTCTCAAAAATACTTAACTGCCCTAGCCTATTTGGTTCAGTGGATAGAGCGTTGGCCTGTGGACTGAAGAATCCCAGATTCATTATTGTATACTTCTTATAGCAAGGGTACTTACTATAAGAAGCTAAATGTAATTGAAGTGTAAAAAAGTGTGTTTTTTAAATATTTTTAAAGGCTTTAAATTTTTCTAAATTAGCAATCTTAAAAACTAGAAATATATTACTTCAAGTACTTTAAAAATCCATCTAATGAAAACTTATTCCATTCAATGATTGTTGAAATTATTGACTTATATTGCCTATGTTTAATTTTATAGACTATACTAAGTACCTAGAGCATATTTTTAAATGGCCAGATGCATTCAATTACACATATAAGTCAGATATATGTAGATATTAGAAAACATCAGGGAATTTGTTCAGAATGCTACTTTTTATGTTTGTGCAATTAAAAGTACATTTTAAATGGCATTTATCTTTAAAAAATTAAGTACTTTCATTATTCTACTAGAGGCTGGATGCATGAAAATCATGCAAGAGTAGGTCTTCCTTCCCCCGACTGCTGGCACCAGCTTCCCTCTGGCACCCAGGATCCTGGCTTCCCTCTGGCTGCCTGCAGGCACCCAGGACCCTGGCTTCCCTTGCAGCCCTGACTTCGTCCAGAGGTTGTCCTGAAGGACACCAGGTCTAATAAGCATATTACGCTTTTATTATTATAGATACTCTATACCAAAGATTTTTAAAATATCTAATAGGTTTTATAAATTGTATTAAATACTTTCTAATAGAAACAGGACACAAAATTCCCTCGTATTAATATAGGACGTCAGAGAGAAGCTGTAGTGTAAGCCTTTAGAATGCCATTCTTGCCTTTGGGCATGCTCTCATCAGTGGCCAGCTGTTCTGTTTTTCTAAGACTTCTGCAACCAGGAATTATTTTTATTCTCAGTTTAGAATGGTCATCCCAGATGGTTGGAAAGCTTCATGCTTCTCATGTCTCCTGGCAGTTTGGGTACCTGAAAAGCAAGCAGTACCATCCGTGATTATGATGCTATTCCCATTGTGGCCATGAGAATTCAAGATATTTCTCATCTTATTTAAAAATGGATTGTTTAAATTATTGACTTATATTACCTATGTTTAATTTTACAGACTATATACTAAGTACTAAGAGCATATTAAAAATATTAACTTAAAGAATATTTATTTACTATAGTATGTCAATTTATATAATAAACTACTCAGTGCAGTTTGATTCAAGTCTTAAAATAGCTTTAAAATTATGCAATTCTAAGTTTTTAGATAATAATTCTATAATCTGTTAATAGAAGAAGCTTTTCATGTATATTAACTTATAAATTATAGAAGATTTTAACCACAAATGTTTACGCTATTGTATATAAGAAGTTGTGTTCATTTTGTGGTAAAAAAAAAAATATTCTATGAAAACAATATATAGACTCTTAATAGGCTATAGACCAACCTGTGTGGCTACATTGGTTATCTCTGTTCTTAGGAACTGTGGCTTAGATGTGGCTATATCCTGTTTCAACTCTTCTAATGGAAAAGAGTTTGTAGCCTAATGAATTTATGTTTTACAAATTTTCTTCCCCAAAGGAAGTCAGTGTATATTTCATTATAAACCCCTTACAACATTTTGGTAATGTAAGAGGCAAAACTCTCTTTCCACAACTTAAAAATGAGGAAACTCATGTCCGTTGAAGTTAAGTGGTTTAACAGAAGTCTTCTATTTAGAGCAGTGGTTCTCAACCTTCCTAAGGCCGTGACCCTTGCATACAGTTCCTCATGTGGTGGTGACCCCCAACCATGAAATTTTGCTACTGTTATGCATGGTGATGTAAATATCTGCATTTTCCGATGGTCTTAGATGACCCCTGTGAAAGGGTCATTCAACCCCCAAAGGGGTCGCGACCCACAGGTTGAGAACCACTGATTTAGTGAAATAGGTCTGACTCTCTTACTTCTATTTCCTTTCTACTCATTCAAAATGCATTCTTCGCAAAATATAGATCCTTAGCAGTCTCTATTTTGCGTCTTTAGACTCAGAGTTTCTGATAATTTAAATTCTGCAAGTCAATGTGCAATAAAGATGATGCTGTTTAAGAGACTGAGTTTTCTTCACTTGTTTTATAAAGCAGTGTTTTGGAAGTAATCAGCATCTTCCTAAAGTTTTAAATTTAAAATTATCTTCACACATATGACTTTTTATTTTATTTATGTCTGCGTGGTCATTAAAATTTTCATCTGCCTTTTCCTACCAGTGACAGAAGAAAGGCATCATCCTAAATGGGTTTAGTAGAACAATTCTATACCTAACACATATACAGTCATTTTATGGGGGTTCTTAGTCTAATTGCTGAAAGGGCCTTTTAATATTTTCTATCTCATTTTTAAAAAAATTTATTGCAATGAATAACTGAGTGACTACTACTTCAAAACTAAATATTATAAGTGTGACATTGTGATTAAATTTGGTCTATTATATTCCAGAACTTAAAATACAGGCAACCCTAGGGTATATTATTTGTTCAGTTTCAGACCACTATAATAAAGGGAATATTACAATAAAGTGAGTCACGTGAATTTTTTGGTTTCCCAGTGCATATAAAATTTATTTTTGCTCTCTACCATACTCTATTAAGTATACAATAGCATTATGTCTTAAAGTGTACATACCTTAATTTTAAAATATTTTATTGCTAAAAAATGCTAACCATCATTTGAGCTTTCTATGTGTTATATCTTTTTGTTGGTAGGCTTTGCCCTTATAATATCAAAGTTCACTGATCACAGATCACATAACAAATATAATAATAATGATGAAAAAGTTTGAAATATGGTGAAAATTACCAAAATGTGACACAAAGTGAACAAATGCTGTTGAAAAGATAATGCCTACAGAATTTCTTGATGCAAGGTTGACATAAATCTTCAATTTGTAAAAAAAAACACAATATCTGCAAAATGCAATAAAATGAAGGACAGTAATACAGAGTTCTGTCTTTAACTTTAGAGTTTTTTCCTCACTGTTATTTGACATTGATCTTGGTACTGCCCAAATACTTTTTCATGAAATATGAAGACTTTGTGCCAAAATTCAACAAGAGTGTATGGGGTACCAAAGCATTTAAGTGATTACTACAAGCATGGGTGATGTGCTTAGATTATTAAGCAATTTGAATAACTTTATCTAGATTCATGTATTCTGATTTGATTATTTTTAAGCAAAATTGTTAATCAGTTCAAACAACCAATTAGTTCAAACTTACAATCAGGAAATCTGTCTATTTTAAAAAACAAATTAATGATTTGTCTGGCAATTGATATGTTATTTTCAAGAAAGAAGCTACTAGGTGCCAACTAATAATGTGAATTTTTTTTCAATAGATGGAGTTACACATATGTTGATATATATGTGATTTGATATATATGCTATTTTGTTTTTTGACAGCAAACTTCAAAACTTCATATGTCAAATTTGCTGAAAGTGTTAACATCATAGATATTTTTACACTTAAAAGTGTCAAATTTCATGCAAAAAAAAGAGTATTTGTGGGAAGTTTTAATTCATTACTTTATTTTGAAGAAAAGTTCTGCTGAAAGTTATCATATACTTTGGGAAGCTTATGGTGAACATGCTCCATCACAAGATACTTGTGAATGCTGGTTTAAATGCTTTAAAAAAGGTGACTTTGATGTGAAAGACAAAGAACGTTAACCAAAAAAGTTTGAAGACCAACAGTTACAAGTATTATTGGATAAAGATGCATGTCAGACTCAAAAACAACTTGCAGAAAGATTAAACGTTGCTCAGCAAACAATTTCTGATCATTTACAAGCAATGGGAAATATTTTAAAGGAAGAAAAATGGGTTCCACATCAACTGAATGAAAGACAAATGAAAAATCAAAAAGTCATCAGTAAACTGTTGTTTCAATGTCATGAAAGTAAGTCTTTTGGTCATCGAATTATGACTGGCAATGAAAGGTGGGTTTATTTTGAGAATCCCAAATGCACAAAATCATGGATGGATACAGGTCAACCATCAACATTGACTGCAAGCCAAATCTCTTTGGAAAGAAGACAATGCTCTGCATTTGGTGAGATCAGGAAGGTGTGGTGTATTATGAGTTTCTAAAACCAGGTGAAACCATTAATATTGATCGATACAGACAACAAATAATCAATTTAAACCACGCTTTGATCATGAAATGACCAGAATGTTCCAGAAGACATAGCAAAGTAATTTGGCTTCATCCATCACACACTTCAAAACCAGTTAAAGACACCCTAAAAGATCTTGCCTGGGAAGTATTAACCCACCCAGACCTTGCTCTTCACATGACCACTTGTTCTAATCGATGGCACACACACTTTCTGAGCAGCACTTCAAAACATACAAAGAAGTAGAAAATTGGGTCTCTGAATGGTTTGCCTCAAAACAAGAAAAGTTCTATTGGGACAGTATCCACAAATTACCTGAAATATGGAGAAAATGTATAGCTAGTGATGAACATTACTTTGAGTAAAGCACTTTTGATATTGCTCTTGAAATTATCTTGTGTTCTTTGGTTACAAAATCCGCCATTATTAATTAGCTGATACACCTAGTAAATTGAGTCTTGTGTGTAAGTGCAAACTCAATAGTCAGAACACAAATTCTCATTAATTCAATTAAATCAGATTTGTAGAGGCATATACAGTATTTTCTTTTTCTTAATGTTGTCTTTTTCCATAAGCTGTTGTTTATTTTTCCTTTGTGGGTTGTGGATTTTAGTTTTTTATTGGACTGGCAACAACCTTCTGAACTTACAGATTATGTACTTGTGCAAAGAACTCAGGTTCTAGGTGGTAAGTGCCACACAAAAATACAGTGAGAAGTGAAAGATATGGAAGTTCTATTTCAGAAACAGCTGGTTAAATTTTCCAAGGTACATTTTAATTTAAGGGATATTAAAAATATGCACTTGTTGTGGTTTTATTTTTGCTTTCGCCTGTGATATTCTGGGCACTCCTCCCCCACCCCCAACCCCCCCCACACACACACTCATGATACCTACCTCAGCTTTATCTCTTCTTTTTATCCCAGAAAGTCAGACTAAATTGAATATGTCAATGAATTCAAAAGTTTTAGTCTGTGTATCTCACCAGTTTCCTATAGATCCTTCTTAGTTGCTGTGCTACATAAAAACTTTAGTTTTGCTTTTTGCAATTAAAAAAATAGCTAACTCAAAATTTATTTCTTTGAGGCACACTTTGCAGTATAATGAAAATTATAAAATGCAAGAGAACTTAGTAAAATTTCATATAATTCTCTTCTCAGTCCTAGTGAGAAATGGTAACCATTCCATAAATTCATTTTGCTCCCATCAGCATACCTGTGACAGATTAAAGAAGACATATACTAATCTTTAAGTTCCACAGTTTGCTCAAATAATTCATTACAAGGCAAAATATTTTTTAAGTTAGGACATAATATCTAAACTATCTAAAATAACTCATAGTGGCTGCTCAGTAAACATTCTTTTTTTTTTTGAGTTTTGCAAGGAAGGAAGAAGGAGAGAGAGATAGAAATGTCAATGATGAAATATAATTATTGACTGGCTACCTCCCCACTGGGGACCAATCCTACAACCGGGCATGTGACCTGACCAGAATCAAATTGTGACCTCTGGGGTCATAGGTCAGTGCTCAACCACTGGACTACACTGGCTGGGCTCAGTAAATATTCTTAATGATCTTGTTTTGAAAATGAGCTGGGTAGCTGCTGTTGGCCTATTGTTTTCCTTGCCCAGGTGACAGCCTGCCAAACACAGGGCAGTTAATCAGAGTTTGCTCAGCCTTTTATATCCTTTCTTCTGGGAGATAATTCACATCCTATCTGTCCACAGTGCTAACCAATGTAGTAAGACATACATGCAGTAAGGCATACAACTACAGTCAGGTAGGGAGGTTTACCTATCAATCTGGCTGCATTTGTTCCCACTAGAGAACCCAGAAGGGGGAACATGCCAGATAGCTCACTTTTCGTTCTTCCTCAGGTTGAGTTTTAGGGAGCTTAAATTCTCCCCTGCTGCAATTGAGACTAACTGGTTCCCTCCTTCCCTTCTCCCCAGAGAATAATGCATTCCATCTAATCTGATGTAAGGATTTCATGGAAATGAGAAGAACTGAAAGTTATACAGGAAAGGAGATAATCAGAGGAAGAATTTAGTTTTTAAGCAAAACAAAACAAAACACCTCCAGAGACAGACAACAAAAACACTAAGGTAGCAACTGATTACTTTAAACAGAACAAAGTAGGGCACACCAAGGACAATATTAGGAACAACAGGAAACTTGTTAAACACTGAGGATAATATACATATTTCATTTATAATTTGCAAAATTAAGGACATAAACGTTGTTCCTAAAACTTTTCCAAGATAGTTACCCTTTACTGATGAAGCTAAAATATCATTGATGAATTTGCTGAAGAACTTGGTATCTCTACCATATTTTAGGATACAAATTGTATTAGGAGTCACTAAGTTCTGAGGGATAAAAGCACAAGTCAAACTATCTAAGGAAAATAAATACAAAAGATTCACTGGCAAACATTACTGGGATTGAAGAAATATGTCTCAAGTATGCAAGATTTAAATAGTCTAATCAAATTCTTTCTGTCTACATTCCTGGTTCTACCGCTGTGTCAGTTTCATTGTAGAGATAGTTTCTTTTTCTAACTCAGGGAAGAAGATTGCTGTTAGCTCAGATTTATATCCTGCCAGGTAGAACCTTCCTGGGAAACATCTTAATGTCTCTAGATCAGTTTCAGTGAAGATTCTTATGGCTCCTATTTGAGTTGTGTGACAAGACCTGGGACAGCCTTGGTCATGTGGCTACTCTGAAGTACAGAAGGAAAGCTAGGTGAGATAGTCCAAACCAGAACACATGAGAGAAAACTGTGTAGTTACCACAGAAAAGAGAAAGAATACTAGACAGGTAAACCAACAAATATTCCCTACTATAGTGATATTCTTAATTGGGTATGGTGACAAAGATCATTTATGAGCATTGATTTTTTAAAGGCCACTTTATTAGCAAAACACCATAGAAATGTATTTTATAAGTGTAGATAAAATAGATAGTATAGCATAATTATTAATGTTTCTCCTGTTCATGTTCAAACTTCATTACATTTTAGGTAGCTCAAAAATAAAAAAATGGGAGGGAGGAGAAAATGGCAGCGGAGTAGACAGATGCATCTAGAGCTTTGTCGCTGGGCAGAGGGAGAGAGAGAGGCTGAGAGTCTCATTGGGAGTGTTTGTTGGCAAGATAAGAGTCAGTTGTCCTCCAGGAGAAGGCGGAGAACTGCTGGAAGGGGCTTCCCCACCAGGCAGCCCCACTGCCAGGGGGCTTTTGTCTTCCAGAGCCACCAGGGCGAACGCGGAGCCCAAGCCATCTTGCAGTGGGAGGTGGATGTCTGCGGCGGTCTGAAGCCTTCGGCTGGGCACCGATTGAGCAGCCAGGGACCCGGGGACCCAGAACTCTGCTCTCCAATCGGCGCAAACGCGCAGCGGAACCAGAGATCCACAGAGCACATGGACAGGTCAGATTGCGCCTGAGATAAGGGGGAGGTAGATGTCTGCCGAGGTCTGAAAGCTGCGGCTGACGGAGGCACCCACAGAGCAGCCAGGACCCAGAGTGCAGCTTCCCAGGTGGCACGGACATGCAGGCAGCGGATTCGGAGATCTATGCAGCGCGCGGAAGGATCAGATTTCGCCTGGACCAGGGTGCGGTCTCCTACCCCCACAGGCTAGAGACGCACATGCTGTGGGAGCCAGGCTGCGGGAAAGCTGTCTCTGGAGAGGTCCGCAGAGGTGGTCAGGGCGTGATCCCTGAGTGTGAAGGCAGACCCTCTGAGCTGTTGACAGAGGGGAGCTCTGGAAAATGACTCGCGTTTTGTTTTGTTTTGTTTTGTTTTGTTTTGTTTTGTTTTGTTTTGTTTTGTTTTTCTGGGGCAGAGGGACAGCGTGGAAGTTACTACAGTGTCCCGGCTGCAAAACCCCCACAAACTGGCTTTGAGAACCACAGAGTAGCAGGATCTGAGCACAGCCTAGAGAGGCCCTGTGCTTTGTCTCAGAGATCAATTCCGAAACACTGCCACCCAGTGGATGACACACAAATTGACTCTCGCATAACCACAAAAGAATAAAGAGAGTAAAACACCAAGAGGGGAACACAGGGAGCTGCAGTGCCTTCCCTACTGGGAAACAGGAGTGCCAAGCAGAATAATAGTAGAAGTGAAGGACCACTCTATTTTTCTTCTTTTTTTATTTTTCCTTTTTTCTTTTTTTTTAATTTTTAATTTTTAATTTTAAATTTTCACATATTTTAATTAAAAGAATATTTTTTTCTTTTCGTCTCAATTGATTTTACCTTTATAATTATTACATTTTTGTTTTAAACTAGTATTATTAATTACTACTAGTACTTAACTGTTTTGTAAAAAAAAAAAAACACAAGTGTCATTTTGTTTTCTCTTTATTTTATTTCGGGATTAGAGTTCTACATTCTATTTTCATCTTTCCTTTAGCATAATTTTACTCCAACTCAACTCTACCTTTATGCCAACACTTTCCTCCTAACTTTCCCCATTTTGTTGTCTTGTTTCTCTTTCCCTTTTCCAACTTTAGATTCTCCCTATTTTTCTCTTTACCTGGTTAAAATTTCAACCCATTTATATATCTAATTCCAAATCCCCTACTACAAGTCCACACAAACCTCTCTCTTCTTGTCTTCACTAGCCAAAAAGTTGTTTTTTCTCTATGTCCTTTTTTTCCTATTTGCCTGAACAGTGATTATATCGATTTTTTGAAAATTTTTTGTGAGATTGTTTTAGTTTATTCTACTTCTTTTATTTTGGTTTTTGCTTGCTTTGTTTTCTACCTCTCTTTTCCCTCACCTCCCTCAATACCAGTTGCTATTTGCAATTTGCCTTAATCTCTAGGTACTGGTTGCTGGCCTTTATTGGGATTAGTGACTGTTCTATTGGAGTTGTCTCCTGACATCTATATTTTGTTCCTCTTTTCTCTCTTATTCACTTTCCTTTCTCTATGACTTTTTTCTCTTTCTCTTTCCTACTCCTTCTTCTCCTTTTTATTTTCTTATTTTATTTTATTTTATTGTTCATTTATTTATCTTTTTTTTTTCTTTCTCACTTTCCCAATTTGATTTTGGCATTTCTTTCTTTTCTTTTTTCCTCATTTTCCTCTTCTTCTTTCTCTATTTACCCCTAATTTGTCCTTCATTGGCAGTCACCTTATTTGTGATTTTTAACATCTTGAATATATTTCTACTCAGTGCTTTGTGTGCTGTACCTGGTCGTGTTCTAGTTTGTGCCTTTCAATCAACATAGGAGAGAGAACTACATAACCAGACACCCGGAGAAGAAAGACCATGGGCAGAAAAAGAAATAGCCCACATAAGACAGAAAGGCAGGTTTCACCAGAAAAGGAAGTAAACAAAATAGAACCAGAAATAAGCCTACCAGAGAAAGAGTTCAGAGAAACGATCATAATGTGGTTGAAAAGAATGAAAGACAAATTTGAGTTTATGAGTAAGAGCCAAGAGGAAATGAAGAACCTAGAGGAGGTGCAGAATAAACAAGAAGAAATGAAAAATGACATCACTGCTATAAAGAACTCAATAGAAAGCATCAAAAGTAGACTAGAAGAAGCAGAGGACCGCATCAGTGAGCTAGAAGACACGGTAGGAAAAAATACCCAAGTACAACAGCTTCTAGAAAAAAAAGTTAAAAAGGAAGAGGAGAGCCTAAGGGAACTTTGGGATAACATGAAACAAAAAAACATCCGCATTATTGGGGTTCCAGAGAGAGTGGAAATTGAACAAGGATTAGAGAACCTGTTTGAAGAAATAATGACAGAAAATTTCCCCAATATAGGAAAGAAAAAACCCACTCAAATCCAAGAAGCTCACAGAGTCCCAAGCAAAATGAACCCCAACAAACTGACACCGAGGCACATTATAATTAAATTGGCAAAAACCGAAGACAAAGTAAGAATCTTAAAAGCAGCCAGACAGAAACAGAAAGTTACCTACAAAGGAACGCCCATAAGACTAGCTACTGACTTCTCAACAGAAATTCGTCAGGCCAGAAGGGAATGGAATGAAATAAACAAAGTCATGCAAAGGAAGGGTCTGAATCCAAGAATACTGTACCCTGCAAGACTCTCAATCAAAATTGAAGGTGAAATCAAAAGCTTCACAGACAAAAAAGGACTAAGGGAATATATTACCACCAAACCAGCAATGCAAGAAATGTTAAAAGGTCTGCTGTAATAAAAAGAAAGAGGAAGCAAAGAAGGAACTCGGGGATAAGGCCTAAAAATGGCAACAGATAAGTACTTATCAATAATAACTTTAAATATAAACGAATTAAATGCTCCAATGAAAAGCCATAGGGTAACCGATTGGATAAGAAAACATGATCCATATATCTGCTATCTTCAAGAAACCCACCTTAGGAAAAGAGAGGCACACAGATTGAGGGTGAAGGGATGAAACATGGTATTTCAGGCAAATGGAAATGAAAAAAAAGCTGGGGTTGCAATACTCATATCTGACAAATTAGATCTCAAAGTGAAGGACATAACAAGAGATAAAGAAGGACACTTCATAATACTAAAGGGAACAATCCAACAAGAAGAAATAACTCTGGTAAACATATATGCACCCAATATAGGAGCACCTAAATACATAAAAAAACTCTTGGAGGATATTAAGGGAGAGATTGACAGCAATACAATCATAGTAGGAGACTTTAATACCCCACTGTAACCATTGGACAAATCCTCTAAACAAAAAATCAGAAAAGAAACATCAATCCTAAATGACTCACTAGACCAGATGGAATTAATTGACATCTTCAGAACATTTCACCCCAAAGCCACAGAATATACATTCTTCTCCAGTGCACATGGGTCATTTTCAAAGATAGACCATATGTTGGTCATAAGAAATGTCTCTTCAAATTCAAGAAGATAGAAATCATATCAAGCATTTTCTCAGACCACAGTGGCATAAAACTGGAAATCAACTATAATGAAAACAATAGAAAGAAATCAAACACATGGAGACTAAACAGCATGCTATTAAACAATGACTGGGTAACCAGAGAGATCAAGGAAGAAATAAAAAACATCATGGCAACAAATGACAATGACAACACAAAAATACAAAATTTATGGGGCACAGTGAAAGCAGTCTTGAGAGGGAAGTTCATAGCCCTACAAACCTACTGCAAAAAACAGGAAACAATGGTAATAAATTACCTGAACCTACAACTAAAAGAGCTAGAACGAGAGCAACAAGAAAAGCCCAGTGTACTCAGAAGGAAGGAAATAGTGAAGATAGGGTGGAGATAAACAACTTGGAGACCAAAGAAACAATTCAAAAGATCATCAAAACAAAGAGCTGGTTCTTTCAAAGGATAAACAAGATTGATGGACCCCTAGCCAGGCTCACCAAGAAGCAAAGAGAGAAGACCCAAATAAACAAAATCAGAAATGAAAGAGGAGAAATAACAACAGACCCTGTGGAAATACAAAGGATTGTTAAAAAATACTATGAACAACTCTATTCCAACAAATTGGACAACCTGCAAGAAATGGACATTTTCCTAGAAAAATATAACCTCCCAAAACTCAATGAGGAGGAAACCAAACATCTCAATAGTCCAATAACTATGGAAGAAATTGAAGCAGTCATCAAAAAGCTCCCAGCAAATAAAACCCTGGGTCCAGATGGCTACACAGGAGAGTTTTGGCAAACATTCAAGGAAGAATTAAAACTTATCCTCCTCAGACTATTCAAAAACATTCAAGAAGAAGGAACACTCCCAAACACCTTCTATGAAGCCAGCATCACCCTAATACCAAAACCTGATAAAGACAACACAATGAAAGAGAATTATAGGCCAATATCTCTCATGAACATAGATGCCAAAATCCTCAACAAAATTCTAGCAAATCGGATCCAGCAGAACATCAGAAAGATCATACACCATGACCAAGCATATTCATCCCAGGAATGCAGGGATGGTACAATATCCGCAAATCAATAAATGTGATACATCACATAAACAAATTGAGAAGTAAAAATCACATAGTCATATCAATTGATGCAGAAAAAGCATTTGACAAAATTCAACACCCTTTCTTGATAAAAACTCTCAGCAAAGTGGGAATAGAAGGATCATACCTCAACATCATAAAAGCCATATATGATAAACCCACAGCTAACATCATACTCAATGGGGAAAACTAAAACTATTTCCCCTAAGAACAGGAACAAGACAGGGATGCCCCCTCTCACCTCTCCTGTTCGACATAGTACTGGAAGTATTAGCCATTGCAATTAGACAAGAAGAAGAAATAAAAGGCATCCAAATTGGAAAAGAAGAAGTAAAGCTGTCCTTATTTGCAGATGACATGATATTGTACATAAAAAACCCAAAGGATTCCATTCCAAACTAATTGAGTTAATTAATGAATTTGGCAATGTAGCAGGATACAAAATTAATGCTAAGAAGTCTGTGGCATTTCTATACACTAATAGTGAAATTATAGAAAGAGAAACTAAAAAAGCAATCCCATTTACCATCGCACCAAAAAAATTAAGATACCTAGGAATAAACCTAACTAAAGAAGTAAAAGACCTTTATGCAGAAAACTACAGGACACTGAAAAAAGAGATAGAGGAAGATGTTAACAGATGGAAGAGCATACCATGCTCATGGATTGGGAGAATCAACATCATTAAAATGTCCATACTACCCAAAGCAATCTACAGATTCAACGCACTACCCATTAAAATACCAACGACATATTTCACAGACCTAGAAAGAATTCTTCATAGATTCATCTGGAACAAAAAAAGCCCACGGATAGCTACAGCAATTCTGAGAAGGAAGAATAAAGTAGGTGGGATCTCAATACCAGACTTCAAGCTATACTACAAAGCAACTGTTCTCAAAACAGCCTGGTACTGGCACAAGAACAGAAATATAGACCAATGGAATAGAATAGAGAACCCAGATATCCACCCAAACAACTATGCTCAATTAATATTTGACAAAGGAGGCATGAACATTCAATGGAGCCAAGATAGCCTCTTCAATAAATGGTGTTGGGAAAATTGGACAGATACATGCAAAAAATTGAAACTGAACCACCAACTTACACCAAATACAAAAATAAACTCAAAATGGATACAGGACTTAAACCTTAGAAGGGAAACCATAAAAATACTAGAGGAATCCACAGGCAGCACAATCTCAGATATATGCCGAAAGAACTTCTTCACTGATACTGCTCCAAAGGCAAAAGCTAAAGAAAAAATAAACAAATGGGACTACATCAAAATAAAAAGCTTTTGCACAGCTAAAGAAACCATCAAGAAAACAACAAGAAAGATCACTGTATGGGAGAACATATTTGCAAATGTTATCACTGATAAAGGTTTAATCTCCAAAATCTACAGCCAACTTATACAACTTAATAAAAGGAAGACAAACGATCCAATAAAAAAATGGGCAACGGACCTAAATAGAACCTTTTATAAGACGACAGAAGGAAGGCCAAGAGACACATGAAAACATGTTCAAAGTCACTAATCATCGGAGAGATGCAAATCAAAACGACAATGCGATACCATCTAACACCTGTCAGAATGGCAATCATCAACAAATCATCAAACGACAAGTGTTGGCGAGGATGCGGAGAAAAAGGAACCCTTGTGCACTGTTGGTGGGAATGTATACCGGTGCAGCCACTGTGGAGAACAGTATGGAGTTTCCTCAAAAAACTAAAAATGGATCTCCCATTTGACCCTGTAATCTCACTCTTAGGAATTTATCCTAAGAAATTACAAACACCAATCAGAAAGGATTTATGCACCCCCATGTTCATAGTAGCACAATTTACAATAGCTACAATTTGGAAAGAGCCTAGGTGCCCGTCAGCAGATGAGTGGATCAGAAAACTGTGGTACATCTGCACAATGGAATTCTATGCTGCCATTAAAAAGAAGGAATTCTTACCATTTGCAGCAACCTGGTTGGAACTGGAGAGCCTTATGCTTAGTGAAATAAGCCAGTCAATGAAGGAGAAGCATGACATTATCGCACTCATTGGGGGATAATAAAGAACATTATAAACAGCTGAACAAAAGGATAGATACAGAGACAGTAAAGTTTCAAACAGACTGTGAAATTACAGCAGGAAGATTAAAGTTAGGTGAGGTAGATAAGAGATCAGTCAAAGGATTTGTATGCATGCATATAAGCATAACCAATGAACATAGACACTGGGGTGTTGGGGTATGCGTTGGAGGGAGGGGGAGCAATGGGGAGATATGTATAAAAAATTAATAAAAAAATAAAAAAATAAAGTAAAATAAAAAATAAATAAAAATAAAAAATGCCCTGCTGGGTGTGGCTCGGTGGTTGAGTGTCAACCCAGGAACCAGGAGGTGGCAGATTCAATCCCGTTTGGGGTACATGCCTGGGTTTTGGGTTTGATCCCCAAAGGAGGCCATGCAGGAAGCAGCTAATCAGTGATTCTCTGTCATCATTGATGTTTCTATCTCTCTCTTTCTCCCTCTCCCTTCCTATCTGAAATCAATAACAAATACATTTTTTTAAATAATAATAAAATCTACTTCAGTGTGACCAATTAGACTTACAAATCTTCTAGGCAAATAGCACTGAAGGAATGCTATGATAATTGCAATGGTCTTGAGTGGCAGAAATGTATAATAAAGTTGTTATAACAGAATTTTAATAATTCTTATTGGTGTTCAGTGTAGAAAACAAAATGCTGACATGAAACTGATGATAGCTGTCAGGTTGCACAAAATGAAGGTAAATCCTCAGGGTAGCAAGTCTCCTTTAAAATTCATTTGTGGCTAACTTAAAAAAATAACTATTAAATAAAAGCATTTTATTTAAAAAATGGATTTTTAAAGCCTGTGGTTTTATCTGTATACTAGAGGCCCAGTACACAAAAATTCATGCACTGGAGGTGGGGTGTCCCTCAGCCTGGCCTGCCCCCTCTCCCAGTCCAGGAGCCCTCAGGGGCAGGAGGCAAGCCAGTTATAAGGGGAAGACGACACCTCATCACACCTCTGCTGCTGCCACTGCCAGTAGTGCAAGCCTCAGCAAGCTCTCATTACCTGAGCCTCGGCTGCCCTGGGTGGCTGGGCAGTTGCCATCCAAGGTTTGCCTGCACCTTGGGCCAGTCCGGGGACCTGTGGGACTGAGGGAACTGGGGGACTTTGGAGAGAGATGCTCAGCAAAGCTGTGTTCCACCTGGGGGTGGGCCCAGCCTTGCTGTGAGCCTACCACCCCAGCAGGCCTGAAGGGACTGGGTGCCGCCATCTTTGAGGGCAAGGCAGTCAATTAGCATATTCCCTCCTTATTAGATAGGATAGATAGATCTGATTTATCCTACAGGTATAAATATAATAACTTTAATTATATAATATTTATGAAATGCATTGAGCAAATCTCTTCAGAGAAAATTTGATACCTAAGTCATCTCAATTAATACAGGAACCTCATAGCACTATTAACTTTAAACTACACTTGAGGAAATCCACGAAAACATGATATAGAATTGATAAATAATGGAGTTAGAATAGATTAATGTCTACATTCATGTTTTTAATCACTATATTACCTCTCATTCAATGACTCTTATTAAGTGAATGGATTAATAATTACTGAGAATCAACCCCAATACTCTGCCATGCCTGAATGAAAAAAAAATGTTAAAATTAGAAAGAAACCAAAATGGATATTAGTTCACTTAAAAAGAAGACAGAGAAAATAGCCCTTTCATATGTTAGGAATGTAATATTAATTAGTCAAAATCTTTAGGATAATGTAAGGCTATTTTTGTAGAGCAAGACACATGTTTCTTTTTTATTTTTTAATTCTTTAATGTGTAAGGTATTACATATAGTATTACATATGTCTCCTTATTCCCCATTGAACTCTCCCCAGCCACCTCCACTCGCCAGCATGTGCTCTCACCCCACTAGGGTCTATGTCCATTAGTTGTGCTTATATGCATGCATACAAGTTCTTGATCTCTTAACCCCGCTCCTTGACTTCCCTCTGTTTGATGCTTCTCTGTCTCTGGTTCTATTTTTGTTAATCTGTTTATATTGTTCATTATATTCCATAAGTGAGTGAGATCATGTGATATTTATCTTTTTTCTCACTGGCTTATTTTGCTTAGCATAATGTTCTCCATGTCTATCCATGCTGTTGTAAATAATAAGAGTTTCTTCTTTTTTTTACAGCAGCATAGTATTCCATTGTGTAGATGTACCACAGCTTTTTAATCCACTCATCTGCTGATGAACACTTAGGCTGTTTCCAAATCTAAGCTATTGTAAATTGTGCTGCTATGAACATATGGGTGCATATGTCATTTCTGATCGATGTTTCTGATTTCTTAGGATATATTCCTAGAAATGAGATTACTGAGTCATATGGGAGTTCCATTTTTCATTTTTTTAATGAAATTCCATACTGTTTTCCACAGTGGCTGCACTAGTCTGCATTACCAACAGCAGTGCATGAGGGTTCCTTTTTCTCCACATCCTTGCCAGCACTTGTTGTTTGTTGATTTGTTGACAATAGCCATTCTGACAAGTATAACATTGTCATTTTGATTTGCATCACTCATATGATTAGTGACTTTGAGCATATTTTCATATATCTCTTGACCTTCTGTATGTTCACTTTTGAAAAATAAGACAAATGTTTCTGGGAGAAAATTTTGACCTACTAGATCTACTAGAAGCATAGCATTTGATTTAAGCATGCATACACACACACACACACACACATACCACACACACATATACCACTCTAGTATGTGCTATCAATTCAATATATACATTTAATATTTAATTTTTTTTTTCTTGAGGCAAGAGTCAAATGTATGGTAACCTACATGAATTTCTATTTTCTTTTACCAAATGTCACTTATTGTTTGTCCTTTGATATTTCAGTAACAATGCCATCTGACAGTGCTGCTGAATTCAGTGTCTGCTTTGCTTGAATACTTAGCTGTTTTTATGAGATGTGACACATAGCTATCTGACACCTGGCAATATGTGGTAACTTTTGCCTGAATATCATTGACTTTAAAAACAAACACTTGAAATAGATTGACTAATAATAGATTCTAGACAATGGAAGTAAAGAAGAGATGATGGATTAATGCAAAACAAAACAAAATAAAACAACAATTAATACTAATGATAGTCTTTGCAGAAGCATAATTTCTGTCCAAAAGGTAATGAGCTTTAGACCTCAAATATCAGATGAGTCACTTTGTTTCAATATCCAGGAAAACCTTTTTGTATGTTCATTTAAAAGCTATCTTAATGAACATTGTACTTTTGCACTCTCATTGGTAATGGATGAGAGTGGAAAGCTACAGAATTCACAGCACATAACAGTTCTCTCCAAACTTCTGCACTAAGATGTGAATAAACTTTGGGATGACTTCTTGCAACAGTGATGACTGTGATGATCCCAGTCCCGGAAGAATTTACTGTTTTTCTAGCCAACACCTGATGTTCTAGGCCTCTGACCTCTTTTTCTTACAGCATTTACCAAAAAGGGCTTATAATTGTGAATCCTTCCTCTGTATATATTGCTTACAACTTAGAAATGTGTTTCTCAAGAAACTGAAAGGGATGCTTTTGAAATGTAATCTCCAGGATAGAGCCTGTCTCCCAGTCTCTGTGGAAGGATTGAATCCAAACAACCATAATTACCAACAGACAGACACAGTTGTGTTAGGGGCAGAAATATAATATTGGGGACTAGTTATCCTATATAATAAAACCCTAATATGCAAATCAACCAAACAATGGACTGACTGGTCGCTATGACAAGCACTGACCATCAGGAGGCAGACACTCAATGTAGGAGCTGCCTTCTGGGGGTCAGTGAGCTCCCACAGAGGGAGCACCACACAGCCAGAAGTGGGCTCACAGCTGGCAAGTCCTCAGCACTAAGGACCTCCAAGGGGTCCCAGACTATGAGAGGGTACAAGCAAGGCTGAGGTACAATGTCATGAATGTCATGCACTAGGCTTCTAGTTAGTTATGAGAAATAAAATGAGAACTATTAATCATAAAAAATAAATAAATAAAAGCTATCTTTATGAAATTCCAGCTTAATCTTAGTTAAAAGATCATTATTCATCCTAATTTGTTGGCTCCTCTCTAGATAATACTAAATGCTCCTATTTCTATCTCAGGTCTGCAATTACCTTGTAAGTCAGTCATTTAAATATATTATTCACTATCAAGAACTGTATTGCCTTTCCTTTATTCTTTAAATAAATTGCTCTATTTTGTTATTCTTTATCTATAATGATAAAAGCATAATATAGTAATTAGACTGGATATCCTTCCAGACATCCTTCTGGATGACCTTCCAGATGAAGCTGCAGTGGCAGGGGCTGAGGCAGAGGTGCTCCTACAGTGGATGGGGGCTTCTGCCTCAGCTGCTGGCTGCTCCTGCAGGTGGGCGGGGGCTGGGGCAGCTACAACAGTGGGTCAAGCCCTTTGCACAAATTTCATGCATTAAGCCTCTAGTATTATATATTTTGAGATAAGTTACAAATGAGTAGTAGCACAAGAAATATTTTATTTTACTTAAAGTTCGGTGGTTTTTTTTCTATCATCTTCTTAATATCAGGACTTTAGAATCATGCTATAAACGATTATCTTGTTAAAACTTCTCAACATTTAAGTCTTTTTAATCTGTTCAGTTCACATAGATGTACAGAAATAAGAGAGGCCCATGGAGAATTATTTTCTAATACTCAGGGCTCTCTTTCCACATATATAATACCTTAATCAATAAAGGAAAAAAGGATAGAATTTTATCCCCCCTCCTCCCAATTAATAAATTGAGGTCCTAATGCCTCAAACCTCAGAATATAACCTTATTTGCAAATAGAGTTATTGCAGATGTAATTAGTTAAGATGAGGTTAAACTGCAGTAGATGGGCCCCTAATCCAATGAGACTGCAGTCTTTTTAAATATGGGAAATTTGGGCACAGATATGCCCAAAGAAAAGACCATGTGAAAATGAAGCCAGAGATTGCTTTGAGGCTTCAACAGCCAAAGAATGGCAAAGATACCAGCAAAGCACCAGAAGTTAGGGGAGAGCCATAGAATAGATTCTCTCTCACAACTTTCAGACACCTTGATCTTGAACTTCTAGTTTCCAAAACTATGAGACAATATATTTCTGTTGCTTTAGCCACTAAGTTTGTGATATTTTTTAATAGCAGCTCTAGGAAACTAATATAGATTCACATAGACTTTTAGAAGACCTGATCCTACCATGCAGTGACACTTGAGGGGAATCTGAAAGCCACTCTACAACTCTACAATCTGAGCTCATATCAGCCCCTGCAATTTAGGTGGTATGGATTAATCCTTCAGCTCAGCAAAGGCTGTACCTGAAACTCAACAGCAAAAAAGAATATCACTAATCTCAAAGGGCATTTCTAAAGCTAGGATGTTAGTGCTGGAGCAACTCTTCAGACTGAACTATCAATATTACTGACATGCCTGTCCTAAATTCTGGACCAAGTTTTCTTGGCTCTCGGCAATTGTAAAACTCAGTCTTGCACAATTCTGCCTACATCTTCCTTTGGTCTACAGCACAGATTCTAAGCCTTGCCTTGTCCTACCATCACCCCATCTCAATAGTGAGAGATGTAGCCTGTATTCTAGTGATCTGCACATGAGAAAGGATGCACATAGTAGAAAACTGACAAGGTGAGAGCAGAGCTACCCTTTTCCTCCACAAAAGCAAATGGTTACTAAAGTATGAGCTCATGTGTGATGTACCCTGTGTCTCCAAGGTAAAGAACTTGAACAAGAAGTTCCCTGCCTTTAGAATAATAATAGCATCCAACTTTTTGTCTTTTTTACCCCACGAAGTATTTTGCCTATGATTTCTAGTTGACCCTTTATAAAGACCACCATTCTCAGCATCTACTGAATACCTACACTGTGTTTGTACTATAGTAGGTTTTTCTAAAAAATATATATTTTATTGATTTTTTTAAAGAGAGGAAGGGAAATGGATAGAGAGTTAGAAACATCAATCAGCTGCCTCCTGCACACTTCCTTCTGGGGATGTGCCTGCAACCAAGGTACATGCCCTTGACTGAAATCGAACCTGCAATCTTTCAGTCTGAAGGCCGATGCTCTATCCACTGAGCCAAACCAGTTTCGGCTAATATATTTAATTTTAATTCATATGCAGTATGAGGTCAGGCATTATTCTTCACATTTTATCATTAAGGATATTGAGGCTCAGAGCTGTTAAATATTTACAGTGGCAGAGTAGAAATTTTGGCTGACAAGATTAATACACTGATAATCTAGGATGTAATTATAAACATAAAAATACCAAAAGAAAAATATTAAAATTATATAAACAATAGAAATCTCTATTTGCATTTCTATAGTCAGAGATTTATTGCCCTAGGGCAGTGGTCAGCAAATTCATTAGTCAACAGAGCCAAATATCAAAAGGACAATGATTGAAATTTCTTTGGAGAGCCAAATTTTTTAAACTTAAACTTCTTCTAATGCCACTTCTTCAAAAATAGACTTGCCCAGGCTGTGGTATTTTGTGGAAGAGCCACACTCAAGGGGCCAAAGAGCCGCATGTGGCTCGCAAGCCACAGTTTGCATACCACTGCCCTAGGGAACATACTAGTGACTGTTAGTATCTCAAAAGTAACAGAAAAAATAAAAGAGATTCTCTCTATATATAATGTACTAAACTTTTAATGACACTGTTTTCCCACTTTAGGCTCAAAAAGTCCTGTTTTATTTACTCTCACCCTATCACCCGTCTTCTCTCTCCAAGCATGAGCGTGGCCTGAAATACCATGACAAACATAGGCAAAGTATACAAGCAATACCTTTCATTCTGTTTCACAAATTGCTGTACATTTCCCCCCATTATTCCAGACAAGTAGATCTTGGTCCTTTACTGAAACTATAAGAACTGATTTCTAGACCCCAAATTGCATAAGCCTGTTGAAATAATAAAGAAATGCAATAGCCTGGCTAGATCTACTGTCCTTGAGACTGTGGAAAATGGAGTTTCCTGAAGCTCATAAGCTTAATATTACTTGCAATAAGATGATTTCCCCAGAGATGCTGTTTTGCTATGGACTACCCTAGATTTATGACACTATTCCCAGCAAGATTCTGGATTCATTCTACCAACATCCTTTTATAAATTCATGAATCAAAACACAGAAAATTAACAAAGAGATGAATCAGAAGATCACAATACCTACCAAAAGCCAACTTATTTTGTACTGTCATGCAGGAAAAACAATTACTCTCTATAGGAACTTAGTTTAATTTAATATTAAAATATTCAACTCTGAAGATTATTGAAACTTTTAAGGGATTATCTCTGAAATAGTTCATTAAAAAATGTATTTGTCCTGGCTGGTTTGGCTCAGTGATAGAGCATTGGCCTGCAGACTGAAGCAAACCAGGTTTGGTTTTGGTCAAGGGCATGTGTCCTAGTTGCAGTCTCAATCCCTGGCATTGGCCGAGGCACATGTGGGAGGCAACCAATCAATGTGTTTCTCTCATTTCAGTGTTTCTCTCTCTGTGTCTCTCCTTCTCTCTTCCATTCTCTCTAAAATGGAAAAATATCATCTGGAGAGTTTTAACAACAACAATTACAATTTGTAATTATATATGTGTGTGTATATAATGTTTATACAGTATATACTAATCATATATACTGTATAATGACTAATGAGTGGTCAGCAAACTCTTTAGTCAACAGAGCCAAATATCAACAGGACGATTGAAATTTCTTTTGAGAGCCAAATATTTTAAACTTTAACTTCTTCTAACACCACTTCTGCAAAATAGACTTGCCCAGGCCATGGTATTTTGTGGAAAAGCCACCCTTAGGGGCCAAAGAGCCACATGTGGCTTGCGAGCCACAGTTTACCGACCATGGTACTAATGTAAGTAAAATGGTCATTCCTTACCTGAGAGAAACAAATGGTAAGGAGCCAATCCATTCCTTTTCTTGCGAGTAAAAGAGAGGAAGAATTTCCTCTTTTATTTGCAATAACATGAATTCAGGGATTCATATTTTCCAAAGACACTAATTGCACTTACAATTTTTTTTTCTCTTAAGACAATAGGATAAGTGAGATCTTAGAGCAAGAATTGGGAAAAAGATGATGATTTGTATTCATGCTTTTCTTCCTAACAGTTTCTTTCTTGTGCAGACAGAGAGGAACAGGAAATAAATATTTTAGCAAGTCAAAAAACTGTAGGGACTGAATATTATTATTAAAGGATAATACTAGGTACACTGAGAAAATTAAATGGAATGACATAACCTCCCTTCTGGCTATAAGTGTCTATGAATTAAATAAATATTAAATACATAGTATTAGACATTTTGTATAAATAATTTTTGAGATAAGTTGTAATTTCCTTTATTTTCACTTATCATTAATTTTCCTTCCTAATTTCTTTACTAATATACAATTTCAAAGCAAAATGTTGTGTGTGTGTGTGTGTGTGTGTGTGTGTGTGTGTGTGTATTTGCATTTAGAGTATGCATAAGAACTATACAAGATAGTGCCTAAGAATGTGGGCTTCAGACACAACTTGAATGTGAATCCTGGCTGAGCCAACTGATAAGTTTGTGACCTTGAACAAGTGATATCACATCTCTTTGTCTAAATTGTCTCATATGTAAAATAGATTAATAGCATTACATGGTGTTGTTCTAAAAATAAAAAGACTCAATATGGTGGCCTACACTGGGTACATCAACACTTTAAAGGGTATGTGTGCCGTGCCAGCACAGCCAAGGATGAACCTGAGTGGGGGTGGCCAAAAGGCTTAGAAAAGATAGAAAAGCTGGGTCTCGGTGGGACACTGCTTCCTCATGGAGAGATAGTGCTACGGTCTACAAGCCATGTCTTTATTTTATAGCAGGATGCCACAAGAAAAAGTAAGGGCATGGTCAAGGTGTTTACAACATTCTCGTGGGTCTTGATCCTACTCAACTATACCCATCTGAACTCTATCAAGCCCACATCACTCAAGCACGTGGGGCCACATGTTTGACCATAAGTTTAAGCTTACAACTACAGCTATTGGCTATAATTGTGCTGGGAGGGCTCTGCCCTCCAAGCTGGGACTTGCACGTGGCCATGAGAGGACTATGCCTTCTTGTTAATTCAAGGCTTGAACCTGTCCAAACACTGTAGCCATGCCCCACAGGTATGGGCAGTTTTAAGGGAATCATTTTTCAGATCCTAAGTCACACGCATTCTGCCTGAACACTTGAGGCTGGAAAAGGGTCATGTCAGAGGTGTCATGCCTGTTTTCCTCTCTCTTTTCACTGCTATTCTTTTCCACATTCTAAAGTAAGGTATACCTTCTATCCATCCAGGAGCTTACTTTTCTGCTTTCATTTAATATATAAATTCTCCAGCATCTCATAAAGTGACTAAATGGAATAGTGTTGTTAGTATTCAGATAGTGAGTGGCATTAATGAGTAAAAAAAATTTTTTTTGCAAGTCTGGTGATTTTCAATTCTTTGCTTTCAAAAATGAAGGAGGACCTAATTGAGTTTTCAGCTGATAAGTCATTAGAAATAATTATGGATGATGAGAACAGAGGTCTCTTCCATTCTTATCTACCTCTGCATGTGAATAAGTTTCTTAGCTTGTTATGTATCCATGGTCAAATTTTAAAATATTTAAAAAATATAAACATTAAATATACACATATATATAAATGTATTAGATGGTAGGTATCAAGTTGTTTTATGACCTAACCCTAGAAGGCAGGAGCCATCATTCTGGCTATAGTCACAAGAACCCATAATCAGGGGAAGACATAGATGGAGAACTGTCATTATCACATTGTGATAAGGTGAAATGTATTATTGCAACCCTATCATTGAAAAATAAAAGATACCACATATTATGGTATTTTTGAAACTAAAATCTTAGAACTAAAAGTAACTAAATCTTAGAACTAACAGGTACCCTTTCAGTGTCACATTAGGGATTGTCTAACTGGTCCAAAGAGGTATTATTATCTGAGTTTCCAGAGGTGAATACCCTTGTTTGACTTGCTTTTCATAAGGATTGGGATATTTTATATCTCTGTAAAGGTAGTTATTAATTGTAAAAGCTGGTTGACATGATTGTTTTCTGATAGTAATATAAATAAATTTTGCTTGAAAGATGAAATTATTTCTGCCTTGCAAAAACAATGAACCCTAGAAGTTACAGTATTATTGCCCCAAAGGATATTAATTAATATTGTATTTAAATTAGCATTCATTTTGAAACTAGTCTATCTTGCTGGTTTCCTTATTAATGGGGTGAATAACTTTCTTTGAGTGAGCAATGTTTTTATTTTTGAAAATAATGCTTTGCCATTAAAGATTTGTAGGATGCCTTAATATTCTTCAAAAACATCCTAGTAATTCCTGAGGAAGTGAACCTAGTAAATGCCTGGGTTTCCAACATCCCCTCTCCCTCCCTGGGTTGGGGAGACAATGAATATGATGAAGAGATTGGGTGTTCCAAGAGGAGGAAGTCTTTCTGGCTCTCCTTCACCTTTACTGCCAATCCTCTCAGGCCTTGCCTCTACTCTCCCCTGCTGAAGACCCCCTCCTTTCAGTCAATGGATTCTACTAATGCAGTAAGGTCCGGGGAAGTGTAAGTTCTTTCAAACACTCAAACCAAAACATCTATCAATCAAACCTTTCTCTACCCAAGATGATCTACTTAAAGCTTAATTATACTGCATTATGATCCCAAAGGAGTCTTGGTTGCTTTCCTCAGCTTCACTGAAGATGCTTTTCTAGGAAGGAGTTGGAGATAGAATAGGATTGAGAATCAAACTATAATTATACATATATGTATGCATGTGTATTGTATATATTGTCAGGGCCCTAACAGGGAAACAGAAACCAGAGATCTCTCTACAAATGTGTTTGTTTTTAAGAAGTGAATGCCAGGAATTGGTTAAATAGGTGGTGGAAAGGCTGAGAAACCAGACATAGCACAGTGAGGCACTCCAGCTATGAGCAGTAGCAGGCAGCTGCCTCACTCCTATGGCTGCAAGGAAAGAAGGGGAAGGCAGTGTTTCTGAAGTTCATGGGCTGGTTTTAAAAGGCAGACATTGGAATCATGGGGGTGATGCAGCTGTTGGCAGAGAAACTGCAAATGCAGATAGAGAAGAGTCTGGTTTCTTCCTTCTCACCTTCCCTCCGGCCAAACCTATCAGGGAATCCTATCAGGGAACAGATGATTACAAAGTCTGAGAACTGCAGCCTGCAGGCCCAGTCCTGTGAAGAGAACAGAGCAGCAGAAGGGGGAAGAAGGAAATGGGACAATATTGGTGCATTGTGTAGTGGGACCCTAAAGAGGTCAGGTGAGGCTAATTTTCTGTTTCTTCCAATATTCAATTTCATTGGCCTTTAGATTTCTTATCTTGCTACTAGGAAATGTAAAGAAAAGTGTTATTATTTGCTCCAGGACCTTGAATCCGGTCAAAAACTTTCCAAGAATACCAAGCGTTGTTCTGAATTTCTTGAAATTACCTGTATTTGAAGATAGTTAACTTTGTCAAGCTAAATAAAGGACACTCTCTCAACTCGTGCATTTTATTTTAATACTTTTTTACTTTCTCTTTTGCTTTGTCTCCCAAAGATATTCTTTATTGAGTTATGACTCATTTCTACACCCCTCAGAAATAGAGACCTTTTACCATTGATTCCACTTCCTCTAATTCAATTGCTGTTCCGTTTGTCACGTACACATGGAAATTACTGGGTTTTGTGGTAATACTAATTACTCCCCCTTTTTTGCCTTTTAGTTCTGCATAGATTTAAAAAGTAGATACGGATGTGAGGTAAAAAGCAAATATCAATTGTATTGCCAGAAAAGCTAGACCAAAAAGCACAACAGAAACTAGAAGGTGAAATTTACTCCTTGCTTTTTCCCACTGAATCAAACTTACATGTTGTCATAGATAGACTGAACAGATAACTGCAGGCCCGAGTCCTATATGTTCAGTGTCTTCTCTATACTTTCACAACTTAATAAATCAAATTGGAGGACATTCAAATAATAAGGTACAGAGAGTGGCCAGAAGTTAGCCCCAATGTTCCTTTCTGGAGAATATAGGAGAAGGTCGCTCTGTAAAAATGAGAGGAGAAAGATAATGGATGTTCCTACCAGTCAAATTACTTCCTACATAAAATGTCAATCAATCTACCAAAACTTAATCGTGGGCCAGGTTAGCCTCATTGGTTATCAATTTGTATAAAATCAATCCCTGCCTTAAAAACTTACAAATCAGATGTTCCTTTATAAAACAAATTTAAAATCCAGATTAAAAGAGTTTAAACTTAAAAAAAATCTTTAAAGCTTTACAATTATATTATGCAATGTTATAAAAGTTGACACAATATATTAACAAATCAACAAAATACTAGTACTGATGAGGAAGTGGAGAAAAGAGAACCCTAGTGCACTGCTGGTGGGAATACAGACTGACACAGTCATGGAAAAATAGTATGGAGTTTCCTCAAAAAAATTAAATATGGAACTACCATTTGACCCAGTGAACCCATTTCTGGAATACTTGAATATCCTAAGAAACTGAAACACCAATCAGAAAGAATGTATGCATCCCTACGTTCATAGCAGCACACTTTATAATAACTAAGATCTGGAAATAGCCCAAGTGCCCATCAGTGGATAAGTGGATTAAAAAAGCTGTGGTACATTTACACCATTGAATATTATGCAGCAGGAAAAAAAAGAAGGATCTCTTACCCTTTGAGATAGCATAGAGGGAACTGGAGAGTATTATGCTAAGCAAAATAAGCCAGTCAGGAAAGACAAGTATCACATGATCTCACTCATATGTGGAATCTAATGAACAAAATAAACTGATAAACAAAATAGATCCAGAGACATAGAAGCATGGAACAGACCATAAAATCTCAGAGGGAAGGTGGGTGTGGATGAGAAGAGATCAGTCAAATAACTTGTATACATATATGCATAACACATGGACACAGACAATAGGGTGGGGCGGGCTAAGAGTGGTCATTGGGGGAAAAAGAAAAAATTATGTAATACTTTCAACAATAAAGATTTAATTTTTTAAAAAGTTAGCACAATATAAGAATAATATACTGTTGTACACTGAATATAATCAGTAATTCCAATTCAACTTTCAGAGTACCAGAAGCATAATTAGGAACATTAAAGTATTTTGTGGTTGAAAATAATTGAAAGTGTTTTCCTGAAAGAAAAGATGTGTAACAATGTAACAGCATGTGAAGTCTTAAATCTAAATCCATTTCTTTTAAATTTAATATTTTAAAAAGTGAAAGTATATGTCCACTAGATGGCAGCAAATGAAATCTTTTAACAGTACTTCTGCTAAAGGAGAAGGGAAAGGAAGTCCCTGCTGTCAGTTAAATCTTCAGAGGGAGCTAAGAATGTAGACAGAAAGTAGGACTTGCAAAATGCAGTGGTAAATCAGATAAATCATCATCCAAATTATGATTACAGACTATCACTATTGGACTCCTAAAGTTAAACTCTTTTAACACTAATTACTTAGGACCTATATGTTCTAAGATAATACCACAGACAAACTGATCCAACAGTAACTGTCCACGGTCTTAGGAGTTCTGAAAATACAATCACTGACTATCACAGAGACTAACCTAAATTACAAATTCTTATCAATATTTGCCATTAACTCTAGCACCCCAACACTTTATAGTAACCTTCACTAAGTCCCTTTTGTATTCATTCTCTCTTGAGTTAGACTTGTAGAGTTGTTCTTGATGGTATCAGCTGATGAGCTTTAAGACATCAATGAAACATGCTATTTTTAAACTTATCAAGGAGTTATTTTCATAATTGCATATAATATTGAAATAAATTTATTTCAGATACTATAAGTCAAATGTGACCAGTGCATCAAATATACATACTGACAAAGACCCTCTCCTCCTTGACTAAACTTTATGTTTTTAAATCCTCACCCAACGATGTTTTTCCATTGATTTTTAGGCAGAGTGGAAGAGAGAGGCAAAGACAGAAAGAAATATCAATGTGACTGAAACACATCTATTTTTTAAATATATTTTATTGATTTTTTACAGAGAGGGAGGGAGAGGGATAGAGAGTTAGAAACATCCATGAGAGACATCAATCAGCCGCCTCCTGCATGCCCCCTACTGGAGATGTGCCCGCAACCAAAGTACATGCCCAGAATCGAACCTGGGACCTTTCAGTCCGTAAGCCGATGCTCTATCCATTGAGCCAAACCGGTTTTGGCTGAAACACATCTATTGGTTGCCTCCTGCACGAGCCTGACCAGAGTCCTGGCTGGGAGGAGCTTGCAAAGGGAGTACTTGCTCTGGACTGCAATTGAACCCGGGATGTTCATCAGAGGCCGACACTCTATCCACTAAGCCAAACTAGCTGTGGCCTTGACTAAACTTTAGATGAGCTCCTCTGAGCCCTCTTTTCAACAGTCTAAGCCAATCTTAGCAATGAACCTTGCTAAGTCATCACCTTTAGTATCTGATCAAGTTTCTCATTCTCTTCTTTGATGTATAAGTTGGTGGCCTATCTTTAGTAAGAATCCTGTTAGTAAGAATTTCTCTACTCTTGATGTCTACTCTTAGTAATTTTTCATCTACTAATATTCTCAACCTACTTTTTGGCTATAAATTCCCATTTATCTCTGTTGTATTTGGAATTAAGCACAATTTCTCACTCCTATTGCAATCATCTTAAAGAAAATTTTACTTAGCATTTGAACAACAGTGAGAATAATTTCTTAGTTATAATACATGTTTATCTTTTTAATTTTTCCTTGTTTTTAAAACTTTAACATGTGATCTAATAATCATTCTGAATGGGTTTAAACCTGAATTTATTTTTAAAGTGTTTTATCTCTAACAGGAATACATTTCTAAAGATCTTCTTCACCATTTATATTTTCATTCAGCTGTATATTGCTTTCTTTATTGACCACCTAACTGATCTTTCAGTATCTCCAACTCCAATACGCTCAATCGTATTGCACACTGAATTCCTAAATGTCCTACCTAACTAGTAAATATAACTTTGTTTATTTTAACATCACATATTAGTAATCAAAAGGCCTCAGCTTTCCCAGATACTTCTGTGTGCCCCCTATTTCTGCAAAGATATCAGTTAGGAAAAATATACCATGTTCATGGATTCCTAGAATCATCATCATCAAAATGTCCTACTACACAAAGGAATCTATTGATTCAATGCAACCCCCATTAAAATACCAATGGCATATTTCACAGACCTAGAACAAACTTTCCAAATATTCATCTGGAATAAAAAAAAAGAAATACCACGGATAGCTGCAGCAATCCTGAGAAAGAACAAAGTGGGTGGGATCTCAATACCAGATATCAAGCTGTATTACAAAGCCACTGTTCTCAAAACAGCCTGGTACTGGCACAAGAACAGACATATTCTATTCTCAATGGAATAGAATAGAGAACCTAGAAATCAACCCAAACCACTATGCTCAATTAATATTCAAAAAAGGAGGCATGAACATACAATGGAGTCAGGATAGCCTCTTCAATAAATGGTGTTTGGAAAATTGGACAGATACATGCAAAAAAATTAAACTAGCCCACCAACTTACACCATACACAAAAATAAACTCAAAATGGATCAAGGACCTAAACATAAGACAGGAAATAATAAAAATACTAGAGGAAGCCACCGGCAACAAAATCTCAGACATATGCTGAAGCAGTTTCTTCACTGATACTGCTCCTAGGGCAATGGAAGTTAAAAAGAAAATAAACAAATAGGACTACATCAAAATAAAAAGCTTTTTAACAGCAAAAAAAACCATCAACAAATCAACAAGAAAGCCCACTGCATGAAAGAACATATTTGCCAATGTTGAACTGATGAAGATTTAATCTCCAACATCTACAGCCAACTTATACAACTTAACAAAAGGAAGATAAACAATCCAATCAAACATAGGCAGTGGACCTAAATAGGTACTTTTCGAAAGAAGACAGAAGGAAGGCCAAGAGACATATGAAAACATGCTTAAAGTCACTAATCATCAGAGAGATGCAAATCAAAATGACAATGAGATACCATCTCACACCTGTCAGAATGGCTATCATCAACAAATCAAAAAAAGGAACCCTGGTGCACTGCTGGTGGGAATGCAGACTGGTGCAGCCACTATGGAGAACGGTATGGAGTTTCCTCAAAAAACTAAAAATGGAATTCCCATTTGACCCTGCAATCCCATTTCTAGGAATATATCCCAAGAAGCTAAAAACACCAATCAGAAAGAATATATGCACCCCTATGTTCATAGCAGCACAATTCACCATAGGTAAGATTTGGAAACAGCCTAAGTGCCAGTCAGCAGATGAGTGGATTAAAAACTGTGGTACATCTACACAATGGGATACTATGCGGAGGTAAAAAAGAATTCTTACTATTTGCAACAACATGGATGGAACTGCAGAGCATTATGCTAAGTGAAATAAGCCAGTCAGATAAAGATAAATATCACATGATCTCATTCATTTATGGAATATAATGAACAACATAAACTGATGAACAAAAACAGATCCAGAGACAGAGAAACATGATCAGACAGTCAAACCTCAGAGGGAAAGTAGAGGAGGGTAGAGGTAAGGGGTAGAAATCAACCAAATAACTTGTATGCAAGCATATAAGCCTAACCAATGAACAATGGACACAGACAACAAGGGCGTGAGGGCAGGAGGTGGGGGTGGGGGATAATGGGGAATGAGGACATATATGTAATACCTTCATCAATAAAGAAATTTTTTTTAAAAAGATGTCAATTAGGGAGTCATTCCTAAACATCTACATATTGTTTATCTTTTATTCCAGCTCCTTTCCTTTCAAAGCAGTTTGTTATCTGTAAAGGTATTTCAGGAAGCCCTAAAACTCATTGTTTAAAACACTTTCTTTCTAGAGAGTCCAAGATAGTGTAAACACCTACACTGCTGCCTAGCACAACAATTCCAAAACTACAACTAAAATATAGAATGGACATCATCCAGAACCACAAGCTGATAGAGTGGAAATTCTACAACTAGAAGGAAAGAGAGGGGCTCACAGAGACCCAGAGGAGCTGGAAAAAGCTGAGGTAAAGAGACACATGCATGGAGAGAGCAGGTGCCAGAGAACCTGGCTGGCTTTCTATGGAGGGAGGGAGACGGAGACTCTCAAAGACATTGAATTCCTTATCCTACAACACTAAACCCCAGATTCAGCCAAAACTCATATGGGGGAAGTTTGGACTGTGAAAAGGGAGAAGTGCACGGAAATTTAGGGGAGTCGCAAAAGATCAAAAGTCTGGTGGCACGCATAGCACTGTGCACAGAGGACTGACTGCTGATTGAGCCACTGGATTTCACAAGTGGGTGGGAGACAGAACCTCCCAACTGTGCCCCTTCTAACACTACTAAACCCCAGTTTTGGGCAAAACCCTGGGAACCCAGATTCGTGTGGTCCCGGAGCACAGGGGAGCTGGAGGGGCAGCAGCCTAGAAGCACTGCGAGAGAGAACGCATGTACGCACAGGCACCACTCCAGCAATTACCCAGTCACGTGAGACTCAGGGGCTGTGGAGGGCGGGGCCGACTGGAAGGCAAGGCGGTCCCTTAAGCCCTGAGACTCCACCCATCACAAGCTCAACAGAGGCTTTTGCAGTTTTGCAAGTCTGGTATCATAAGGCTGAATCCAACACAGAAGTTCTCCCAGCATAGTGAAAATGCTGAGACAAGGAAAGGGATCACAAACAAAAGAAATGGAGGAAAAGAAATGACTGGATATAGAGTTCAAAACCACGCCTATAAGATTTTTCAAGAATATCCTAGAAAAGTTGGATAAAGTTAGCGAGACCCAAGAGGAGATGAAAAAGGACCTACTAGAGATGAAAAAGGACCAACTAGAAATTAAACATACACTGACTGAAATAAAACATATTATACAGAGACCTAATAGCAGACTAGAGGAAGGCAAGAATCAAGTCAAAATTTTGAAATATAAAGAATCAGAAAACACTCAACTGGAAAAGCAAGAAGAGAAAAGAATCCAAAAATGTGAAGATAATGTAAGGAGCCTCTGGGACAGCTTCAAGCATACCAACATCAGAATTGTGGGGGTGCCAGAAGAAGAGAGAGAGCAAAACCTATTTAAAGAAATAATGACTAAAAACTTCCCACATCTGGTGAAAGAAATAGACTTACAAGTCCAGGAAGCACACAGAACCGCATATAAAAGGAACCCAAAGAGGACTACACCAAGACACATCATAATTAAAATACCAAGAACAAAAGAAAAAGAGAGAATATTAAAAGCAGCAAGAGAAAAACAGTTCATTACCTACAAGGAAACACCCATATGAATGTCAGCTGATTTCTCAACAGAAAGGATGCAGGTCAGACGGGAGTGGCAAGAAATATAAAACGTGATGAACAGCAAGAACCTACAACCAAAAATACTCTATCCAGCAAAGCTATCATTCAGAATTGAAGGGCAGATAAAGAGCTTCACAGATAAGAAAAAGCTAAAGGAGTTCATCAACATCAAACCAGTATTATATGAAATGCTGAAAAGTACTCTTTAAGAAGAGGAAGAAGAAAAAAGGTAAAAGACAAAAAGTTATGAACAACAAATTCATATCTATTAACAAGTGGATCTAAAAATTAACGAATTAAAAATTTGATGAACAGAATAAACTGGTGAATATAATAGAATCAGAAGCACAGAAAGGGAGTGGACTGATAATTCTCAGGGGGAAAAGGGGGAGGGGTGTACAGGGAGAGACTGGACAAAAATCATACACCTATAGATGAGGTCAATGGGGAGGGAGGTAAGGGTAGAGGGAAGGGTGGGAACCGGGTGGAGGGGAGCTATGAAGGGGAAAAGAGAGAAACAAATGTAATAATCTGAATAATAAACATTTAATTTAAAAAAAAACACTTTCTAAGTGTTTTAAACCTTATCTCTATTGTACCTTACAGCAAACATTGATTTAGGTTGTTATGCTTCTTGAAAACATTATTACTTATTTAAATTCTACTGGTTCACTAGGGATAATCTTAATGTTGTTCTCTCTATATAGCCTTTTGTGAGAATATCTGCTAATATATTTCCCTCCTCGGTTTTATTCAATTTCTACCCATTGGTTGAGGGACTAACTTGTAGAAGGCTACCCATAGTAGAAACTTGTTTTAATGTAAAAGTTTATTATTCTAATAAGTTGATAAATAATTATCTTTTCTGAGTATCTACTATATTCTAGGAACTGTGTTAGACACTTTTACTATGTTACTTCTAATCCTGAGACTACCTTGCAAATAGTTTATTCTTATTCTTATTTTATAAATGAGGAACTAAGGGTCAGAACATGTAAAAGACTTACCCCACATTACATAATAACTAAGCAGAAGAACTGGATCCAAACTATGTTTTATTCACTCAGCATGATGCTTCTTTCATGCTTTCCCCATTTTATTTCCCTCTGGGTTTAAAATTATTTAGCATTTCATTTATCCAGTGGGTTAGACTTCTAATCTCAATAAATTAATCTCAGTATACTTTCCTCTTGGGATGCCAAAAAACATAGTTAAATAAAAAGCTTGTAATCATTGAAAAAAGTAGTACTTATAGCACTCTCATTTAAAATATTTTTTTTTTGGAGTAGATTGCAGTCATTTTAGCCTAGAACTTGCAGATCTTGCTTTTTTTGGTGTGGAATATATAATTCTTGACAACATAATTACAGGAAGCAGAATACATATTTGAAACTGTAGCAAAAGTAACTACTCTCAAGCAGTGAGGAAACAAGCATAATTTTCCAGTCCAAGTAAGCAAACAAGGGCCATGTACTAAAGGCACACCTTACTATATTCCTTATTGTTGAGGTCATCCCCATATTAAACTACATTAATGTGTATCATTATGTTGTTTATCTGCTTTATTGACTCATTTGTTAAAGAGAGTTGCATGAATTATCCTCCATAAGTTACTTTAGTGAGTAGTTCTTCCTGTTTAGCTGAAATTGATATTATGTGCAGGGTATTTAACAGGATCTCGTATACCTTTATTGTTTAATTAAAACTGGTGTCTCATTATTTCTAAAGCTCTTTGAATCTATGTAAGTATAAATATTAAAGTCACTTTGCATTTTCTAGAAGTTAACAAGTGACAATTAGGTAATATTTCAATATAAGTATTGAAATATAGCTACCAATTGAAACACTTCCTGATAAATTTGATTTATCTGTCAGGAAAATACTCTACATATGATCTTCAATTCAGTATTATCAGGGCAAAAACTGAAAACAAGCCAATACCATCAATATAAAAGTGGTTAAATAAATTAGAGTTAATTCATTCAGTGGAATTCAGTACAGACATTGTTTCTTCATATAAAAATAGCCCACATGGATTGCTGAATGTGATGCTAGCTAAGATTAAACGTGCAAGGCAAACAAAATCCACTATTTCTTTTTAAATATTTAGACTACAATTCTTACAGCTGGATGGCAACATCCTGTATATTATAAGAAAAATCCTGTGTTGAGACATTTCTCCACTTGAATAAATGCTCATATTTAAAAAGACACAACAAAGTTATTAAACTTGGCTTTTAAAAACAAATTTACTATAGAAATGGGAAAACATAATTTTATAGTAAGATGTAAAAGATATGGAGGCACACCCTCCCTCCTGGAGCACTTCATATTCCATGCTTTTCCCTTCCTCTCTTCTTCTCTCTCAGGGTCCCCAGGGGACTTGCAACCAGGGGAGCAGTGAGCAGCGCAGCTCATCTCTGGCTAACCCCTGCACCGGTCCCCAAGGTTCCCTTTTCTCAGGCTTCTCCATGAGCCAAAGCAGCCCAGCCTAGGCTCTCCTGTTGCTTCTTCTACCTTAAACCCACCCTTGTTTCATGGTCCTCAGCTTTAATAAACGACATTCACTCTGGCCACAGTGGAGAAGCCAAGCTTCTTCAGTCTTCAGTCTTTAGTCATCTTCAGTCTTCAGTCTTCAGTCTTCTTCAGTCTTCACTCCATGCCTGCAAATACAAATTAACCCCTCATCTTAGCTAGGTTAATTTACATACTCACTCCTTATTGGCTGGTGGGCATTGCTGAGGTATGTTCAATTTGCATATTTCTCTTTTATTAGTGTTAGAAAAGTAAATCTTGAACTTGGTCTCAGATTATAAAGGTGGTACATTTTGTACTTATAATAACTACTTTCTAGTAGATTAAATATATTATTTGAATACAATGTGTATATTAGTTGAAGCACATATTATCTTTATTTAAAGATTTTGACATTTATTCACTACTAGAGGCACAGTACATGAAATTCCGGCACGGGGAGGGAGTGAAAAGGTGTCCCTCAGCCCAGCCTGCACCCTCACCTAGGTGGTTGGACATCCCTCTCACAATCCAGGACTGTTGGCTCCCACCTGCTCACTGGCCTGCCTTCCTGATTGCCCTTAACTGCTTCTGCCTGCCAGCCTGATCACCCCCTAAATACTCCCCTGCCAGCCTGATTGATGCCTAACTGCTCCCCTGCCAGCCTGTTTGCCCCCAACTGCCCTCTCCTGTGGGCCTGGTCACCTCTAACTGCCCTTCCCTACAGGCCTGATCACTCCCAACTGCCCTCTCCTGCAGGCCTGGTCCACCCCAATTCCTTTCCCCTGCAGGCCTGGGTCCTTTCCCCTCCCCCCAACTGCCCTTCCCTGCAGGCCCGGTTGCTTCCAACTTCCCTCCTCTGCTGGTCACTCCTATCTGTCCTGCCCTGCAGGCTTGATCACCTCAACTGCCCTCCCTTGCAGGCCTAGTCCCTCACAATCCCCCTCCCTGCTGGCCATCTTGTGTCCACATTGGGGAAGCCATCTTGTGTGTTGGAGTGATGGTGAATTTGCATATTACTCTTTTATTAGATAGGATAAAGGCCTGGTGCATGAGTGGGGGCAAGCTGGTTTGCCCTGAAGGGTGTTCCAGATCAGGGTGGGGGTTACCTTGGGGCATGGGGTGGCCTGGTCAAGGGGCCTGTGGTGCTTTGCAGGCCAGCCACACCCCCAGCAACCCAAGCAGAGGCCCCGGTATCTGGGATTTATTTATCTTCTATAATTGAAATTTTGTATCCTGAACAGAGCCAAGCCTCCTGCTTGCTCCGTGGCCACGGCCATTTTTGTTGGGATTTATTTATCTTCTATAATTGAAACTTTATAGCCTTGAGTAGAGGCCTAGGCTGGCCAGGGTGTGCAGAAAGATTGTCTTCCTCCATTGCTGGAGAAACTCAAGCCTCCTGCTTGCTCCATGGCCATGCCCATCTTGGTTGGTTAATTTGCATACTCACTCCTGATAGACTGGTGGGTGTGGCTTGGAGTTTAGCAGAGTGATGGTTAATTTGCATATTCTCTTTTATTAGATAAGATTATGTAATCCAGTTCAAAATATGAAGAGGATGAAGAACAGACTATTTTGCTTTTTAAATGTTTCTTTTAACTAGTTTTAAATATTTAAAAGTTATACAGTTGTACCTCAAGATACGAGTTTAATTTGTTCCGTAACCTTGAGGCGTGGGAAACTATGAGACGCTCGAGTTGAGGTAAACTGGTGGGTCGTGTGCAGCCGGCCAATCCGCGCGATGACTCCTATCTCAAATGTTGCTCGTATTTCAAAGCAAAAATCGCTCGCTTGATGGCTCGTATCTCAAAAATCTCATATGTTAGGGCACTCGTATCTCAAGGTACCACTGTACTTAATTTATTATGCAATCAAAGTTGTGAAAAAAATTACACAGAAACATGAAATAGACTTTTGCCCAAATGTACAATTCTCTGTACTAACTCATGAACAGGTTTCTCTTTTTTTAAACTTATGTTTATAAGCCAACACTCTATAATAAAAATATGCTCTTAATCATAGAGAAAGTGCTTCCAAATCACTAGCTAAAAATCCTTCTCTCTCAAAGGAAACCAGTTTTACTTGCATGGTAACTACTGTTAATGTTCTGCTTGAGTGGCCCTAACTGGTGATATTTATTTTTATAATTTACCATTGAGGAATAGAACAAATAAAATAGAGTCACTGTGGTCAAGCTACTAAATTATTAACTACAAGTGAGCTGAGGCATAAGGAAATAATTATCCTTGTTTTTAACTGACTCTGGGAACTTAAACCTTGAAACTTTTCAATCCTGCATCAATAACTTGGATGTGCATCAGTCTGTATGTGTTAATGCCTGGACATAGATCAGACCTCCAGTTAACCATCTGAATGACCTCAAGAAGAAATGTTCCATTATCGAGGCCATCAGACATCTGGTGAATACTTATCTTGGACCACCAATCCAGGGGCTGTGAATACAAAGCTGATTCTTCTCAAGAATGTTCTTTTTACTATAAAATTCTCAGATTTTTCTTTTTCCTTTGGAACACTTTCAGTATTGCTTAGATGTGTTTCTAATTTGCAAAACCTAATACCCTTGAATAAATCTTTGTCATTTATTAATAGCCATAGTCTCCTGACTCTTTGTATGTTCAATTAACATCATTATGACACATTTGAAATCACAAAATAGATTTTTGGAATCAAGTGCAAAATATCAGGAAATGATCAGATATTATATGAAAAAAAAGTTCAAAAATATCTCAATTCAAAACTGTAATTCTACAACTTTGAAAAAGTTATGAAAGATGGAAAATAAAATGGTATTTATTCTCAAAATAAGGAAAGATGAGGAAGGTCTAACTAGTTTATCTCAAAACTCATTGAACCAAGAATGAGATCTTCGTGTTTAAATTTTAGTTTAGCCTGGCCAGCATGGCTCAATGGTTGAATGTCAACCTATGAGCCAGGAGGTCACGGTTTGATTCCCAGTCAGGGCACATGCCTGGGTTGTGGGCTCAATCCCCAGTTTGGGGTATGCAGGAGGCAGCCAATCGATGATTCTCTCTCATCATTGATGTTTCTATCTCTCCCTTTCCCTTCCTCTCTGAAATCAATAAAAATATATATTTTTTAAAAATTGTTTTATTTTGTGACTATGCTATTCCTTTTTGTTAGAGAGAGAATGGGAAAAGCTCCTAAACAAAATATCTACCTGGGAATTTCTATATAATAAAGATAATATATAATAAAGATAAGTTTGACATCTCTTAAAGTAATCTGCACAGCCACTAAATTCTTCTTGATCTTTTGGAGCTTAATGGCTAGAGCACCCACCAAAGATTATTATTGTCAAATGAAAAATTATCCTGATTGCTTGATACCAAATGAAAACAGCAGAGGGAAGAATAAAGGGAAGGAAAGAGGAAGGGAAACTTGGCAGCATCTTGGAATCACTGGGGAATTTAAAAAATCATAATTCTTAGATCTCTAAAACCAGAGATTCTGAATTAATTGAGCTGGTATTGAGATTTTTATAAGCATCAAAAATGTTTTAAATATGAAATCAAGGTTATGTATTTATGGTTTATCTGGTGAACTAAAGGAGACTGTAGAATTGTTGGACATTTACTAAGGTTTATAAGGTCCCAATCAATTATGAGCCAACAAAATATTTAATATATTATTAATATTCATTAGTAAACATTCCCGATTCATGCAATAGATGAAGAAAAGATGAAATCAAAGGCCAAATAGGCAGTCACTATTTCACCAGTAATATTTGTCAAAAGTGAGCTTCCACTTATGATTTACTTTGTATAGGTTCTCAACTACTAACCATCTCTACACCAACATTAGCCAGTTATTATACTTTCTTAGGAAAGATATAAGGAAAGAAAAAAATACAATATTAAAGGAAATTTGAAGGGCAGAAGAATTAACTTTTAACTGCTCAAAAGGTTGAATATTAAAATGTATCTTATAGCCTCATAACACAAATTGCAATTTATTAAACTTCTATCCTGCCACTTGAACTGTGCTAGAAGCCTTTCTTGTCATATAGAGCCTGCATTATTTCCATAATATATTAGTTTTGTCACCACAGCTAATATTTGAACTAATAATGTATCAATAAGTATTTGAAATGTTTCTCCAAAATATAAAATCCCCTTTCAGCACCCTATTCCCAATAGATGTTCAATAAAAGTCTGTCTACTTTCCATTAGCAACACTGGCAAAAACTTTGAGAGACAGGAGGTTAAAAATGAATAATCCTATATAATAAAAGGCTAATTTGCAAGTAGACTGAATGGCAGAACAACCGAACAACCAGTTTCTATGATGTGTGCTGACCACCAAGGGGCATGAGCAGAACATGGAGGGCATTGGCAGCAGACAGCAGAGTGTGGAACATGGCATTGGCTGCGGCAGGATGGTGGAGCAGATGAGTGGGGGATCAGACCAAGGCGTGGTGCTGGTCGCTGTCATCGGGGCGAGCCTCTGGCTGAAAATTCTTTGCTCCCACACGCCACGGTCCCATCCAGCACCTAGGTCCCATCCAGCACCTAGCACCTGCTGCCAGCACCGGCCCCACTCATACCCGCTGCTGGTGCTGGAGCCTCTGCTCCACACCTGCTGCTAGTGTCTGGTGCCAACCCCACCATGATCACTTGATGCTATCAGCGGTTGCGCACAGCAGCTGCCATCCCTGCTTCTCCACCTCTCCCTGATCCTGAGGGGTGATTGGGGCTGGTAGCCACCTCTCACACCCTCTGCCAGCTCCTGGTGCTGGTTCTGATTGCTTGGTGCCATCAGCAGGTCCAAGCAGCAGCTGCTGGCCTGGTCACCCCTGAGGGCTTCTCCATCTCCCACTGCTCCTGAGGGACAATTGGGGCAGAAGCCAGTGATTGCACCCACTGACGGTGGCGCTGTCTCTGCTCACACCTGCTGCTGGTGCCAGTCCCAATCATTGGGTGCCATCAGTGGGTACAAGCGGGGCCAGTACCATCAGCTCATAGGAGCAGCGGCAGGAGGCGGCTGCTGGCAGACAGAAGACAGGGAGCTGCAGCAGGAGGGGCTGGTGGGGTGGAGAGGTGGCCGAGACTCGCCCCTGGGCCCACCACAGTCTCACAGCCCACAGATCCTTTCAAGGTGCACAAATTTGTGCACTGGGCTCTAGTATTTTAATAAAATAGGCAAAGAAAACACTATGAATTTAAAAATTACTGTTTATAAATACTAATTCGGTTGTCATAACCTAAAACCTTCAGGGGAATTGTGTCTAGATACTGAGTTGCAGTAGTTTTAAAGTCTGCAGAGCATCAATTAGTTTGTTGAATCATTTGATTAAGAAACCCTTAGAGCAGTGGTTCTCAACCTGTGGGTCGCGACCCCTTTGGGGGTCGAACAACCCTTTCACAGGGGTCGCCTAAGACCATCAGAAAACACCTATTTCCCATGGTCTTAGGAACCAACAGACTGCTCCTCGGTGTAGCAAAATGTAGCAATGTAGTTTACTGTTGTTATATGAAGACTGTTGCCCATGCTACACCACAATTCAAGACAAAATTTCATTTATTTGTAATTAGAAATAAATATTTCACAATATATAATTATGTATTGTTTTTGTGATTAATCACTATGCTTTAATTATGTTCAATTTGTAACAATAAAAATACATCCTGCATATCAGATATTTACATTACAGTTCATAACAGTAGCAAAATTACAGTGATGAAGTAGCAACGAAAATAATTTTATGGCTGGGGGTCACCACCACATGAGGAGCTGTATTAAAGGGTTGTGGCATTAGAAAGGTTGAGAACCACTGCCTTAGAGAAAGAAAAATATTCTAGGCTTGTGCTTTTCATTTCCTTTATACAAGTTTTTAACTAATAATCATCTCTAAAGTAACATTGGCTAGTTATTGTTTCAGTACGTCTGTGTGTTTCAATCATACACGGACATACATGCACACAAATATACAAACATATACTTTTTTACTATATATATGTGTACTGAATCACAATGTAAAATATATTTTATTGTAAGTGTGGTTAGAATTTTTTAATATACTAGGGGAAATTATGTGCTCTCCGAGTTTTCTGTAAGAACAGAATTTTATTGAGTCATTAAAGTGAAATTTTTACATGTAAACAGCTTCATTCTACATTCAATTATCTTTATAGTTTGAAAATATTAGGAATATAATGATGACAACTCTTGGATTTGTTTTCTTAGGCAGTATTATGGACATATGTAGGATATCTTGGGTTTAAAAAAATTTTTTTACTACTCACCCAAGAACATGTTTTATTGGTTTTTATTTTGGCGAGAGAGGAAGGGAGAGGGGACAACTCAATGTGAAAAAGAAACATAGATCAGTTGCCTCAGGTACACACTCAACCGGGGATTGAACCCAAAACCTGAGTAGGTGTCTTGACCTGGGATCTAACTGGTGACTGTTTGGTGCATAGGACAACACTCATCCACCTGAGCTGTGCAGGCCAGGGCGCCAAGTGCATTCTTTCATTAAGGAGGGTGTTCTTGCCCTGTCAAATGGCAAAGATGCCCCTTGTTTCTGAAATTTCCAGGGTTTCTAAACCATATGCTAGACCTCACTGTGCCTTTAAGAATTCATTACAATTTCAGGAATTACCTTCCTATCTTTTTTTTAAAAAAATTCTTTATTGTTTAAAATATTACATGAGTCTCCTTTTTTACCCCATTGACCTCCCCCAAGCACAAGCCCTCAACGCCCTGCTGTCTTGTATTTATAATTGCTACCTCCTCCTATTCTCTGCCAAAGGTGAAAGTGTTCATGTGTCCCATCCTTTTCCTGAGGGTTTTGTTAGCATTTGGAATCAATTTACCTTGTTGCTTTGGAAATATAGCTCTTCCATGGGCAGAAAAGGTGATAGTTTTTTATATTACTCAGCTTTTTTTTTGTTGTTGTTGCTTTTTTTCTTTTCTTTTCTTTTTGATTATGTTTGTTAGAGTGGGGGTAACATTCTACGTGGCTCTCTATATTTTGAGTGGAAGCAAAAATCCTAGTACCGAAAGCTGGTTTCCCCCTCTGCTCTCAGGCCGTGCCCAGTCTGGTACTAATCTACAAGAATAAGAGTCTCCCTACTTTTCTACCTCTGAGGAATTCGGTTTCCTTTATGCTTATTGATATTATGAAGCGATGTGGAGGGCATCCTAGTTAAGTAGGAAAGGAAGATGGGATTGTTTCTTCTTATGTAGTGACCAATATTTGACAGACCAGGTCTCTTAGTATAGGTGGGATTACATTTTTACTCACTAATGGGCACAGAGCTCTCCTGAGGCAAGTTTAGGCCTCAGGTCAGGGGTGGGGTCTGGGGAAACCCTTCTGCCTAGCTCTTCTCAGTGATTTCTGCATCCCCTCCTCCCCTCTGCCCTTCCCTTCCCCCCAGTTAACCAGTCCCAGCACTTTCTAGCAGCACAAAAACTTGTTAAAGAGCTGGATTTTTTTTTTTAAGTTGAATTATTTTTTAACACAGTGTCTAATCCATGGGAGGGAAATAGTTTCTATTTTCCTGGGAAGTCACCCTTCCCACATACATAGCCTGAATAACATACATTGTCTTTGCCGAAGAAAAGAAAACCAGTTAGAAGTTACATTTTCATATAAACGACACGCACATTTCATGTCCTCTACCTACTCTCCTCCAGTCTTTACTTTCGATTAAGATGTTTGCTTGCACCTGGGAAAGTAAATTTCACTTGAGGGCTCATCCCTTATTTACGGAGGAAAATAATAATCCTTTCTATTCTTGGCTGGGAACAGAGTTTCTAGGACAATACTTTTTACGTGTAAAAGCACTTTACTTAGGAGCATTCAGTGGAACACTGTTTTATGATCTTTGCTGATTTCTCCAAATGCAGCAGAAGTGTCTTTTTCATGTCTTCTGATTTCTCTTCCTTCAATTATTTTTAGTCCTTTCTAGTGAGACCATTCAGTTAGAAAAACACTACAGTAGAAGAAGTCGTGTGTGTGTGTGTGTGTGTGTGTGTGTGTGTGTGTGTGTGTATGCCGGGAGGGGGGACGGTAGGGAGGGGGGACAGATCCTTTGTCCCATCACTGCACATTTCTCTTTCCTTGCTTCCTAAAGAAAAGACTTCTTTTAGAGTTACTGGGGTGTCCTGTCCATGTTAGCTACCAGGGTCCAGTCGTAAAAATAATTTTTCCTCTCTCTCTCTCTCTCTGCCCCTCTCCCACGTGGAAGCAAAGAGGAAATAGCCTTGGATGATCTCTCAGGGCAACTGTCAACGGAGCACTGGCAGGGACCTTTGCCTCCGGCCCAAGGAAGAACGTTCCCTCTGGCAGGCGCCCGTTCCCCGACGTCCCCTCCCGCAGGCCGGTCAGTTGGAGCCGGCGGAGCCAGGCGCTCGACCATGAGGAGCAGTGGGCCACCCAGCCCGCAGTCCCCGCGGGAGCACCCCAACCTCAGCTGGGACCCTCATGCCTCGCAGGGAGCACCGGTGGAAGAGGAGCCCCAGACGGTGCATTCTCAGGTCCCCCAGGCTGAGCCTGCAGACAGCACAGAGTTCAGCGAGGCCGGGAAGGCCGAGGGCAAAGCCAAGGATGTGGGTCTTGTTTCCAGCAGCCTGATCAAGATCCACAATCTCCCAAAACTGAAAAGAAACAAGGCTAGGGCCATAGCCCCCACGACCAAGAAGCCGGAAGAACAGCCTAAAACTGGGAAGGAACACTGCGGCTTGTGCTGTATAGTTATTCCCAGTTGTCAGCGTTTTAATAACATCCACTGCTTCCTGGTTTTCCTCTACATGCTGCTGATCTCTCAGGGTGAGCCTGGGGTGGGCTGGGGTGGGGTTTGGGGCGGGGGGGAGTAGCAGGGGGCGCTCAGTGTTGTCTAAGTGGGGGAGGCAGGAGAGGGCCAGGTGGTCCAGTTTGAGGCAGCTTGTCCTCTCTAACATTGGAAAGGTATGACTAGGATAAAAGCTGGTTAAATGGGCTGCCCCCGTGGGTTTGGCCCCCTGTCCACAATCACCTTATGGGCACAGTTACCTCACAGTGTGGGTGATAGGGGTCTGGTCTCCAGGGAGCCACCTGGAGAGAATAGTGCTGAGTCATTACTGTTGTTTGGTCACCAACCCTGAGAAGCTCAGGGTTGAATTACTTGGGGGATTAAATAAAGTTGAAAACAAGACCTGTGACTGCCAGGTTTCTGCTTCTGACCAACAATTTTGAGACACATGGGCCAAGCCATTTCCTTCCTGGATCTTGTCTCCTCGTGTGTGAATACAGAAAGTCGAGTCGGGCTGCAAACAATCTATGTGAGAGAACCAACCGCAACTCAGAGGTGTTTATCTTTGCCCACACAGGTGGAAGAAGAATGTGGATTTAAATGCCTTTAGAAGGGTATGCATATTCCCTGCGTGGCCGAGGCCCTCACCACTGCCTTTGCACTTAGGTTCTTTAGTAGTCTGTATACCCTGATGGCCTTGGAGTGTGCTAAACATGGTATTTTTGTGTGTGTGTGTGTGTGTTCTAAAATGCTATGTTGAAATAAGGGTAATAAAAAAGTCTAAATGTGATTAGAATCATATGAGAGGAGAAAATAGTCATTAATTGTTTTTTTTTCCTTGATATCATCAAAGAAGTTTCTCTGAGGAATAGGCATTTGAATTATGCATTGTTGATAAACAGAGTTCTGATAGCTGGGAATGTAATTAAGAAGTATTTATTTAATGAATGAATGAATGAATGAATGTGTTGTTTTGATGACTAAATACTCAAATACAGGAAAGCCTGTTTCAGAATGGTGAGTGAGTGATTTGGCTGGATGATGATTTTACATAAGCACCAAAAAGGATAATTATACTTATTTTTTTTATTGTCTCAACCCCTCCCCTTGAATTAATATAGTGACTGAGACAGTAAAGACACTCAAATATTTGTTGGATACATAAATAAATAAAAAGGAAGGAAAATACAAATTGTAGCCATATTATGAAGGTCTTTAAATACCTGAGGGAGAATTTTGAAAAGATACTAGAAGGTGTTTCTTTCCACTAGCGTACTGGGAGATAAGTGAGGTGCTTGTAGGCTTTTTCTCACTTAATATAGCCTCCTTATTATGTGGGTGATGAGGAGCCATTGAAGCTTCTTGAACAAGTGGTTGACAGTGAATATTTAGCTCTACTATTTATTAACTGATTAAATAGGCTATTGGCTTAGCTTAGGTATAACATTGAGTCTTGCATTCATAAAATAGCATATCTATTCACTTATGTATTTATCACTTGATACATTTATTGTTACATCTTAAACAATTTTGAAACAATTTCAAACTTATGGAAAGGTTGCAAAGAATTCCGAGTCCCCTTCACCCAATTTCTCTAGTTGTTTACATATACCACATAGGTTGTCCTTCACCTTTTCTTTCCCTGAACATATAGATTTTTTTTTTTCAAACAAGGTGCCTCATTACTGCTAAACACTCCAGTGTACATCTTCCCAAAGTGAGGACACTTTCCTATATAACCACCATTCACCCTCCCAGTGAAGACTGTGTCAGTGCACACTACCATCAAACTATGAACTGATGATCTCACTCAGATATTTCCAACTGTCTTCTCTTCCTTTTCTGCTCAAAATTCTATCCAGGAATACATATTGTATTTAGTTGTCATATTTTTGACGTCTTCTTTAATCTGCAACACTTTCTCATTCTCTCAAGCCCCCTTTCATGTCTTATGACCACGCAAGTCTTAAAGTATATGATTTTTTCATTCCTTATGTTGAACTTCAATGTGGATATGTTTGATGTTTCTTCTGTAGGCCATGTGTGCCTGCCTGCTGTCTGCCTCTCTCCAATTTGTGGTTTGTCTTTTCATTTTCTTACCTGATCTTGTTGAATGAAAAAAGGGTTCAGTTCTATTGAAGTCCAGTTTGTTAGTTTTTAAATGTTTTTTTCTTTTTGGTTTCTATTTTAGAAAGTATTGCCTAAGTCAGTGTCATGAAGATTTTCTATTTTGTTGTCTTGTAGAGGTTTTACAGTTTAGCCCTTATGTTTAGGTCTCTGATCGATTTTGAATGAATTTTTTTGTGTATGGAAAGGATCACAGTTTATTTTTTTCCATATAGAATCTTATTCCAACATTATTGAAAAGACTGTATTTTATCCCATTGAATTGTTTTGGCACTTTTGTTGAAATTCTGATCTTTTTTCCAAGTCTATTTATAACCTTTGTATTCTGTTCTATTGACCTAATATGTCTATACTTATGCAAATATTATATTGCCTGTGTTACTGTGGCTTTATTATATATATTGAAATAAGGTATTCTTTTGACTATGTTTTTTGTAAAAATTTGTTTTGGCTGTTCTAGATACTTTGCCTTTTTCACATGTTGATTTATATAAAAGCTTATTGGGATTTTAATTGGGATTTCTTTGATTCTATAGATTTGCAGAAAATTGACATCTTAAAAATATTGAGTGTTTTCATGCCTGATCATGGTATGTCTCCTTCAATGTTGGTAAATTAACTTATTTTCTTAGGATTTTTTACATACACGATCATGTCACCTGTGAGTCGCGACAGTTTTATTTCTTTCTTTCCAATCTGTATATTTTGTTACGCTGGTTAAGATCTCCAATACAATGTTGAATAGAAATTTGAAAAGATGAATTTTTTTTCTTTATGATTTTAGATAGAAATAATTTAGCCTTTCTCAATTACATATGTTAACTGGAAGTTTTTTCTAGATGCCCCTTATTAGTTTGAGGATGTTACCTTTTATTCTTAGCTAGTTAAGACATTTTATCAAGTTTTTTCCCCTGTGTCTTCTGAGATGCATTGATTTTATATGATGTTTCTTATTTATTTTATTAATATTATATTTTGCATTCTTTTGTTTTTTTCTATTTAACCAACCTTGCATTCCTGGAGTAAACCCTTATTACTAAATTATTATCTTTTGTATATGTTGCTGGATTCAATTTGCCAAAAGTTTATTGTGTCTGCTTCAACAAGGTCTGGATTTTAGCCCTTGAGTTTCCATCCTAGGGGAAGTTCTTTAGGCTAGATATTTCTATATTCTTTGACATTCTCTTTACTTCTTACTAGCTAATTCTTTGTTATTCTAATTCTCTGTTATAATTAATAATTCTTTATAGCAAAATGTCTTTGTTCAAATTACTGTGTGGTTTCTCTCTCCTGATTGGATTCAGACTATTATGGAATCGGTATCAGGGGTTAGGCCCATAAATATTGATACATATAAAAGGGTAATATGCTAAGTGTCCATCCAACCAGTAGTTATAATGCACACAGACAATCAGGGGGCAGATGCTCAATGTAGGATCTGCCAAGCTGCAGTGACTTGGCAGCAGTGGTTCTCGGGTAAATCACCCTGAAACTGGAGAGGAGGGAATCCACCATCGGCTGTGGGTTATGTTATTTTTAGGACACTGTTGGCCCGAATCTGGTTTACTGCACATTTGTGTTTGCATTCCACACCCTGTATGACAGCAACTTTGCTGAGTGCTCTCTTGTACTCCAGGACCCCTTTAATTATGACAGAGAGCCGGTTTTGGCCTCATCCCCACCTGCCAGAAGGACCCTGCTCACTCTGCAAATGCCCTTTGTTTGAGCTACAGTGCCATACCAGGTGCAGCTGGCCGGGGATGGACCTAGAAGGTTGGCTCCAGGGCATGTCTGGCCCGTCTCATCCAGTGGCTGTGCTGCCAGCCACCTTCTCATTAATTTCCTTTCAATGTGCACAAATCCATGCACCGGGTCATTAGAATACTCATAAAGATGGGATCTTAGGATTGGTTTTGTTATGCTTTTAATCTTAAGTCAAGTGCTGAGCTCTTTGCCAATGGGAAATGGATAGTAATTCTTGGCCTGCACTAGTTTCACAATTCATCAAGTTATCACCGTGTTTATTGAGATGAAGTGTCAATGGAAGCATGTACCTTGAAAGCTCAAGCGGCTGCTGCACTTAGGTAGTAATGTTGACTATAAGGACTCTGGTGTTGGATGGAATCTTTTCAGTGCCCTTAAGAATTTATGAAGAGAAATGGCAAACTCAGATCTCAAATTTCAGCTCAAGTCATGGTCTAAGAATTCAAAAACTCCCATCAAAGCTCTAAATAAAGTAAGCTCTCATTTTATTTATTAAACTGTAGAGCTTATATTTCTGGGAATGAAACACAGAATTTAAATGTATGGGCTAATGAGTTATAAAGACAGTTGAATTTGCAATAGCACCAGTTTGCCCTGTTTCTTCCCCTCTGTTATGTATCCAAGAAGAGTTATTAATTTTTTCAGATTGTTCAATTTTAACCTGTTAGAATACAATGGTGACTTCCAAGTTCTTTACATGTAGAGCTAGAATGGTCTATAAGTTTTTGTGTGGACATATATTTTTGTTTTTCTGAGATTTATACCTAGGAGTGGAATTTCTGGGTCATATGGTAAACTCCATGATTAACTTTATAATTATGTTGTAGAATTTTCATATATAGGGTGGGGCAAAATAGGTTTAAAGTTGTTCATATGGAAAATAACCCAACAATTAATAAGTAATAATACAAGAATATATTCTGTTTCATGTACTTACAACTATAAACCTACTCTTGCCCCACTCTGTATGTACTTTATCAGCTTAATGAAGTTACCTTTTATTTTCAGTTCATTGAGTATTTTTATTATGAAAGTGGATTTTGTAAAAATTTTTTCTGCATTCTGATATTCATTTGGTTTTTGTTCTTTACTATCTTAATACAGTGAATTACATTGATTAATTTCCATATATTGGAATGAAATTAAGGAGGCCCTGGGCTTTGCAAATTTAACTTTGACAAAACATCCTATATAATAAAGAGATGATATGCAAATTGACCATCATGTCCTTTCTCAAGATGGCCAGTCCCATGTGGGGACAAAATGGCTGCCATAAAATGGCCTGCAAGGGAGGGCAGTTGGGGGTTACTGGGCTGGTAGGGGGCCAGGCCTGCAGAGGAGAGCAGTTGAGGGTGATTGGGCCAGCAGGAGAGGGCAGGGGGGGCAACCAGGCTGGCAGGGGAGGGCAGTTAGGGGTGACTAGGTTAGCAATGGAGGGAAGTTGGTGGTTTTCGGGCCAGTAGGAGAGGGTAGTTGGGGGTGATCAGGCTGGAAGGGGAATAGTTAGACATTGATCAGGCAGGAAGAAGCAGTTAGGGGCAATCAGGAAGGCAGGCAGGTAAGTGGTTGGGAGCCAGTAATCCTGGATTGTGAGAGTGATGTCCAACTGCCAGTTTAGGCCAGATCCTAAACCGGCAGTGGGTCATCCCCCAAGGGGTCCCTGGAGAGGGTGCAGGCTGGACTGAGGGACATCCCCCCTCTGTGCACAAATTTCATGCACTGGACCTCTAGTCCTATATAATAAAATTCTAATATGCAAATCAACCAAATGGTGGAACTACCAGTCACTATGGTGTGCACTGACTGCCAGGGGCCAGATGTTCAAAGCAGGAGCTTCCCCCTGGTGGTCAGTACACTTCCACAGGGGGAGCGCAGCTAAGCCAGAAGCTGGGCTCATGGCCGGCGAGCACAGTGGCGGTGGTGGGAGCCTCTCCTGCCTCCACAGCAGTAAGACATTCCCTGAGGGGTCCCGGACTGCAAGAAGGCACAGACCAGGCTGAGCTTCCCCATCCCCCTGCAGTGCACAAATGTTGTGTACTAGGCCTCTAGTTTAAAATAATAATAAAGAAAATTTATTTGAAGTTTTATAAAGTATTTTTAAAAAATAAAGAATCTCTGAATGATTTTGGATGAAATATTTCAGTACAGAAACAGAACTAAAACATGAAGTGGTGTTTTCTTAGATATATTAGGGGCCCAGTACACAAATTCATGCACTGGAGAGGGGTCCCTCAGCCCAGCCTGCTTCTTCTCACATACAGGGAGCCCTCAGGAGATGTCTTACTGACGGAGAGCAAACCTACACCACAGTCTGGCCTCCCTTTGTGGGAGGTGACCGGGCTGATCAGGAGAAGGTGCCAGCCCTATCACCCCACTGCTGCAGCCACTGCCAGTCACTGCAGTCACCAAGGTATTTTAATCATCTAGTCCCTTCACCATGAAAAAATGACAACTTTCTTTAAGCATTTTCAAGATTTGTCTTTCATAGAATATGACATTTCTTTATTTTTCTTTTTATCCTCACCTGAGGATGTTTCCATTGATTTTATCCCCTTCACTCCGATCCCAGGCTCTACCCTTCCCAAGACTAAAGCTTCTGTCCCAAGCTTTAGGCTTGGGAAGAAGTCCCCCGCCCCCGCCCCACCAATCACAGTTTCAGTTCTTTCCCAAGCCTAAAGTCTCTGCCCCATGGCCAGCTGGGAGTGACCTGGGTGCCGAAGAAGTTCCCGGGACTCAGGATTATGCAAATTAACCGCCATCTTTATTGGGTTAATTTGCATACTCACTCTGATTGGCTGTGGGTGTAGCGGAGGTATGGTCAATTTACATGTTTCTTTATTACTAGGTAAGATATTTGTAGGAACTGTTTTCTCAATTAAAATATTATAATCTACAGTGAAGGGTCATTTGGAGGCCTTAACAAACTTCAAATTTATTAACTATTATGCTGGAGGTCCCTAAGACCTCACTCAGATTGAATGATTGACTAGAAGAGTTGTAGGTTGGCAGGAATGGGCTCCATGTGCCTGAGTGATGAGGTCAGACCAAACCTGGGTTCAACAACTTCAGTACTTCGGTTCTGGCTAGGCAACAATTCAGAGCCAAGACCCAAACTGTAAGAGAACATTTATTTGGTAAGTCATGGAGGTAGAAAAAGTAATTCCTAAAAGAAATGGGCTTAAGAAACAAGTTACAGAGGCTTTTATGGGCCTGGAGATGAAATATAACTGAGCCTTTATGTTATCTCTTGGGAGGATAGGTCAGGGGGTCCAAACCTTAAGACCAGAGATATGCTAGGGGAGGAAACGTCATCCAAGGCAAGATCCCCCTTTACAATTGGTCCTATTCTTTCTACTCTGGTGACCTTCTGTACCAGACCCATTGTCCGTGTTCTGCTCATGTCTTTCTAACTGCCTCCCACAGAAGGACTGAGGACTCAGAGAAAGATGTCTTATGCATGGTTATGATTTCTTAGAGTGAATAGATAAAATCAGCAAAGGGAAAAGGCACACGGGATAAAGTCTAGAAACCAAGCCCAAACTGCTGTCCTTTCCCAATGGAGACATATGGACATGCTTAATTCTTCCAGCAATAATGTGTGATAACACATGCAAAGAGTTGCCCATCAAGAAAGATAACACAACCTTGGTATCCAAGATTTTTGAGGGGTTAGTCATGTAGGTATGCAGCATCTATGTGACTAACTTCAGCTACTCAGACTCCTTTAACACAACCTCCTCACACTTATACAAAAAAAGAAAAGGCATTTCCATAAATACATTGTTAATATAAATTAATCAAACTGATACAGGATGGCTAAAGGCCTCAGGCATTCAATAATAGATGTTCACTTTAAATCACCTTCTTTGTATAAACTGTGTGGCCCAAGGCTTCAGGCATATAAAAGCATCTTATCAGGCAGAATATCCAAGGACTCGGAGTCATTTCCCAGGAGACAACCAAAGATCAGTCTTGAATACAGGTCTTTTTTAAGCAACCAAGGTTTGCTGAGTCAACCCTTTGCTGCAAAGTTATAGAAAGCAATTTTGATGACTTGCCACTGATTTCATGAGAACAGTTAGAAATCAGATCATATTAAAATATATATTCTTCAGAAAAATATTAATAACATTTTATTAGACGTAAGTATGGTTAAGAAATTGTTTAAAGTAATGGTCCTTTCAAAAATGTTATGAGATAATAAGATGTTTGAAAGTTTTTGATTGAACTTTTAGCTTCACCAATCTAATCAAACTAATTTGTCTATAAATTATAAAAATCATATGTTTTGATATAGAAATGTCTCTGGCCAGAGATAGACCCTGCCCATAGAAAGTACTATGTGCCCCTAGTTCTTGTTTTGCTTGTAGGAATTAATTCAAACAAGAAAACAATAAATAGCAGCAAAAGCTGGCAAGGGTTTATTTGTAGGAAGGAAATACACTCAGCTAGAACTTGAGTGGTCAACCCAACCGGCCAAAACCAAACCAAGAGCCCTTACTATTCTCTTTCCCTTATTTTTTATGATATTTGGAAGTTCAGGGGATTTATACCCCTAGGCTGGAACACCTCTAGGCAAGGAGCAAGTCACCCCATCCTTTATGTATCAAAAAAATACATTTTAAAACTATAAGGCCCTTTCACCCAGGTGTTAGCCACCAGTTAGACCACATCCCTGTAGGAACTCTAAGTTCCTTCTCACATAGTGGTCTGCTGCCTCCATTGTCTATTTTTTGGTTTGTTACGTTTCCCTCCAAGACCCAGCTACTTCTCCCAGCTCATAACTACCTAGCTTCCTGCTATCACAGTAGTCTATGCTGAGCATTAAACCAGGAAAAAACAACCGAACTATCCCAAAGGTAGGAACCTGGAATTGGTTATCTGAGCTAACTGATCTTGAAAGCAGCAAAAACAACAGTACCTTGTGGAAAATGGTACACTGGAAATCCATGACATACAGTGACAGAGTTATTTAAAATTTTGCCTGAGATAAAGTTCTTATTGAAGGCAAGACTGGAAGACCAAGAGCTTCTATGGTGAAACTTTAGACTACAGAGATCCTGGGTTTGGTTGACTGACCACTTCTGACTGTACTGAAAAGTTTACAAAAGAAAATGAGGTTAGGGCATAATTAGAAAATGAGTGAGCTTCTAGACACACACTACATATTTTGAATAGTACTAACAATAATTCATGGTTGTAGAATTACAACACAATTTGAATTCACAGATTCAATAAATCACTTATGTGAGAGTTGGAATATTTAGTGAAGAAAAGGTGACCCTGAAAATTGGGTGGAATTCAGTGAATCTGAGACCAATCAACCCTTAAATTCCAAGTCTTCTTTCTCAGTAGGAGCAACATTTTCTCCTATGACTGAAAAAAAAAATTCTACTTAAAGACACTGAATTTACCTCACGTGACTTTAGGGAATGCTGATTCCTTCATGACCCACCCCATCATCCTCTATTGATGCCAGACTCACAACTAGAATGAGATCCCAGGCTTCCCAGAATGACCAACATACAGACTTCCCTGGGAGACAGTGTCTTATACATGTGCCTCAGGCATTCAATAATAGATTGTTGAATCTACAGTGAAGGGTCATTTGGAGGCCTTAACCTGCTACTTCAGGAAAATGTGCCTGCTACTTCAGGAAAATTGGTTTGGAGTGTGCATGGCTACCACTTCTGAAATGAAGGAACAGTTTCTTCATTTGTACCATTTACTTCTAAGAAAGAAACAACCTTATGTGCCTGTGGTTTTTTAAGGTGGAAGTATGCTCTGGTAACATTATAGTCCCATGTAGGGGAGTCTCTGAAAAAATAGAGGAAAAGGGAAGTCCTCCTAGTAGGCAGAATGTTGGGTAGTAAAATTTGATTTTATTTCCTAGAAACCATGCTGCCATTGTTTAATGGGTTGACCATTTGGTAACTAGGAGGGCTAGGTAAGTGGTATATCTATCTGAATGGGCAAAATTATCCTAAACAAATGTTCAACGAAGAAATTCATTGCAGAGGAAGCTCTCAGTAATGAGGTAGATAGGTAACCAACCTTGGATTATTAGCCAGCTTCTTCTCCCACCATTATACTAGTATATCTTATTCAGAGGGCTCATGTTTACAAGGGAAGTTATGCAAGAGCTGAATGCATGGATTTATCTTCACCAGAGCTTATCTAGCTATTGCACTACTGAGTGCCTGTCTTACCAACCAGGAAAAGTCAACATAATCCAGGAAATGGTTCCATTCCCTAGTGAAATCAGCTAGCTACCTAGAGGCAAGTTGATTACATGGAGTGGGCAATAATTTCTTCTCACTGAAATAGGTATTTGTTTTGCATATGGGTTCTTTTATCACCGTGGTTCTGCCAAAACTATACTTGGATTTTTTCTAAGCCATTTATCTGCTGATAGACATTTAAGGCTATTTCCAGATCTTGGCCATTGTATATTGTGCTGCTATGAACATAGGGGTACATAAATCTTTTCTGATTGATGTGTCTCTTTTCTTAGGATATATTGCTAGGAGTGGTATTACTTAGTCAAATGGCAATAACATTTTTAAAGTTTTGAGAAAATGCCATACTGTTTTCCACAGTGGCTGTACCAGTCTACATTCCTACCAGCAGTGGGGTTCCTTTCTCTGCATCCTCTCCAGCACTTGTCATTTGTTGATTTGTTGATGATAGCCATTCTGACAGGTGTGAGGTGATACCTCATTGTTGTTTTTATTTGCATCGCTCAGATGATTAGTGACTTTGAGCATGTTTTCATATGTGTCTTAGCTTTCTGAATGTCCTCATAGAAAAATACAAGCCATCTGGGCCAGGGTTTTTGTTTGCTGTCTGTCCATTTTTTGATTAGATTGTTTACCTTCCTTTTGTTAAGTAGTATGAGTTCCCTATAAATGTTGGAGATTAAAGCCTTATTGGAGATAACACTGGCAAATATGTCCTCCATTCAATGCGCTTTCTTGTTATTTTGTTGATGGTTTCTTTTTGCTGTACAGAAGCTTTTCATTTTGATGTAATCCCATTTGTTTATTTTCTCCTTAGTCTCTCTTGCCCTAGGATCTGTGTCTGTAAAGATACCACTACGACATATGTCTGCAATTTTGCTGCTTATGGACCCTTGTGGGATTTTTATGGTTTCCCATTTTACATTCAAGTCCTTTAGCCATTTTGAGTTTGTTTTTGTGTATGGTATAAGTTGGTGATCTAGATTCATTTTTTTGCATATACAGTGGTACCTCAAGATACAAGTGCCCTAACATATGAAATTTTTGCTTTGAAATACGAGCAACATTTGAGATAGAAGTAATCGCGCGGATCGGCCAGCTGCACAGGACCCACCAGTTTACCATGACTCAAGCTTCTCATAATTTCCCATGCCTCAAGGTTACGGAACGAATTAAACTCATATCTCGAGGTACCACTGTGTCTGACCAAATTTCCCAGCACCACTTATTAAAGAATCTGTTTGGATTGCATTGTATGCCCTTGCCTCCTTTGTCAAATATTGAGTATAATAATTCGAGTCAATTTCTGAATTCTCTATTCCGTTCCAATGGTCTTTATGTCTGTTCTTATGCCAGTATCAGGCAGTTTTGAAAACCACAGCTTGGTAATACAGCTTGATTTTTGGTATTTTGAACCCTCCAACTTTGTTCTTCTTTCTCAGTTATAGCTGTGGCTATTTGGGATTTTTTTTTCTATTCCAGATGAATTTTTGCAGAGTTTGTTCTAGATCTTTGAAATATGCCATTAATATTTTAATAGGTATTACATTGAATCTATAGGTTGCTTTAAGTACTATGGACATTTTAATGATGTTGGTTCTACCAATCCATGAATATGGTGTGTTCTTCCATTTGTTTATGTCTTCCTCTAGTTCTTTTTTCAATATCCTGTAGTTTTCCACATATAGATCTTTTACATTTTTAGTTAAGTTTATTCCTAATTATCTTTTTTTGTTGCTTTTGCAATGGAAAATGTAATTTTTTGTTTGTTTGTTTGTTTTCATTTCTCTTTCTGTGAGTTCATTATTGGTGCATAAAAAGGCCATAGTTTTCTGGGTGTTAATTTTGTATCCTGCTACATTGCCAAATTCATTTATTAGGTCTAGTAGTTTTTTGATGGAGTCTTTGGGGTTTTCTATGTATAGTATCGTGTCATCTGTGAATAAGGACAGTTTTACTTCTTCTTTTCCAGTTTGAATGTTTTTTATTTCTTCTTCTTGTCTGATCAGTATGGCTAGTACTTTTAGTCGAATAGGAGTGGTGAAAATGGGCATCCTTGTCTTGTTCATCTTAGGGAAAATGAGTTTAGTTTTTGCCCATTGAGTATGATGTTGGCTGTAGGTTTGTCATATACGGCTTTTATTATATTGAGGTATTCCTCTATTCCCACTTTGCTGAGAGGTTTTATCAAGAAAGGGTGTTGGATTTTGTCAAATGCTTTTTCTGCATTAATTAACATTATTATGTGATTTTTGTCTCTAAGTTTGTTTATGTGATGTATCACACTTATTGATTTGTGGATATTGTACCATCCTTGCATCCCCAGAATAAATCCAACTTGGTCATAGAATATGATCTTTCTAATATATTACTGAATTTGATTTGCTAGAATTTTGTTGAAGATTTTAGCATCTATGTTCATCAAAGGTATTGGCCTGTAGTTCTCTTTTTTGTGTTATCTTTTTCTGGTTTGGGGATTAAAGTAATGCTGGCTTCATAGAAAGAGCTTGGAAGTATGCCTTCTTCTTGATTTTTTTGGAATAATCTGAGGAAGACAGGTTTTAGTTCTTCTTCGAATGCTTGATAGAACTCCCTGTAAAACCAACTGGGCCAGGGCTTTTGTTTACTGGAAGATTTTTGATCATTATTTCAATTTCTTTGGTAGTTATTGGCCTATTCGGGGTTTTTTATTCTTCGTTGAGTTTTGGGAGCTTGTATTTTTCTAAGAATGTGTCTATTTCACCTAGGTTGTCCATTTTGTTGGAATGGAGTTGTTCATAGTATTTTTTCATAATCATTTGTATTTCTGTGGGATCAGTTGTTACTTTACCTCTTTCATTTCTGATGTTGTTTATTTGGGTCCTCTGTCTTTGCTTCTTGGTGAGCCTGGCTAGAGGTTCATTGATCTTGTTTATCCTTTCAAAGAACCAGCTCTTGGTTTTATTGATGTGTGTGTGTGTGTGTGTGTGTGTGTGTGTGTGTGTGTGTATCTATGTCATTTATCTCTGCTCTGATCTTTATTTCCTTTTTTCTACTTACACTGGGCTTTTCTTGTTGCTCTCTTTCTAACTCTTGGAGGTGTAGGGTTAGGTAATTTATTACTATTGTTTCTTGTTTTTTTGCAGTAGGTTTGTAGAGCTATGAACTTCCCTCTCAAGACTGCTGTCACTATGTCCCATAGATTTTGGATTATTGTGTTTTCATTGTCATTTGTTGACATTATATTTTTTATTTCTTCCTTGATCTCTCTGGTATCCCAGTCATTGTTTAATAGCATGCTGTTTAATCTCCATATGTTTGATCTCTTTGGATTGTTTTTATTGTAGTTGATTTCCAGTTTGATGCCACTGTGATCTGAGAAGATGCTTGCTATGATTTCTATCTTCTTGAATTTGAAGAGTCTTTGCCTATGACCCAACATATGGTCTATCTTTGAAAATGAGGTATGTGCACTTGAGAAGAATGTATATTCTGTGGCTTGGGGTGAAATGTTCTTGATGTCAATTAATTCCATTAGGTCTAGTGAGTCATTAAGGATTGATATTTCTTTGCCGATTTTTTGTCTCGAGGATTTGTCTAGTGGTGTTAGTGGGGTATTAAATTCCCTACTATGACTTTATTGCTATCAATCTCTTCCTTGATATCCTCCAGGAGTTTTTTATATGTTTGGGTACTCCTGCATATATGTTTATTAAAATTATATCTTCTTTTTGGATTGCTTCCTTTAGTATTATGAAGTGGCCTTCCTTATCTCTTGTTGGGTCCTTCACTTTGAGATCTAATTTGTCAGATATAAGTATTGCTATCCCAGCTTTTTTTTTTTCATTTCCATTTGCCTAAAATACCTTTTTTCATCCCTTTACCACCAGTCTGTATGAGTCCTTTTTTCTAAGGTGGGTATCTGACAGATAGAAGATGTATGAGTCATATTTTTATATTCACTCAGCTACCCTATGTATTTTGATTGAGGAACTTAATCCATTTACATTTAAAGTTATTATTGATAGGTACTTGTTTGTCACCACTTTTATTTTTTATGACTGTGTTCCTTCTTTGTTTCCTATTTCTTCTTTTCACACCAGACCCTTTAGCATTTCCTGCATTGTTGGTTTGGTGGTAATAAACTCCTTTAGTCCTTTTTTGTCTGTGAAGCTCCTGATTTCACCTTCAATTTTGATTGAGAGTCTTGCAGGGTACAGTATTCTTGGATTCAGACCCTTCCTTTGCATGACTTTGTATATTTCATTCCATTCCCTTCTGACCTGATGGGTTTCTGTTGAGAAATCAGTAGCTAGTCTTATGGGGGTTCCTTTGTAGGTAACTTTCTGTTTCTCTCTGGCCACTTTTAAGATTCTTACTTTATCATTGGTGTTTGCCAATTTAATTATAATGTGCCTTGATGTCAGTCTTTGGGGGTTCATTTTGTTTGGGACTCTGTGTGCTTCTTGGACTTGTGTGAGTTTTCCCCCCCCTATATCAGAGAAGTTTTCTGTCATTATTTCTTCAAACAGGTTTTCTATTCCTTGCTCAGTTTCCTCTCCTTCTGGCATCCTTATTATGTAGATGTTGTTTTGTTTCATGTTGTCCCAAAGTTTCTTAGGCTTTCCTCTTGTTTTTTAAGCTTTTTGTTTTTCTAAATGCTGCTCTGCTTGGGTGCTTTTTCTTATCTTGTCTTCTAACTCATTGTTGAAGTCCTCCACTTCTTCTAATCTACTGTTGATGCTTTCTATTGAGTTCTTTATAGCAGTGATGTCATTTTTCATTTTTTCTTGGTTCTTGTTCATTTCCTCTTGTTTCTTATATATATTGATGAATTTGTCTTCCAATCATTTCAGTGACCTTATTACTATTTCTCTGAATTCTTTCTCTGATAAGTTGTTTGCTTCCATTTTGTTTACTTCCTTTTCTGGTGATGCGTCCTTTTCTTTCATATATGGGTTGTTTCTTTGTCTCTCCATGATCTCTCTTTTCCGGGTGTCTGGTTATGTAGCTATCTCTCTATTGCATTGACTTAAAGGCCCAAAGTATAACACAACAAGGCACAATACACAAGGTACTGAACTCAAATGTATTCATCATACTAATAACCCCAAATAAAGGTGATCACTAGAGAAAAAAATAATTAGGGGATTAAAAAAAGGTGAATGCAAAAATTACATTGAGAAAAGAGAGAAAAGAAAGTAAATAAAAAAGAAGGGAGGAAAAACTATATAGGGAGAAAACACCAGTGGAAATACAAATAATCCAAAAGAAATGCAAACAGCTAACACCCAGAAATGAATGCAAATTAAAAACAACAACTAATAAAAAGCGAGAAGAGGGAAAAAAAAGAAGCAAAAAATAGAGAGACAATCACACAAACAAACAAAAACAATCTAATCAGCAAACAACAATAGGACAGAGAAAAAGAAGGACAAAACAAAACAAAACAAAATACATAAATAAAAAACAAAAAAAGGGAAGAGAAAAAATTTAGATAGTGAAGAAAGAGAAGAGATAAGTGTGTATGGACTTGGAGCAGGGAATTGGAAATTATATTTATTAGTAGGGTGAATTTCTAACAGGGGATAAAAAAAAGGAACAGGGAAAATCTAAAGCAGGAATATGGTAAGGGAAACAGGACAACAAAAGGGAAAAACTGAGGAAGAGAGTGTTTGCATAAAGGTCAAGTTGAGATAGAGTAAAATGATGCTAAATGAAAATAGAATGTAGAACATTAATCCCAGAATAATATAAAATAAAGAGAAAATAAAATGAACTTTAAAAAAAGGTAAAATAATAGTAATACTGATTAAAAATAAAAATATAATAATTAAAAAGGTAAAATCAAGTGAAAAAAAATGTAATTTCTTAACTACATTTTCCCCTGGCCCAGCACAGCTGGTTTACTGGTAACGCTTCAGGCTGCCTTTTTGTGTCCAACCCATCTATGGGTTTATTTCTAGAGTTCCCTTCTGTGCAGGCCTGTGTACCCCCTTCCACATTTGTGGACTACGCTGGCCCCAACATCTATGGGTTTTGTGGGGCTCAGACTTCCTCTGAACCTCTAGATCAGTGGTTCTCAACTTTCCTAAGGCCGCGACCCTTGCATACAGTTCCTCATGTGGTGGTGACCCCCAACCATGAAATTTTGCTACTGTTTTGTATCATGATGTAAATATCTGCATTTTCCGATCGTCTTAGGCGACCCCTGTGAAAGGGTCGTTCAACCCCCAAAGGGGTCGCGACCCACAGATTGAGAACCACCACTCTAGATTCTGCTGTGTGCATTTCTCCCTTCAGCCTGGATCACAGACCTCACCTTTCCCTGGGGGAAATATGATCTCTACATGAGAAGGTACAGAGCTCATCGGAATCCGCATATCCGTGCTGCTTGAGACCAGGTGTTGGTGGGTTTGCAGCTGATCCCTGGGTGTTGTGGTTGTAGGATCGTGGTTGTAGGATCCTGGTTGTAGGTTCACTACTGCACATTTTACCCAGGAGGTATCCAATTCTTCCCAATTGAAGGTAAAGCTAGGTTTCCGATCACGGCCACTCTTCCTTTCAAGATGGCAAAGTCTCTGTGGCAGAGCCAGTCACTCTGGGAGAGATTGCAATAGCAGTGGAGGTTGTCCAGTCAGGGAAGCCTGGCCTGGCAGTCCCTAACAGTCCCTTGGAATATAGTTGTCCCTCACTCAGATATAGACACTCTCCATACATACGTCCACACATTCTCCTTTTGTTCTCTCACTCACACATTATCTTACAGCCTGCCTTCCCGTCAGCAGCCATCTTTGATCTTCTATGTCAGTTTCTTTTTGTTTTAAACATTTAGTGTTATTATTTCCAATTAGATGCTGAGTGGTGGAAATGGGCATAAATGATACCATTTATTTCATGTTCAAGAACATGACAAACAGTAGTATTGTTCAAGGATTTATACACGTTGTCAAAAAAGTGTTAAAAAGGCTAGGAAATAGTGAACTTCAAGTATAGAATATGGGTTATGGAAGGAGAGAGAAGAATATGTTTGTGAGTACATGTTGGACTTTAACCATTTTGATAATGTTTTATTTTCTGTTCTGGATTGTAGATATTAGATTGACATTTATTCATTTTTATTATTGAAACATAATATGTCAAAATAAATATTAGTACTGAGATGATTGAAAAGATTACATTCTTTATAAATTACTCATGAATATAGTATTTTTTAAAAATAGATACAGTAATTCTATTGGTAAATATATTTTTTAATCTTTTTTTATTAATTTTTTATACATATCTCCCCATTGCCCCCACTCTCTCCCTGGCATACCCCAACCTCCCAGTGTCAATGTTCATTGGTTATGCTTATATGCAGCCATACAAGTTCTTTGATTGATCTCTTATCTACCTCACCTAATTTTAATCTTCCTGCTGTAATTTCACAGTCTAATACTTTACTACCTTTGTATCTATCCTTTTGTTCATCAGTTTATAATGTTCTTTATTACCCACAAATGAGTGAAATCATGTGATGCTTCTCCTTCATTGACTGGCTTATTTCACTAAGCATAAGGTTCTCCAGTTCCAACCAGGTTGCTGCAAATGGTAAGAATTCCTTCTTTTTAATGGCAGCATAGAATTCCATTGTGTAGATGTACCACAGTTTTCTGATCCATTCATCTGCTGACGGGCACCTAGGCTGTATCAAAATTGTGGCTATTGTAAACTGTGCTGCTATGAACATAGGGGTACATAAATCCTTTCTGATTGGTGTGTGTGATTTCTTAGGATAAATTCCCAAGAGAGGGATTACAGGGTCAAATGGGAGATCCATTTTTAGTTTTTTGAGGAAACTCCATACTGTTCTCCACAGTGGCTGCACCAGTCTGCATTCCCACCAACAGTGCACAAGGGTTCCTTTTTCTCCGCATCCTCGCCAACACTTGTCATTTCTTGATCTGTTGATGATTGCCATTCTGACTTGTGTAAGATGGTATCGCATTGTCGTTTTGATTTGCATCTCTCAGATGATTAGTGACTTTGAACATGTTTTCATGTGTCTCTTGGCCTTCCTTCTGTCGTCTTTTGAACAGGTTCTATTTAGGTCTGTTGCCCATTTTTTTATTAGATCGTTTATCTTCCTTTTATTAAGTTGTATAAGTTGGCTGTAGATTTTGGAGATTAAACCTTTATCAGTGATATCATTTGCAAATATGTTCTCCCATACAGTGATCTTTCTTGTTGTTTTGTTGATGGTTTCTTTTGCTGTGCAAAAGCTTTTTATTTTGATGTAGTCCCATTTGTTAATTTTTTCTTTAGCTTCCATTGCCTTTGGAGCAGTATCAGTGAAGAAGTTCTTTCGGCATATATCTGAGATTGTGCTGCCTGTGGATTCCTCTAGTATTTTTATGGTTTCCCTTCTAATGTTTAAGTCCCATATCCATTTTAAGTTTATTTTTGTATTTAGTGTAAGTTGGTGGTCCAGTTTCATTTTTTTTGCATGTATCTCTCCAATTTTCCCAACACCATTTATTGAAGAGGCTATCTTGGCTCCATTGAATGTTCATGCCTCCTTTGTCAAATATTAGTTGAGCATAATGGTTTGGGTGGATATCTAGGTTCTCTATTCTATTCCATTGGTCTATATTTCTGTTCTTGTGCCAGTACCAGGCTGTTTTGAGAACAGTTGCTTTGTAGTATAGCTTGAAATCTGGTATTGAGATCCCACCTACTTTATTCTTCTTTCTCAGAATTGCTGTAGCTATTTGTGGTCTTTATTTGTTCCAGATGAATCTATGAAGAATTCTTTCGAGGTCTGTGAAATATGTCATTGATATTTTAATGGGGAGTGCATTGAATCTATAGATTGCTTTGGGTAGTATGGACATATTAATGATGTTGATTCTCCCAGTCCATGAGCATGGTATACTCTTCCATCTGTTAACATCTTCCTTTATCTCTTTTTCAGTGTCCTGTAGTTTTCTACATATAGGTCTTTTACCTCTTTAGTTAGGTTTATTCCTAGGTATCTTAATTTTTTTGGTGCGATGGTAAATGGGATTGCTTTTTGAGTCCCTCTTTCTATAATTTCACTATTAGTGTATAGAAATGCCACAGACTTCTTAGCATTAATTTTGTATCCTGCTACATTGCCAAATTCATTAATTAAGTCAATTAGTTTTAGAATGGAGTCCTTTGGGTTTTTTATGTACAATATCATGTCATCTGCAAATAAGGACAGCTTTACTTCTTCTTTTCCAATTTGGATTCCTTTTATTTCTTCTTCTTGTCTAATTGCAATGGCTAATACTTCCAGTACTATGTCGAACAGGAGAGGTGAGAGGGGGCATCCCTGTCTTGTTCCTGTTCTTAGGGGAAATGGTTTTAGTTTTTGTCCATTGAGTATGATGTTAGCTGTGGGTTTATCATATATGGCTTTTACGATGTTGAGGTATGCTCCTTCTATTCCCACTTTGCCGAGAGTTTTTATCAAGAAAGGGTGTTGGATGTTGTCAAATGCTTTTTCTGCATCAATTGATATGACTATGTGATTTTTATCTCTCACTTTGTTTATGTGATGTATCACATTTATTGATTTGCGGATATTGTACCATCCATGCATTACTGGGATGAATCCTATTTGGTCATGGTGTATTGTATGATTTTTCTGATGTACTGCTGGATCCGATTTGCTAGAATTTTGTTGAGGATTTTGGCATCTATGTTCAAGAGAGATATTGGCCTATAATTCTCTTTCATTGTGTTGTCTTTATCTGGTTTTGGTATTAGGGTGATGCTGGCTTCATAGAAGGTGTTTGGAAGTGTTCATTCTTCTTGAATGTTTTTGAATAGTTTGAGGAGGATATGTTTTAATTCTTCCTTGACTGTTTGGTAAAACTCTCCTGTGTAGCCATCTGGTCCCAGGCTTTTATTTGCTGGAAGCTTTTTGATGACTGCTTCCATTTCTTCCATAGTTATTGGACTATTGAGATGTTTGGTTTCCTCCTCATTGAGTTTTGGAAGGTTATATTTTTCTAGGAAAATGTCCATTTCTTGCAGGTTGTCCAGTTTGTTGGAATAGAGTTGTTCATAGTATTTTTTAACAATCCTTTGTATTTCCACAGGGTCTGTTGTTATTTCTCCTCTTTCATTTCTGATTTTGTTTATTTGGGTCTTCTCTCTTTGCTTCTTGGTGAGCCTGGCTAGAGGTCCATCAATCTTGTTTATCCTTTCAAAGAACCAGCTCTTTGTTTTGTTGATCTTTTGAATTGTTTCTTTGGTCTCCAAGTTGTTTATCTCCGCTCTGATCTTCACTATTTTCTTCCTTCTGAGTAAACTGGGCTTTTCTGGTTGCTCTTGTTCTAGCTCTTTGAGTTGTAGAGTTATGTAATTTATTACCATTGTTTCCTGTTTTTAGCAGTAGGCTTGTAGGGCTATGAACTTCCCTCTCAAGACTGCTTTCACTGTGTCCCATAAATTTTGTATTGTTTTGTTGTCATTGTCATTTGTTGCCATGATTTTTTGTATTTCTTCCTTGATCTCTCTGGTTACCCAGTCATTGTTTAATAGCATGCTGTTTAGTCTCCATGTGTTTGATTTCTTTCTATTGTTTTTATTATAGTTGATTTCCAGTTTTATGTCACTGTGGTCTGAGAAAATGCTTGATATGACTTCTATCTTCTTGAATTTGAAGAGACTTTTCTTATGACCTATCTTTGAAAATGACCCCAGTGCACTGGAGAAGAATGTATATTCTGTGGCTTTGGGGTGAAATGTTCTGAAGATGTCAATTAATTCCATCTGGTCTAGTGAGTCATTTAGGATTGATGTTTCTTTGCTGATTTTTTGTTTAGAGGATGTGTCCAATGGTGACAGTGGGGTATTAAAGTCTCCTACTATGATTGTATTGCTGTCAATCTCTCCCTTAATATCCTCCAAGAGTTTTTTTTTATGTATTTAAGTGCTCCTATATTGGGTGCATATATGTTTACCAGAGTTATTTCTTCATGTTGGATTGTTCCCTTTAGTATTATGAAGTGGCCTTCTTTATCTCTTGTTATGTCCTTCACTTTGAGATCTAATTTGTCAGATATAAGTATTGCAACCCCAGCTTTTTTTTCATTTCCATTTGCCTGAAATACCATCTTCCATCCCTTCACTTTCAATCTCTGTGCATCTCTTTTCCTAAGGTGAGTTTCTTGCAGACAGCAGATATATGGATCATGTTTTCTTATCCAATTGGTTACCCTATGTATTTTGATTGGAGCATTTAATCCATTTACATTTAAAGTTATTATTGATAAGCACTTATCTGTTGCCATTTTTAGTCCTTACCCCCGAGTTCCTTCTTCGTTTCCTCTTTCTTTTTATTACAGCAGACCCTTTAACATTTCTTGCATTGCTGGTTTGGTGGAAATGTATTCCCTTAGTCCTTTTTGTCTGTGAAGCTTCTGATTTCACCTTCAATTTTGATTGAAAGCCTTGCAGGTACAGTATTCTTGGATTCAGACCCTTCCTTTGCATGACTTGCATTCCATTCTCTTCTGGCCTGATGAGTTTCTGTTGAAAAATCAGTAGCTAGTCTTATAGGCTTTCCTTTGTAGGTAACTTTCTGTTTCTCTCTGGCCGCATTTAAGTTTCTTGCTTTGTCCTTGCTGTTTGCCAATTTATTTATAATGTGCCTTGGTGTCAGTTTTCTGGGGTTCATTTTGCTTGGGACTCTGTGAGCTTCTTGGATTTGTGTAGGTTTTTCCTTTCCTATATTGGGGAAATTTTCTGTCATTATTTCTTCAAACAGGTTCTCTAATCCTTGTTCAGTTTCCACTCTTTCTGGAACCCCAATTATGTGGATGTTGTTGTTTTTTTTATGTTATCCCAAAGTTCCCTTAGGCTTTCCTCTTGCTTTTTAATTTTTTTTTTCTAGAAGCTGCTGTACTTGGGTATTTTTTCCTACCATGTCTTGTAGCTCACTGATGCAGTCCTCTGCTTCTTCTAGTCTGCTTTTGATGCTTTCTATTGAGTTCTTTAAAGGAGTGATGTCATTTTTTATTTCTTTGTGCATTTGTTCATGCTTCTTCATTTCCTCTTGGTTCTTACTCAGATTGTTGATTTTGTCTTCCATTCTTTTCATCCACCTTCTGATCATTTATCTGAACTCTTTCTCTGGCAGGCTTATTTCAGCTTCTCTTTCGTTTACTTCCTTTTCTGTTGATACCTGCCTATCTGTCGTATGCGGATGTTTCTTCTTCTGCCCATGGTTTTTCTTCTCTGGGTGTTTGGTTATGTGGTTCTCTCTCTTACATTTATTCAAAGGCACAAACTACAACACGACCCGGTACAGCACACAAGGCACTGAACAGAAATGTATTCACGATGTTAATAATCACCAATAAGGTGACCACCAATGAAAGACAAATTAGGGGTAAGTAGAGAAAGAAGAAGAGGAAAATGAGGGAAAAACAAAGGAAAGAAGTGCCCAAATCAGATTGGGAGAGGGAGAAAAAAAAAATAACTAAATGAACAAAAAAATAAAATAAAATAAAGGAGAAGAAGAAAAAGAAAAGAGAAAGAGAAACAAGTCAGAGAGAAAAGAAAGTGGATAAGAGAGAAAAGGGGAACAAAATATAGATGTCAGGAGAAAACTGCAATAGAACAATCACTAATCCCAATAAATGCCAGCAACCAGTACCTAGAGATTAATACAAACTGCAAATAATAACTGGTATCAAGGGAGGCGAGGGAAAAGAGAGGTAGAATATAAAGCAAGCAAAAAGCAAAATAAAACAAGTAGAATAAGCTAAAACAATCTCACAAAAAAAGTTAAAAAAAATCGATATAATCACTGTTCAGGCAAATAGGAAAAAAAGGACATAGAGAAAAAACGACTTTTTGGCTAGTGAAGACAAGAAGGGAGAGGTTTCTATGGACTTGTAGTAGGGGAATTGAAATTAGATATCAAAGTGGGGTGAAATTTTAACCAGGTAAAGAGAAAGAATTGGGAGAATCTAAAGTTGGAATAGGGAAAGAGAAACAAGACAACAAAATGGGGAAAGTTAGGTGGAAAATGTTGGCATAAAGGTAGAGTTGAGTTGGAATAAAATTATGCTAAAGGAAAGATGAAAATAGAATATAAAACTAATCCTGAAGTAAAATAAAGAGAAAACAAAATGACACTTGTTTTTTTCCAAAAAGGTAAAAAATTAGTAGTAATAATACTAGTTGAAAACAAAAATGTAATAATTAAAAAGGTAAAATCAATTGAGGTGGAAAGGAAAAAATAGTATTTTAATTAAAATATGTAAAAATAAAAAATAAAAAAAAATTAAAAAAGAAAAAAAAAGATAGAATGGTCCTTCACTTCCACTATTATTCTGCTTGGCACTCCTGTTTCCCCCTCCATTGGTAAATATTTTATGGAGGTTAAAGCTTTTTAGTGTTTTAGAAAAAGGATCATTTTGTCCTCATAAATTTTGAACACATTTAAATGAGGTGAAATAAGTTTGAATCACTGTAAATTAAGTTTTGCTTTGTAATGATTACAATGGTGATCTGTTTTGCCTCTTAAAATGCATATTATTATGTGTTCTTTTTTTCTTTTTACATTTTAGGTATGGTGTTTGGTCTTGTAAATGTGAGCATTGATACGTTTCAGAGTGGCAGTGGTCTGAAATCCATTGAGAGTATGTTGTTGACATCGAGTTATGATATTTCATCTTGCCTGGTAGTAGTGTTTGTAGCATACTATGGAGGGAGAGGAAACATTGTAAAATGGATTATAGTTTCCTCCTTTTTAGTAGGATTTGGATCACTTTTACTTGCTGTTCCATACTTGAATGGTAAAGAATATAAATTGGACGAAGAAATTGAAGGTAAGATTTAAATGTTACTGTCATACATCAAATAATTGTTCCTGTAAATCATTGCCTCTATGACCTTATAATAGACTGTGATACTTGTCTGTCCATATACCCTGTGGGAACCTCTTTCCACGTCCCGCGTGGTTCAGGGTTCCCGGGTCAGGGTTCGGGTTCTGAAGGAGGCCGCACGCAAACGAAATGAGAGACTAGAAAGCACAAATTTGGCGATATTGGGGAGCCAGGTGGGAGCCTTCCTCTAGTGGAAAGGACTGCCACTTGCTCTGGCCTTTTTCTCCCTTTTATTAAGGCTTTGGGACACACCCCTAGCCTTTAGGCAGGAAATAACAAAAACAGAAATTAACAAGAAACAAACATAGAGGTTGCTTCAACCAATAATGTTTCAACTAAACAGTGAGTAATTAGCTCTGACCTTTCAGAGCAGTTAAGGTTGACCAGCCTTCTGGCTTCCTGTTTACATCCATTTAGTGAGAACAATATTTGGTTTCCGACAATACCCATCCACTTTTATCTATTTATATGATCTATTTTATTAAGCTAATTAATTATAGCTCCCTAGTAATATATATCCATTCTTTCATCTTCTCAGAATCATATAATTTTTCACGTAAGAGATGGGCCTAGGAAGAACAAAGACTACTTTGTGATAATTATTTTGTGAAATTGTTTTTCTTTTATCAATTTTTATATACATTTCTTGAGAACTTTAGTAATTCCTCTTGTGTTCTACAAGGTGCTTTAATTAATCCATTTATTTTTACTTTAAAACGCTGACACATAAGCACAAATACAAACATAAAAAGCTTACACAAAAAAAGAAAGGTCAGACATTTTCTAGCTACTCCTCCTACTTTAAAATGGGAATTGCCCTTTGACATTTTCATACACCTATCTATGTAGATATATTGCTTTATTTTAATGGTTATCTCTTACATAACCAATTTTCTACTCTGTTCACACATTAGTGTGTGTGTGTGTGTGTGTGTGTGTGTGTGTATGTGTGTTTAGAATTTCTATGTTCTTTTTGAAACAATCCATTTACCACCACCTGCCACTCCTTTCCTCTACTTCCCTCATCCCATCACAGTTTTCCATACCTAGGACAACTTGATCTTCAGCCAACAAGTAGGTATCATATTCCATCAAATCATTTAGCAGTTAAAACTGAAATTTCTTCATTAGTCTGTGAAAACACTTGTATCACACTCTGATCTTTAATTTCTAGATTTTTACGTGGATTGGCCACCCAACATTCCCTTGGTTGCAGTGAACTGTCACTTCACCAAGAACTTCCTAAATATCTATTATCCTGTTCTCTGATTATACCCACTCATTCTTCCAAATCGCTCATATAATTAAAACCACAGTTCTTTTATTAGGAACTTCAGTCTATTAACATCTACTTTCTTCCTTAATTAGACTCTCCTTGTTATCACTTTCTTTAATTTATATTTCTTAATATAAAATGTTATATTAAGTACTAGAGGCCCTGTACATGGGGATGTGTGTGTCCCTCAGCCCAGCCTGCATGCTCTCCAATCTGGGAACCCTAGAGGGATGTCCGACTGCCTGTTTAGGGTGGGATCAGGCCTAAACAGGCAGTCAGACATCCCTTTCACAATCCAGGACTTCTGGCTCCCAACTGCTCACCTGCCTGCCTACCTGATTGCCCCTAACTGCTTCTGCCTGCCAGACTGATAACCCCTAACTGCTTGCCTGCTGGCCCAATTGACCCTAACTGTCCTCCCCTGCTGGCCTGGTTGCCCCTAACTGCTCTCCCCTGCCAGCCTGGTCACCTCTAACTGTCCTCCCCTGCTGACCCAGATACCCACAACTGCCCTCCCCTGCAGGCTTGTTCACCCCTAACTGCCCACCTCTGCTGGCCTGGTCACTCCTAACTGTCTTTCCTTTCAGGCCTGGCCTCCCTCAATTGCCCTCCCCTGCTGATCTGGTCACCCCTAACTGCCCTCCTCTGCTAGTCTGGTCACCCCTAACTGTCATTTCCTACAGGCCTGATCACCCCCAACTTCCCTCCCTTGCAGGGCTGTTCTGTCCCAACTGCCCTTCCTTGCTGACCTGATTGTCCACAACTGCATCCCCTGCTAGCCATCTTGTGGCATTCATCTTGTATCCACCTGGAGGGAGCCATCTTTGACCACATGGAGGTGGCCATCTTGTGTTGAAGTGATGGTCACCTTGCATATTATCTTTTTATTATATAGGATTTCAAACTTATTCTAATCATAGTCCTAAGATCCCTGTCCCATTGTCCTATTTTGTTCCTGGCTGGAAAAAAAATTTTTTAAATATATTTTATTGATTTTTTACAGAGAGGAAGGGAGAGGGATAGAAAGTCAGAAACATTGATGAGAGAGAGACATCGATCAGCCACCTCCCGCACACCCCCTAATGGAGTTGTGCCCACAAGCAAGGTACATGCCCCTGACTGGAATCGAACCTGGGACCTTTCAGTCCACAGGCTGATGCTCTATCCACTGAGCCAAACCGGTCTCGGCCTGGCTGGAAAATTTTTGATATAAGTAGTTATCTTCCCTACACTGTTGAGGAGCATTTTAGAGAAAAAAAATCACACACAAAAAGGACTGATTAGTCCCACAATGAATTTTTTACTGTCAACTACAATTATGCTCATACATGAATCCATTCTCCTGTCATTTTTTTAAGTCTACTCTCTTTCATAATTCATAATTTTCCTCTTGTTTAAGTTAGTTTGGGCTACTATAATAAAAATATTATAGACTGGGTGGCTTAAACAACATAAATTTATTTCTCACAGCTCTGTAAGCTGAGAGTTAAAAATCCAGATGCTTGCCAATTTAGTTCCTGGTAAGGACCCTCTTCTTGGTATGTCCTCATATTGCTATAGCCAAGAAAGAGAGGTAGAGAAAGCTCTCTAGTGTTTCATCTTATAAAAGCACTAATCCCATTCATAAAATAGTCTACTTTCATGACTTCATTACCTTTGAAAGGTCCCATCTCCACATACTATCACATTGGGAATTTGTGTTTCAACATATGAATTGTGGGGGGATACTTCAGTCAGTACTACTCACTTAACTCATCTTCTGTATTGGATAGAAAATACATGACATAAGAGGAAATTGCCTTAATTTCTTACCATAGAAACTATAACTCCACCTATATTTTTATGTTTACATTCCTTACTTCTTCATTCCTATTAAAATGGAAGAGCCATCCTCCTGCTAAACATCCTGTTCTCTCTTACCTACAAGGGAACTTTATTCAAATGATGATCTGTACCTCCTTCTGCAAATTCCCCTCTCTCTCTCTCTCTCTCTCTCTCTCTCTCTCTCTCTCTCTCTCTC